>CM035413.1:130947984-130975484 GCA_020310875.1 Ceratopteris richardii
TTGTCATCAATGCGTTGAAGATTTGGTATACATTTTCTTCAATTGCCCCAAGTCTTGTGTTATCTGGAGGCACATGATGCACGTATTAAAACTCACAAGCCAAATCAATTGGCAACAAGCGTTTTTGGGTGAGAGGATCGGTTGCTCTTCAAGGTTGTGAAATGCCATCAGGGGTGAGACACTTTGGAAGATTTGGAGGGAGCGATGTGCTATCAATTTATGCCAAACTTCAAACGAATGGTCGATTGAGAGATCCTTGTTTCTTCTAGGTAAAAGAATCTCCCGTGATAAGAGATCCCCACCGTTTACGCATCACTGTATCTACCTCCTTGAGAATAACAAGCTAAAATCGAAATGGGTCCCGCATGATGGAGATGATAGATTTACCAGCCCCATTTGTAATGCTATCTAGCTTGCCGAACTCGTCCCCTGTTGTGTGGGATTCGGGGGGTCCCATGGACACTAGTCCCATTCACTTGTAACATTTTTTTCTTTTCTTTAATTAAAGTCTGGCCGAACTTCCTTTTATTAAAAAAAAAACACGAAGGTTAAAGAGTGGCTCTCGGGCGCTGTGTTGGCAGTAGTCAAGGCACAGAAGGACTCACAAGACAAGGAAGCCAAAGAAGGGAGCCAGAGCAGAGAGAAGGCACAAGTAGACTAAGCAGTCAACGAAGATCAGGCAAGTAGGCCATTCAAATATTTCCAAAACAACATCTTCATAACAGTAATTCTTATCACTACAAATCATTGTAAATACCATTTCACCTTTTTGTAACTCCATTTTGTGCAAGCCGAGGAGTCCTCCAGCTTGAGGAGTATTAGAAGTAGCATTGTACCAATTTTCATAATTTGTAGACTTCATTTGAGCCTCCAAATAGGCCCTAGAACCTAATTTTAACTAGGTCGGACACTAGGTCTAGACAGGGCCAAAAGGTAGTCAGAAACTATAAATAGAGCTAGAGAGCTCATTTTTTAGGGTAGCTTGTAATAGATTTGAACTTGTATGAGCGTTTTGGAAGTAATCTAAAAGAACTCCATTGTCCTCCTCTTTGTTCTTGCTATGTGTGTGCGTGTGTGTGTATGTGTGTGCATGTTTGTGTGCTTCTCACTCACCCACTTGTGCCTTCACTTGCTCGAGGTCATCATACCATCCTCACGTCTTCCCCCATTGACATTAAAGGAGGTGCTACTCATCACTGAGCTACACCAAATTTCGGCGCCGTTGCCGGGGATCGAGCTTTGAGGACGAGCGTGTGATGGTAAGATGTAGAGTTGAGGCGTTGGAGTCATAGGTATTTTCTTCACTTTTATCTATTTTCTTTTGTTTTTCTCATCACCATCATCATCCTCACCATCTCCCACATCCATCTCCATCATCGCGGAAAAATTTCAGTTTTTGGTCATATCACCCCACCCATACCATTTCCCTCATTTCACTCGTGAGAGAGAGCGAGAGAGCGTTTGTGCGCTTGTGCTTTTCTGTGTTTTTTGAGATTTTCTGCAGGAACCAGCATCCCCAGCAGCTGCACCAACTTCAACAGGTAAAAAATTTGACTGTGTAGGTCTCGAGGCGTTGACCTTTGTCAATCAGGATCGACACAAAAAATGATTCTTTTGCTAAACAAAGTACATAATCATGATCTACATGCCTAGAGCTTCCTAAATATGTGTTTAAAATTTTAAAACTCCTCTGTTTTCTGTCAATCGCGATCGACATGTCAATCGCGATCAACAAACCACGGCGGACACTTGCCGACCAATGTGTCAATCGCGATCGACACGTCAATCGCGACCGACAGAGTCAACGACCGACTGACCACGACCGACTGAATCTACTCGTGACACGTGTCAATCGCGATCGAGCCATCAATCGCGATTGACCAGTCAACCGCGACTGACAACCACGACAGACCTGTCAATCCCGACCGACAGCAGTCAACGAGTGGTTGACCACGACCGATAGACCCCTCGTGACGGACCTGTCAATCGCGATCGACCCATCAATCGCGATCGACAGAGTCAACGACCTTTGACCACGATCGAATAAAACTCCGGGCCACGTGTCAATCGCGATTGACCCATCAATCGCGACTGACAGCCACGACGGACCAGTCAATCGCGACTGACACGTCGATCGTGACTGACATATCAATCGTGATTGATAGAGCTTTCAATCGCGATTGACGGGCAAATTTGGCCATTTTTGTAGGGCAAAAATAGTGGTCTAATTTTTGGCAATTTGTGGGGAGCTTTTAAGGGTTAGTAGAGCATTGTGAGGCCGATACCCAAAGCATTTCGAGAAGTCCTGTCTGGCTGTTGACTTGTTTTAAATCCTGTTTTAGCCCCAAAACCCTGAATTGGCATAACTTTCTCATACGAAATCAGATTACTGTGATTTTTGTTTTATTGGAAAGCTCGTGGGGAGTACAACCAAAGCTTCCACTGGTTAAGGTAAAATTAATATCAGGATTATTAGATAGGGTAATTTGAAGTTGATCATATCCGGAGGTAGGAAAAACTGAGGATCCCTTGGGATTGTTTTTCATAAAGGCAAAATGCAATTTGGTTAGTGAATTACATGCATGAAAGTGATCTGTCTATCAATCTAATTTAAATATTGAGCTAACTTTGGGACTTTTTCAGGTTCTTTGAGAGCATCGAAGGGTACTCGAAGCAAGAGTAAGTGCAAGCTTGGGAACACGCTTCCTGGGCACACAAGGGCAACACACAAGGACAAAAACTCAAGGTTGGAAATCCTCAACACCCTCTTTCAATCCCTAGCTTAGGCTACGTACAGATAGAGGTTTTGATCAATTAGGGATACGTTAAGAACGACCGAGTCCAAGAACTCTAATCACTCAAGTGCAAGTGTTAGGAGATTACAATTGCGAAACAACCTAAGGGAAAAGAATTTAAATCGAGCGACCACACTCAAAGTACGATAAAACTTAAGTGAAACCCTTAAGGGCAATTAAAAAAGAGCAAGTGACTAATACAAAAGAACTCAGCAACGAAAATTGTACTTGGGAAAATTTGGGATTATTCAATTGGGCTTATGAACTTTAGATCAGGACGACACCTAGGGAGAGATAGACAAAGTCTTAGATCTTTAGAGGCTAGTGTCAATCATCATACTACTAGGTCTTGGGCCCAGCAGTTGAGCCATCATTCGTACTACCCTAGCTCTGAGACTAGCGAGTCTGAGATGTCTCACGGTATGGAGAGACCTACAGGAAGTTCAAGAGTGCCATATTTACATAAGGTAGAAGGCCCTTACAAGAGGCAACTCGAATACCTTAGGACCAACCGATTAGGTGCTTGCATCTATGAGGACGGCCTAGGAAGATCTGTGGTCTAGATTAAAAACCCTGACCAATCCATTGGACTAGAACACCCGACTGTCAAATTTGAAAATGGAGCATACCTGGACAAAGAGGGAACCATATATGTAGTCACCAGTCATCAAGATAGGACAGATGAATTTGGGAATGCGATCCCAGAAATGGACTTGGGTGACCTGGAGCAAGGAAACATGGGTGTAGAACCTAGAACCCCCCGAGGCAAATCTGTTCTCACTATGATTATCACACCAGAGTGGATTCCCCAAGACAATAAGAGCATAGATCTGCTCCTGAATCGAGAGACTGATGAAGCCTTTTGGAGGTATAAATTTGATCAGCCAAATGAGGTAGGAACAATCATGATATATGAGTTCAAAGATCCTGATAGCCCAGTCAGAGTGACCTACTTCGATCACGCTTCAGAGACGACCTTTGTGGTTACAGAACATGATAGGCATGCTTACACTTGGAAAGGTGAATTTATTTTCCCCCAACCAAGATCTAATGTGTCCTATGGTCACCCCGGAGCTGGAACATCCCAAGCTCATGGAGCTCAAAGAGACGGACATAGAGATAGGCCTGAGGTAAGCTTTGCCAACCTAGTGGGAAGAGAAAGAACTAGAAGGGAAACAAATAAAGTGGAACCTGAGGGACTTAGAGCCCCAAGGAACCAAAGGAATGCTGATGACTTCCCTCGACCAAGGCCTAGGGAACACACCAGAACCCTGAGACCTACACAACTGGTTAATTCCATGAAGAACTACTTCGATGGCACAGGAGACCCATATGATCATGTGGCTGAGTTTAGGCAAGTCTTGAGAGCCGAACAAGTTGAGGACCTATTAACGCAGTATAATGCCTTTGGTCTAACCCTTAGGAACACAGCCCTCACATGGTTTCAACCATTGAATGAGAGACATTTCAGGAGCATAGACCAACTCTTAGAGGCTTTTATCACTGAATCCTCTAAGAGTGGGATAAGGCATTATACTTTCTCATTGATACATAGCTTCAAGCAGACCCACCAAAAGACAGCTAGACTTGCAGGAAGAAGGTTTAGGCAATATCTAGAGAGATGTCCTATCCCTGAGTTACCCACGCCAGCCAAACAAGTGGCTTTATTCCTCGATCGGCTGCTGAGTACAAAGTTGAGATCATATGTGTACTTGAAAGACCCTAGAACCATAGAAGAGTGTGTTGGAGCAAGTCTATGACAAGCCTAAGTATTGTCTTGAGTCCCACAAAGTCATAGAAAAAGCCTTCAAATGAAGACTATGTAAAGTTCACTTGTGAACTACCTCTTGTAATTTTTTGAAGAGTTTACTTAATGTAAAAGTAAGAGAATCTTAAGTGGTTGAGTCTACATGATAAAAAAGGTAAAGAGGAGCCAAGAATTCTTGATTTTTGGTAGGTAGAGAATCAAATCAATCATTGATTGATTGGAGAGTGATTGAGGGAAGTTAGCCTCCCAAACTCAACTATAAATAGATGGTAGTTTTAGTCGTGGTTAGAGAGACCTATGTGAAGACCTCCAAGAGCTGAGCTTTATGCCATATCAAGGTGTGATTACAAGGCACACATATGTATCAGTAAGTAATTGTATTGTACAAGCAATATACTTTAATTTTCATGATTATTTGAGTTCATCTTTCCATGTTCTAGTGAAGTGTACTACTCACTGCCATTACTCTCATTTTTTCTCAGTGAACTTGCAGAGATGTTTTCTCTGAGCTTGGTGCATCATTTTCAATGAATTAACTTTGTAAAGTTAGCTCTATAAGCTTACTATATGCTCACAAATTTGCATGTCATTTGAATTTTGCAATCTTTAGTTATGTTCATTTGAAGTCAATAGGGTCTGTTCATCTTCACTTCTCTGTGAGGTAACCGACTTTTTCACTCATCTTGTGAGAGCCATTTCTCAGTGGTTACTTATCCAAATTCAGTGATTTAAAGCTTGTTGGATTCAACTTACTGTCTAGTATAACCATACAAATTTTCATAATCATTGAATTCCTAGAGTTTGAGTTATGTTGATTTGTCTGCTCACTCATCTCAAACTGTAGCAGCCCGTGAAAATCGGGATGATATCATCAGTTGTTAAAACTCATTCTCAGTGTGTGGTTCATTATTTTTGATGAGATTACTCTTTAAAGTTAGCTCTTTAAGTTACCTAGACTTCCCCAAGAGGAATTAAGCTAATTGCTGCTGTGCTCAGAGAATTATGTAAAACACTGGACATGTGTATGAACCAAGAATAGCAAGTTTTCACCTCTGAGCTAACTCCAACTTATCTGTTTTGATCTATCTTTTTGAGAGTGATCTTCCAAGGTACATAGGGTGCCTAATACATCCATTGGCAAGCTAAAAGGGCCCACCATATACTCCTGGAGTTCAATTGGCTGGTGTAGATCAAGGATTTTGCAACACCTCTTCATCTTCAAGCACATACCTATCCATCTCTTCAGAGTGGTATCTGAGCAAGGTTGGACAACATGGCAGATGGATTTCCTTCATCAATTGACAAATTGGACAGAGGTAACTACTCAGCTTGGTCATTAAGAATGGAATCTTATCTCCAAGGTAGAATTTTATATGGTTATGTGGCTGGAGATGAAGTTATGCCAAGTTTCAGGAACAAAAGTCAACCAACACAAGAAGAGCAAGAAAGATTGAGCACATGGTGCTCCAAGGATGCACTTGCAAGGTCTTATCTCCTCAACTCTATCTTAGATTTTTTGTTGCCTCACATTAGAAGTTGTAAGACATCTCAGGAAGTGTGGGATGCACTTGAAGCTTTCTTTTCTTCAAGTACCAAAGCTAGGAAGCATCAACTATGGCTGGATTTCACAACTCTAAAGAAGGCTCCCAAACAAAATGTGACTGATTTTGTCACAAAGCTCAAGGACATAGCAGATCAGTTGGGAAGTATTGGAGAGGTAATAGATGAAGAGAAAATTGTAAGGCAATGGCTTGAAGGTAGATGACAAGTGGGAAGCATTCACCACAGCTATGGATTTGTACATGGACATGCATGTACCTGATTTCAATACACTCATTGGACAACTACTTACTCAAGAGGCAAAGCTTATAAAAAATGGAGAAAGCTTGAAAGGTAATCAATCTTCAACTTTATACACTGATAAAAGCAAGTCCAAAGATAACAAAGGAAAGGCAAAGAAAGTGGATGATGAAGTAGGTACATATCAAGCTAACTATGCAGGTAGAGGAAGACATGGCAGAGGTAGAGGAAGAGGAGGTAGACAAGGCAGGGGGAGATCCCAAGACTCCAACTCATGTTCTATTTGTGGATTAACTAATCATACAACTGAAAATTGCTTTAGGAATTCCAGGAATCAAAGAGGCAGAGGATACAATAGAGGAAGTTATGGCTACTCAAGAGGAAGGTTCAACAACTACCATGGCAACTACAACAACTACAATCATTCAAACTATCAAGGAGGCTACAAAGGAAGGAGAGACTACAATAACTACACAGAAGACTCAAACAAAGAGGATTCATTATTGATCATGAACATGGCTATGCCACAAGGTAAATCTGATGAGCATGTTTTCTACATAGATTCAGGTTGTTCAAATCATGTGGCAGGAAATGTGGCACTCCTATCAGATTTAGAAGATCCAAGGAATAATCATGAGGTACAAACAGGAGATGATACAAAACATCCTGTGGAGAAAATAGGCAATGTCAAAGCACCTGATGGAAACATCAACCTACTCAGTAAGGTACTCTATGTCCCTACCATTACAAAGAATTTGATAAGTGTTGGGCAGATAGTAGAGAAAGGGTTGCAAGTCAGGTTCACAAAAGCAGAAGCATTTGTTGAAGATCCAAGTCAAGGATTCAGAAGAATTGCAAAAGGTGAAAAGACAGGTAGATTGTTCACATTTGAATTACAAGACACTAGAAACATTGCTCTCTTTAATTATGGTAGTCAGACACTCACAGAATTGGAAGTATGGCACAAAAGGTTAGCACATATTGTTGAAAGGTCATTAAAGCAAATTTGCAGGCATCAAAGTGTACTTGGACTCCCTAATTTGTCAAAACAACATATGATTTATAAGTGTACTGCATGTCAATTTGGAAAGTCTCACATGTTACCATTCATGAAGAAAGGTTATATGCATGGAGATCTCTTGGAGTTCGTTCATACAGATGTATGGGGACCTAGCAAGGAAGCTTCAATATCTGGATCAAGGTATTATGTTCCCTTTATTGATGATTGTAGAGATGGACTATCCTATTCTTTATGAAACACAAAGATGAAGTATTTTTCATGTTTCAAAAGATATTTGGCTCTTGTGGAAACTCAAACAGGTAAATCACCAAAAAGGCTAAGGTCAGATGGAGGGGGAGAATAGTTCTCCCATGAGTTTGATTCTTTTCTTCAAGAAAGAGGAATCAAAAGAGAGGTAACTACAAGGTACACTCATGAGCAAAATGGAGTGGCAAAAAGGAGGAATAGGACAATTGTTGAAGCTGCAAGGTCTATGTTAAATGAAAAGCATTTACCTAATTACTTATGGGCTGAGGCTGTATCTACAACCACTTACTTGATTAACAGGTTGCCTTCAAAATCCCTTGATGGGATGACTCCATATGAGGCTTGGAATGGAAGAAGACCAAGCTTAGATCATTGTAAAATTTTTGGATGTATTGCTTTTGCTCATGTTCCTTCACAGGTTAGAGGCAAGATGGATCCAAAGGCATAAAGGTGTGTATTTATTGGATATGACAACAATCAAAAGGGCTACAGGTTATACAACCCTACCAACAAAGGATTCTTGGTAAGCAGAGATGTAGTTTTTGATGAGAACAATTCATGGTATGAAGATTCATGCAGGAAGATCAATTTACCATATGATCTTGAAGAAGATTTTCCAAAGCTTGGTAGAGAACAATCAAAGATTGAAGAACAAGACACCTCAGAGGATGATGAAGAATCTCACATGGAAAAGATCAAAGCATGGAAGTCTAAAGGTAAAGCAAAATTGCAGGAACTTGGACATGAGGCAGAATCATCACATCATGGCCTAAGAAGATCTATGAGGGAAAAGAAAAAACCAGAAAGGTATGGGTTTGACACCTCATTAGTAACTATACATTCTATCTACATAGCACAGGACATAAACCAAGAGGAGCCATCATCATTTGAAGAGGCCAAAGCAAAATCAGAATGGAAGCATGCAATGAAGGAAGAGATTGAAGCACTTGAGGAAAACAACACTTGGGATTTGGTGCCCAAGACTTCATCCATGAAGGTTATAGGCTCATGATGGGTCTATAAACTCAAGAAGAATTCTGATGGTTCCATTAACTCGTATAAGGCAAGGCTTGTAGCAAAAGGCTTTGCACAAACTCAAGGAACTGATTATGAGGAGACCTTCTCTCCTGTGGCAAAGATGCCTACTATTAGGGTTTTGCTTAGTATTGCCTCTTCCAAGAATTGGAAGATACTTCAACTAGATCTAAAGAATGCATTCTTGAATGGTTGGATAACATAAGAGGTATATATGGCACAACCACCTGGTTTTGAGAACCAAGTTTATCCTGATTATGTGTGTAAACTTAACAAAGCATTGTATGGTCTCAAGCAAAGCTCCAAGAGCTTGGAATTTCAGGCTTGTTTCATTCTTGCAGGACAAAGGCTTTCAACCAAGCAAGGCAGATCCTTCACTCATTATTAAAAAGAGTAATTCCAAGGTCATCTACCTATGTGTATATGTAGATGATATTATATTGACAGAAAATGATGCATATGGTATGAAGAAGATCAAAGATCAGATGAGAGAAGAGTTCAAGATAAGTGATTTGGGTTCACTTACCTACTTCCTAGGTTTGGAAGTTGTCTACAAAGATCATGGTTTGTTTCTCACTCAAAGAAAGTACATTAAGGACATGTTGGCAAAATTCAAGATGCAAGATTGTAAGATTGCAGGTACTCCAATGGAGGTCAATCACAAATTGAGCTCACATGAAGGTGAACTCATAGAGGACATCACATCATATCAAAGTCTAGTGGGTAGTCTCAACTATGCCACATTGACAAGAGTAGATATATGTTACAGTGTGAGTGTGATAAGTCAATTTATGCACACACCAAGGAAACCACATATGGATGGTGCCAAAAGGATTCTCAAGTATCTCAATGGAACCAGCAATGAAGGACTTTATTATCCTTATGTATCTGATTTAGGTTTGAAGCTATTTTCTGATGCAGATTGGGTTGACTCCAAGGAAGATAGAAGGAGCACTTCAGGTTATCTTACCTTTGTAGGTTCAAAGCTTATTTCATGGTCATCCAAGAAGCAACCCACAGTTGCTCTCTCTTCTACTGAAGCTGAATATAGAGGTCTTGCCATAGCTACACAAGAAGCTATGTGGATGAAGACATTATTCAAAGATCTTGGATTGGAGTTTGGAACTCCAACTATTTTTGGTGACAATATGAGTTCTATTCATTTGGCTGCTAATCCTATTTTTCATGCAAGGACTAAACATATTGAAGTTCATTATCACTATGTACGAGAGAAGGTTCTAAGCAAAGAGATTCAAATATCATATGTGTCCACTCATCAACAATGTGCAAATATTCTAACCAAAGCATTGGATGGTACAAAGCTTTGCAAATTCAAGGCTATGATAGGTTTGCAGGTAATCTTGGAAGATTGAAGACCTCAAGCATACTTGGCTTGAGGGGAAGCTGTTGGAGCAAGTCTATGACAAGCCTAAGTATTGGCTTGAGTCCCACAAAGTCATAGAAAAAGCCTTAAAATGAAGACTATATAAAGTTCACTTGTGAACTACCTCTTGTAATTTTTTGAAGAGTTTACTTAATGTAAAAGTAAGACAATCTTAAGTGGTTGAGTCCACATGATCAGAAAGGGAAAGAGGAGCCACGAATTCGTGATTTGTGGTAGGTAGAGAACCAAATCAATCATTGATTGATTGGAGAGTGATTGAGGGAAGTTAGCCTCCCAAACTCAACTATAAATAGATGGCACTTTTAGTCGTGGTTAGAGAGACCTATGTGAAGACCTCCAAGAGCTAAGCTTTATGCCATATCAAGGTGTGATTACAAGGCACACATATGTATCAGTAAGTCATTGTATTGTACAAGCAATATACTTTCATTTTCATGATTATTTGAGTTCATCTTTCCATGTTCTAGTGAAGTGTACTACTCACTGCCATTACTCTCAGTTTTTCTCAGTCAGCTTGCAGAGATGTTTTCTCTGAGCTTGGTGCATTATTTTCAGTGATTTAACTTTGTAAAGTTAGCTCTATAAGTCTACTATATGCTCACAAAGTTTCATGTCATTTGAATGTTGCAATCTTCAGTTATCTTCATTTGAAGTCAACAGGGTCTGTTCATCTTCACTTCTCTGTCAGGTACCCGACTTTTTCACTCATCTTGTCAGAGCCATTTCTCAGTGGTTACTTATCCAAATTCAGTGATTTAAAGCTTGTTGGATGCAAATTAGTTTCTAGTATAACCATACAAAGTTTCATAATCATGGAATTCCTAAATTTTGAGTTATGTTGATTTTGCCGCTCATTGGTCTCAAACTGTAGCAGCCCGTGAAAATCGGGATGATGTCATCAGTTGTTAAAACTCATTCTCAGTGTGTGGTTCATTATTTTTTATGCGATTACTCTTGAAAGTTAGCTCTTTACGTTACCTAGACTTCCCCAAGAGGAATTAAGCTATTTGCGGATGTGCTCAGAGAATTATGTAAAACACTGGACAGGTGTATGAACCAAGAATGGCAAGTTTTCACCTCTGAGCTAACTCCAACTTATCTGTTTTGTTCTATCTTTTTGAGAGTGATCTTCCAAGGTACATAGGGTGTCTAATACATCCATTGGCAAGCTAAAAGGGCCCATCATATACTCCTGGAGTTCAATTGGCTGGTGTAGATCAAGGATTTTGCAACACCTCTTCATCTTCAAGCACATACCTATCCATCTCTTCACAGAGTGTGTACGCATGTGCATTGATATTGAGGATAACCTAGGGGAGGAGTTAGAGCTTTCCAAAATCTACAAAGATTCAGATAGTGCCTCTAGCCTCTCTTCCTCGCAATCCACATCAATTGAGGAAGTCACGGAGAAAGTAGCTCAAAAACTAGGTGTCACTAGCAAACAAATCCCAAGGTTTGCCCCAGTAAAGAGGTGCTATACCTGTGGTGGTGACCATATGGCGAACGTATGTCCCATCATGGCTCAACCCCAAGTGAACCCTAGTAGCCAATATTGCACCATAGAACGGAGATACACAAATCACACAGTAGAAGACTGCCCATACAATAAGCAAGTAGTCAGGCAAACCTACCCTTAGCCCTATCCACAACAAGGAAGATACCAGAACCAGTTCCCTCCACAGCAATATGGTAGGCCACATCAATCCTATCAACAAGCCTACCAAAACCAACAAAGGCCTCAACCTGTGTTAGCTCAACAACCTCCAACCCCAGCTTATGTGATTTGATTCCTGTAAAGTATGCAGCTGCTGAGGAAAATTTGAATAGAGCCATAGTCCCAGTGACTCCATTGCTCTCAGAAAGTGACCCGAGTGATCATAGTTTTGACTCCACTCACATAGATAGTCCACAGGCTTACTACATGCAGTCTCCTGAACATGGTGAGTCCTACTATAGTGAAGAACCGAGTGAACCTAGTTAGGAACATGACTACACAAATGTCATGTACGCAAACCCCAACTCTAGACCTCAACCTAGGCAGTAAGACCCCCATTCCCTAGAGGACCATGCTATAGATGTCAAGGAGATCACCTCATTCGTGATTGCCCAATGCCTGCATCTACACAACCACAGTCAGTAACAATACATGGCTTTTGTCAAGATTGCGGAAAGGAGCGTCTCTTACGAGATTGCCCAAAGAATCCCAATAATATGCCAAAAATAACTCCAATTAATGTTATTGGGTTAGTTGTAAACTCAACAGGAAGTGTCACTTCCACTGCACCAGTGCAAGTGGTCACTAGAGCCCAGGCTTTGCAACAGAACCCAGGAGTAGGTCAAGAGAAGAGTGCAGAAGTTAGTGAAACTAAGAGCATAGCCAAGAAACGGTCAAGAGCCTGGAGGGATAGCCGAGAGAGAATGAAAAGACAATGGTCCAAAAAGATGAGTGACTTAGAACAAAGCATAAGAGAAACAAAAGCCAAAATTGTTGAACTCACCTCTCAAACAAACTCTCTCATACCACCACCACCTTCATCTCCATCACCGTCGAGACCACCATCTTTCAACTCACATCGGACCATCCACCCACCCCCTAGAGTAGGATCAGTGCTAGCTGACCCCACTCCTAAAGACATAGACATGATGCTTAAGGCATATCAGACCAGAATCCAAGAAGGGCCAAATGTGACGGATCATGACAAGTGCTACCCTAGAGCTAACCTAGAGATAGAAAGAACCAAGCTTTCCGCAAAAATGGTCGCATTGGCTCAGACCATGTTTGAAGCTAGTCGCCTCTTCAACTACTCTGGCTCAGCTAAGACACAATTGCACTTGGATGGACTATTAGAGAAGTTAGAGAGCATAATTGCAAGATCTGCCAAGGAAGAAAAAAACCAAGGAAGAGATGACGCAAGTAAAAGAATAAGCCTTCCCCCACAGGAAGCTTTTGTGCCCAATTCCACTGAACCAGACACCTCCTCTTCTATGAATAGGTACACACCAGAATTCCTACGAGAGATTCAAGAAGACAAATGGGCTAAAGAAAGTGAATTCCCTCCTCCCATTGAACTTGTGGATGACACGCATGATCAATTCCCACAAGATATTCCTTCCATTTATGGAGAGCACGAGAGTGCACAAAATCAAGAGAAGTTAGACTTCGAGTCAAACTCCCTACAGGAATTACCCCACTTCACAGGCCCATGGGAAGCCAAGTCTACTTGTATGAGAGCACCCACGGTCATGGTAAGAAACGAAGACTGAGTCATACCTAGGAATACGGAGGTAGTGAAAAACACTAAAGTGGAGTGCAACCTCACTTTAGAAGAGCTACTCAAAGCCAGGCCGGAGTTATGGAAACATGTAGCTAACCAAGTGCCAGAAGTAGTGAAACCCCGTTCCTAGATAGGTTCTCATAGAACAGTGCCAGAAATTCCTCTAGACAAGATAGGAGATATGAGTGAAGGTGAAGAAGGAAACACCTATCTTCCCATTACCCATCAGGGGTACACAACCAAGGCAACTCTAGAATCAGGTGCAGGAGTTGTTATTGCTACCACTTCTCTATGGAAACATTGGGGCAAGCTAGCACTCAGGCCCATGAGGATGAAATTGCAGATTGCCGATGGTCACATAGAAAGACCCTTAGGCTTGCTGGAAGGAATAACTCTCACTACATGCGGTGTTGAGTTTGAGCATACTTTCGCCATATGTGATTTCAGCAAGAACCATGCCTATGAGATGATTTTGGGAAGACCATTTATGCGACAGTTGCAAGTGGTCCAGGATTGGGGAACCAATTCCTTGTATTTGCAACACTTAGGTGTTAAGTCAATCTCAAGGACTACTCTCATAGAGATGTACCGCCTATTCAATGGAATCCCATCCATAGAGCCAAGGATGACACGGAGTCTGTGCACTTCATAGGATCACGATCCTCATGGATGCATGAAGACACCCACTTTATGGATGTGCAAAGTAGCAGTAGAAGAAGAGAAGAGAGAAAAATCCAGAGAGGTAGGTGCGAAGGAAACACATAGATCAATTCAAGACCTAGCCTATGCACCTGCAGTATTTCCTGACGAAGAATTTGAACCTCACGACTTCGCAGAAATTTTAGCAACAATGGATGTAGCCATCAACGAAGAACAATGGACACCCCACTGTGATGAGGATGGCTATGACATTTCAGTCTTCTCCATAGAACCAATCATGGGAGATGCAGTTTTAGAAGAATGCAAACCTAGCCCTGATGCATTTGAGGATGCCAGTGATTCTGATTTAGAGTCAATCATCATGGACCCACCCTGTGCATCAGATGAGGAGTACTTCTATGAGGTAGAAGCTCACCCTAAGAGACACGCAGAAATTATGAACGAGGTGAGACTAACCACACAAGTGGTCACCAGGAGTGAAGGCAAGAAGAGGAAGAAGAGAGAGGCCACACGAGAAGAGGAAGAATCTTTGTTTGAGGTCCCTGAAAACTTTAAAAAGTATGAGATAGACGATAGAAGAGTCATGGTCAGGATGCCAAAAGGTGAGGCTCAATCAGGAGAGGCCTATGATAACAAAGAAACCACCAAGAAAACTGTTGTAGCCATAGACAAAGGAGAAGAAAGATGCACTTACATAGGGCATGACCGAACGGAAGAAGAAGAGCAAGAGTTGGTAGCCTTGCTAAGAGAATACAGAGATGTATTCGCTTGGAGTTACAAGGTCTTGAAGGGTGTTGACCCAAACATATGCTCACACACAATTCCCATGACCTCAGACGCGAAACCCTCTAAGCAAAGCCATACACATATAACGATAATTATGCTGCTAAGATCAAAGAGGAGATTGATAGACTGGTAGAAGCTGGATTCATCTATGAAATTGAGCACACTGAGTGGGTATCCCCCATTGTAGTGGTGCCCAAGAAAAATGGAAAGCTACGTGTGTGCATTAACTTGAAGAAGGTTCATGCAGCCACTATTCGAGATAACTATCCGCTTCCTATCACAGAACATCTCTTAGAAAGAGTAGCAGGCAAGGAAGTGTACAGCTTCCTTGATGGATTTTCGGGCTACAATCAAGTAGCCATAGCTCCAGAAGATCAACATAAAATAGCTTTTGCCACAGAGTGGGGCATATTTGCCTTTAGAGTAATGCCATTTGGGCTTACCAATGCTCCTGCAACTTTCCAAAGATTGATGTGTCACGTGTTTAAAGAGTTCTTGAGGAAGAGTTTAGAGGTCTATGTTGATGATCTTTGTGTTCATTCCAACATTAGACAGACACATATACCTAAAGTCAGGCAAATCTTTGACAAATGTAGAGAATATCAAGTCTGCTTGAACCCAGAAAAGTGTGTTTTCATGGTCAGGCAAGGCAAGATTCTAGGACACATAATGTCAAAAATGGCATTTCCACCGATGAAGAGAAAGTAAGAGCCATAGCAGAGATACCTAGGCCAAAGAATGTCAAGGAAGTACAAGCTTTCATGGGGCATTGTGGTTATTACCGACGCTTTATACACATGTATGCCATCATTGCCAAGCCTCTCTATGGACTTTTGACTAACTTTGAGTGGACTGATGAATGTGAAAACTCCTTCAATGAGCTCAAACGACGATTATGTTCAGCACCAATCTTCACCACTCTAGATTGGAATAAGCCCTTTCATGTGCACGTGGATGCATCCAACTATGCTATTGGATGTGTACTCGCACAACCTACTGGTGAAGGTAATATGGATCTTCCAATTGCCTATGCTAGTCCGCAGTTAAATGCGGCTGAACGAAATTATACCACTACTGAGAGAGAAGGATTAGGCATGGTATATGCGGTTAAAAAGTTTAGACATTACTTGCTTGCAAATAAGTTCAAATTTTTTACTGATCATCAGGCATTGTTGTACTTGGTAAACAAACCTTGCAATACAGGCAGATTAGTAAGATGGTTCCTCTTACTAATGGAGTATGACTTTGAAGTTGTGGTGAGGAAAGGTAAGACTCACTTGAGAGCGGACCATCTTTCTAGCCTCACATCTGGAGAGGCCCCACAAGGAGTATCTGATGACCTTCCTGATGCTTACTTGTTTAATTTGGAAGTGGTACCTCACTGGGCTAAGCGGTTAGTGCCAGTATTGACATACGGGCCTAATCACCCAGTCATAAACACTAAAGATAGAGAGGTAGTAAAGGCCCAAAAGTACCACATCATGGCAGGAAGTATGTACAAGCACACAGATCAAGGGATCTTGGCTTCTTGTGTGGAAGAGGATGAGTACGCTAAATGGTTGCAATTAGCACATGTAGGTGCATTAGAGCAACACTACTCCAAGCAACGAACCCTATAGACACTAAGGAGACTCGGAGTGCATTGGCCGACTATGGAAGTTGATGTCCAAAAGTTGTGCAAGGAAGGCCCAATTTGCTGCACTAAACCACCTGTGGAACATGCCACTCTTTATCAAGTATCCATAGTGCCAGATTGGAGTGAACCATTAGTAACCTTCCTGAGGACGAGAACATTCCCTCAAGATATGACACTAGCCAGACAAAGAAGTCTAGAACAAGAAGCCCTAGATTACTCACTCATTGGTGATAATCTTTACAAGCGTGGTAAAGATGGTTACCTGAGACTATGTGTCCATGAGAGTGAATATCTCAAGATCTTGGAAACTGCTCACCAAGGTGTAGTAGGAGGACATTTTGGACTAGACTGGGTGATTAAAGCAATTCTATTTGCAGGCTTGTGGTGGCCTACCCTTCACATGGATGCACATACCTATGTGAAGAGATGTGATGTTTGTCAGTGAACTCAGTATCCTATACGCAAAGATGAGATGCCACTGAAACCTATGATGGGTGGACGTGCATTCTCTAAGTGGGGAATAGACTTTGTTGGTTCGATTAATCCCCCAGCTAAGGGTTCACATGCTGAATATATCATTGATGCCACATACTATTTAACCAAGTGGGTAGAGGTGAAAGCTACGACAAAGAATGATGCTCAGACGACCCCTAAGTTCTTATTTGAGAATGTGTTCACTAGATACGGGCTACCCATAGAGCTAGTAAGTGATAGAGGCACCCACTTCTTGAATGAAGTCATTGAAAATCTTCTCCAAGAATTCTTGGTAGTACACAAGAAGTCCGCTCCCTATCACCCGCAAGCCGAAAGCACAAACAAGATTCTATGCAATGTGCTTACCAAATTAGTGAATAATAAACGCTCTGATTGGGACAAACAGCTATACCCTGCTGGGGCTGTCGCAGGAATATATGCAGCTAAAAAACCACAGAAGGCGTACTTTGATGCCCATGTTAAGGATAAAGGATTGAAGGCAAGAGATTTAGTTTTAGTCTACACATTGAAGCAATATGCAAGAAAATTAGAGAAACGTGGCTATGGACCTATGATCATAAATAGGATCTCAACGAGTGGAGCAGTACAATTGGCCACCTTAGAAGGCGATATTCTTCCGAGCTACATCAGCGGGTGCAGAGTCAAATTATATCAAGAACCCCTGACTGAAGAGATGCTAAATCGACTTAACACTCCCAAGAAACGCAAGGAAGAGGAAAAGCGAATTCCAAAAGAGGCGCAAGCAGAAGCTTTAGAACGCATCCGAAGGATGAAGTTGAGAAGGCAGGGTAGAGATCAACCTAGGACAGATGACTATGCAGCTCAAGGATATCATGTGGCTATGTGCGAAGTTTCAAGTAATAATCTCATAGAATAATTGATCGACGTCCTTTTGTAACCTTAGAGATAGGACAAGGAACGAGTGCAAGGACGGTAAGGGCTTTAATTGACTCAGGTGCACCCACTAGTGCGGTTAGATTTTCTTACTGTCAAAAGTTGAACTTAAGTATCAATCCCATTGAAGCGTATCTCATAGGATTGGGAGGCATGGAAACCCCTTGCATGGGCGAGGTGGAACTCCCCCTCTACATTCAATATCAATTAGTGATAGTTAAAGTGCTAGTATGTCAAGATGAGGACCTCACTGAGCCTCTTCTCTTGGGTCAGGACTGGATCTATGATCATGCAGTCAACCTAAACCTAAGAAGTGGACTTCTTCAGGTATGGGTAAATCAGAGTCCAATTACAGTTGAGTTAGATAATGGAGCACTCAAGGAACTAGGAAAGGCACAAGCTCCTGGTCCCTCCAGGAGTACACATGAAGATGACCATGCTATTCTTGTCCAAAACTATGTGATGAAGAGGGATGATTATCGCAACACAGAAGTAAAGGATGCAATGGAACTCCCTTCTTTTCCAAAGGCCATCGGGGTGCAGCAACCAAAGGCAGATAAAAGGCAAAAGAAGCAAACAACTTATGCTCGAAGCCAAAAGAAAATACAAAGCATGGTGTCTCAACCATCAAACCAAGTATGGGTGCATAAAGGCGAGCGTCCTATTGCGGTCAAGCCACAACAACTATCTCAACTTCCAATTAGTGATCAAGCACATGATACTAATAAGAAGACTTCCAAAAATTCTTCTATGAAAGTGAAATCTATGTGGGTACCCAAGAAGCCGATGAAGGCTGGCCCACAATTAAAACAAATTTGGGTGCCTAAGGCTTGCTTGCGGGCTCAACTAGTCACACACAAATCGCACCATGTACAACAGGGTTCACTCACTCGAAGAGCCAATGCCCACTCTCATTCAATACACACAAACACACATTTACACATGAACACAAGCAAAATCACTTGTAAATGGGTTCCTAAAAAGCCTCATTTCCAAGTAGACACTCTTATACAACCCTCCAGAGTTTCCACAAAATCAAAACCAATACCCATTCACTGTGTTTGGCAACCCAAAGCCTGTAATAAACTCCCCGATCCCATTTGTACATTCATCTCCACCTACTAACTACATCATTTTCACACTGCATCTTTTCATTTAGCTCATAGGACTAACAACATACACACTCATCGAGCACTCACTGATCGACTAACTCATCATTCACCTCATGTTAATGTTGTACTGGGGACAAAATTGTTCTACCTTGTCCTTTACAATGTTAACGCATGCTTCTATATTCTCACAAAACTAGCAAGCAAGCTGTAACATGGCAGACACCGGAGGCACCAGCTCCCAGGCAGGTTCTAGCGCCCAGATAGTGGACATTGAAACCCTCCTCCTGGAACCGCAACTCACTGAGAGACCTCAAGAACTTAGAGTTGTGCATGTGCTTCCTATTCAGGACCCGCCTCAGGGGCACACTTCTCAAGTCGGGAAGCATGCACACTCGTTCAGTGATGTCGCAGGACCATTGGGAGATAGCACCTACTTTTGGGAGGCAGAACTTGAGTTTAATGGCAAATGGGGATGATATCATTTCTTTACCCGTGAATTTGGGCAGTATCAGAATGCAGAAGTCATGCGATCAGTATGGACCAAAGCGGGCTTGGATGGCTATTTCAGGGCATATTTACCTAAGCCAGATTTCCTGCGCTGTTCCTACTTTATCAGTACCATCACCCCTAGCAGGGATAAAGGAGGTGATAGTACCTTTGTGCTACCCTCATTGACACCAGACCACGAGCTCAAAAGATTCAAACTGACCCTCAACCTAGTACGAGAATCATTGAACATGCAAGGTATGCATATTCCCATGGAAAAAGAAACAATGATCCGAGGCAGGATGAAGCACAAGGATCTCAACAAATTGAAGGACATGGTAGCGATGACACCAACCATCGCTCTCCACCTACGAACGATCATGCAGCACTTCGCTTTCCCCACCCAAGAACGCTTCACAATGCCACCAAAAAAGATATGGTTCAGCTTGTACTTGGCAGAGACAGAGAATCTCACCATCAATATGCCACACTAGATCATCGATCAAATCCACCTAGCCCATCAAGGATGGAATAAGAAATAGAAGAATGTGCTTCATGGATGCTGTGCTCTGACAAAGATAATTTACAGGTGCTTAGCGTACGACGTGCCCATTCAAAGAGCACTAGTATGGTCCAGGGCCCAAGAATTCCAAAGACGCTGTCAACGGCGGGCCCTCCATCGAAGAAGATGAGAGGGGGAGTTCAATTACCATGTGCCCAAGCAAGGGGAGCCACCACCACACTAGAGGTGAACCCTCTGCAAAAGCGACATGTCCGACCATTTACCATTCGCCTACCCAGACCAAGTGCTGAAGGACCCAATCTGGTGTTCCCTCCGATTCCATCGGACTTGGAGTTCCCACAAGGCTACACCCTAGCCGACTTGATAGATGAAGAAATTTCCCGCATGATAAATGAGTCTAACCTGGAAACAGAAGCAGAGCAGACCCAAGGACCACAACCCACTACTACAACTTCAGCCCCGACCCAACCGGAAGTAGTAGAAGTAGAAGAGGATGAACAAGAGACAGAAGAAGAAGAAGCAAACGAGGAGTATGATCAAGAATATGATGAGCTTTCAGAACTAGCAAGTGCCCCAGCATACTTGGCCCAAATAAAAATATTGTATGAAACCATGAAGTGAGTCCAAGAAGAACACAAACTGTCGCTTGAGTCAGGAAAGGTGCTCATGAGCCAATTGTTAGCCGAGGAAGGTGTGGATGATATGTTTATTGAATCAATGAACCTGCATGCAGACACGATAGGCTTAGATGAAGTCGTTCATGCAGCCATGGCTTATATTCATCGATTTGAGAAACGAGTGCCTACTCGCCCCATGCGATCCAACAAGCAAATTCACATCAATGTATCAGAACCAGGAGATAACACACAAACAGAAGAACATTAGGTGGAACCACTCTCACCACACACCTCACCTCTCACTACACAACTCACCTCACCACGTGGCACTACCACCCCTATTTTTGCCATTACCACATATGTCATGGGGATTCCTCTCTCTCTCCTGACATCCAATTCGGAGGAGTTACCATGCCCACTTTCACAAAACTCTTCACCAACATCACATCCACCCCACCCACTGTCCCCATCTACACAGTCACACACACGTTCGACACAATGGAAACATCACTAGCCATAACACCACTCCCTCCCCCCACGCAGCCTCAATCTCCCATACTCCCTCCACCCACCTCACCACTTGACTCCACAGCATTCACGACTCCCTTTCCCCTCCCCATTCCCCCTGCATCCTCCCCTTTCCCTGCATTCTTTAATGTAAATAATATGTTTTCAATGATACATCAGTGTCTGTATCAACTTCAGAGTGAGTATCAGGCTCTCAAAGACGGTCATAGTCAACTGACTACGAATCACCAACAACTACAAAGACGGCTTATAACCATAGAAGATGAAAAGGCTGACCTCAATCAACGATATACCACACTCGAGCAGGCCCATCAAACGCTTCTAGAGGCACCCCAACCATCACAATTGCCAGGTGTCAAACAACTCGAAGCTTTACTGGAAGTCTACCAAACAGATAATCTAAGAGTCTGGCGTAATTTGACTCTACTAAGAAAACACATGGCAACCACCCTTGAAGAAAACAAGCGTCTGCAAAAGCAAAACGAAGAAAACCTCGAAGCCGCAATGGAAGGCTCCCCCCACGAGATCGACCTAGAGGAGTTCAAAGTAGTTCCCTCAGATACAATGAAGACAATCCTTGAAAGCTATACTGATCTATTGGAAGCCCATGATGATTTGGAAAGGGAACGAGACGCACTGCGCAGCCAGATTAGGGAACAAGAAGAACAACCGAAGGTCATACAATCAACCTCAACTTCAGAGGAGGTAAAGGCATTAACAGAGTAGGTGGCATAATTGCAAAAGAAGTTACTGGAATATGAAAGACAACCCTCTCCAGTTGTAGAACCAGAGCCAGATGAATTGGTACCCATTGAGGTGGATGAATCGTATGAGGAACCATATGTTCGTATGCGGATGCCAGGAGGTCAGCAAACCTCAGAAGGAATGGACACCTTGGAAGTCGAAGTATGCGAATGGCTTCAGACACTCGAAAAGACAGCGAAAACCCATGAAGATGGAGTGGTAATCCAAATCCAATCAATGGTCAAATTAGAAGACACTATCATAAAGTCATAGTATTTCCGCAGTATGTCCCATCACAGATGGATAGGCACCAACCACGATCAGTATGTGCCTTATTGTGTACTCCTGGCGGATTACAATGCAGAGATTCAACGACAATGTGGCAAGGCTCCAACCTTTGCCACACAATTTGGGCCCGATGATATCCCTGAGAGTGCTAAAAAAGGATCCATTCATCAAACCACCTGGAGGATCCGTCCTCTTGAGACCTATCCCGAGATGGTTCGTACTTGCACTAACATGCCACTCTTTATTAAATACAACCCATGTTATGTTCCAGTCTTCCGCAGACGCACCTGGCACGAATTTACCATTGCTGTAAACAACGTCAAAGGTTGTGCAAAATGGTTAAATTATGTCTATCTAGCACCTCCACAAGGACCTCCCACTGTTGCTTACATGATTTCTACAATCCGTCACTG
This sequence comes from Ceratopteris richardii, assembly GCA_020310875.1. Lineage (NCBI taxonomy): Eukaryota > Viridiplantae > Streptophyta > Polypodiopsida > Polypodiales > Pteridaceae > Ceratopteris > Ceratopteris richardii. The sequence goes on from CM035413.1 coordinate 130,970,512, forward strand.
GAGCATTTGCCTACGGAACACCCCTGATGTGATGGCACAGATGTGCATGAAGATCTTCGAATGAATGTTGATCAGATTCAGGACATTCAAGAACATCAAGGACCCCCACTTCTCAGGAGTTGGCTTCATTGCAGGCAACCAAGACCTGGTATATGACATGAGCACTACCCCCTCAATAAAGGTAGTATATGCCTGGCAGGCAAGAATAAAATACCTCCCAGCATGCTTCAAGCAGACCTTCGAGGAGATGTTCATCAAAGGGTTCTGGGAATATCACTCAGAAATATTTGTACCCAAGCCCTCACATCTCCTCCAACTATTCGTTGTGGAGAGGACCATCCACTCAGATCAATTGCGGGTGCCCCATCCAGACGTCCCAGGTCCAGTGGATTGGGATGCATTGTTAACAGACCTAGCACGGGGGCTACGACTAGAAGAACACCACCTTGCTTCCGATGTGGTTCAATATTACGTCCAGCGCACAGCTAGACAAGGGTCTGTCAAAGACGAGAGACACGAAAGAGGGGGGGTGTTGGCAGTAGTCAAGGCACCGAAGGACTCACAAGACAAGGAAGCCAAAGAAGGGAGCCAAAGCGGAGAGAAGGCACAAGCAGACTAAGCAGTCAACGAAGATCTGGCAAGTAGGCCATTCAAATTTTTCCAAAACAACATCTTCATAATAGTGATTCTCATCACTACAAATCATTATAAATACCATTTCACCTTTTTGTAACTCCATTTTGTGCAAGCCGAGGAGTCCTCGAGCTTGAGGAGTATTAGAAGTAGCATCATACCAATTTTCATAATTTTTAGACTTCGTTTGAGCCTCCAAATAGGCCCTATAACCTAATTTTTTACTAGGCCGGACACTAGGTCTAGACAGAGCCAAAAGCTAGTCAAAAACTATAAATAGAGCTAGAGAGCTCATTTTTTAGGATAGCTTGTAATAGATTTGAACTTGTATGAGGATTTTGGAAGTAATCTACAAGAACTCCATTGTCCTCCTCTTTGTTCTTGCTGTGTGTGCACGTGTGTGTATGTGTGTGCATGTTTGTGTACTTCTCACTCACGCACTTGTGCCTTCACTTGCTCGAGGTCATCATACCATCCTCACGTCTTCCCGAATTGACATTAAAGGAGGTGCTACTCATCACTGAGCTACACGCTCCCAAAGAGAGTCCAAACTGTTCAGCGCGCTTGTAGAAAAGCTCTATATCACAGGCTTTGGAGACTTGGGGAGGAAGTGAACAAAGAAAATGCTCAATCCTAGAAGGGTCTATGCAGATTCAGAGGGATGCTCAAATACGAGGAAGAGATTCAAGGGAAAAACTTACAAATTTTCTTTAAGGAGTGGTGGGTTGGCAAAGCGGACAAGCCTACCAAGGAGATGTGAAACATTGTTAAAAGAAAACAAAACACAGAGGTGATCCCCCTATCGCTTGACTCAAACCGCAATGTATGCAATAGGAAAGAAGAAAATTTTGGAATCATTGAAAAACATTTTACAAGAGTGCTCGGAACCTCAACTCCCCTCTGCCCTCTTAGATGGGACTGCATGGCTGCCATCTGCAGGGTTTCCTCTCGTAGGATCCCACACAACCTTCGATCCCTGCTTGATGCCCCTCTCTCAGAAGGTGAGATCATTGAAGTTATTGATGTCCTTCCTAGAGGGAAAAGCCCAAGGCCAGACGAGCTTACTAATGAGTTCTTTAAGGCTTTCAAATTGGTGATCGCCACCCCCCTTTGCTTGGTCTGGCAAGAGGCGCTCGAGTTTGGTGCGCTCCTTGCCTGTCTCAACAATGGCATCATCAAGTTAATCCACAAAAAAGGGGAAAAGAACATAATTCAGAATTGGCATCCAATTACGATGCTTCAAATAGGTTATAAGGTCATCGCCAAAGTCATTGCCAATAGAATTTCCTACCATCTAAGAGCATGGTTAAGCATGGACCAAAAAGGTTTCGTCAAAGGCAGGTCAATATTGGAAGCCATTATAGATATCTGGGAAGGCCTCGACTTTGCGGAGGAATCAAGAAAAGATGTGATCTTCCTCAAGGTCGACCTTGATAAAGCTTACGATAGGCTAGAATGGGATTATATTCTGCAGTCTCTTAAAGACTTCGGTTGTAGTCAGAAATTCACCAAGATGATCTCGACCCTTATGGGGAATGCGTTGACTCAAATCAATGTCAATGGCCAACTCTCAAAGGCAATCAAGCTAAAAAGATCAATTAGACAAGGATGCCCATTGGCTCCCCTTCTCTTTGCCATTGCCATAGAGGGGCTTAGCCAGCTTGTGGAACAACAGGTGGAAGCTGGTAATATCACACGCCTCCTATTGCCCCGTGACCATGGTCATATCACCATGAGACTCTTTGCCGATGATATGAATGCTTTGCTCCACGACGATAGTACCATCATGGAGACGTTTTGGAATTGCCTGGATACTTTCTGCAAAGCCTCTGCTTGCAAAATCAACCAATCAAAGACCGTTTTCAGACCTATTGTCGGATCGCAACCTGAATTTCTCTTTGGTCACGGATGTCAAAATATTCCTACATGCCAAATTTTTTGGCTTCTAGGGATTCCCATGGGTTTTGGTATCTCGATAGAGCAGCGATGGAATTGGGTCCTTGCTAGAATTGAAAGCAAGTTAAACTTTTGGAGAGGTATGCAAATCAATCTCGTTCGCCATGCAATGGTTATAAACACGTTCCTCATTTTATCTACCATTTACTTCCTCTCTTGCTGAAGACAAAAAGAGCAAGGGTTGTCCAAACTTGAAAGTATTTGCAGAAACTTCCTTTCGACAGGTGACCACAATAGGAGGGGAGTGCCCAAAATCAAGTGGTGCATCTGCTCTAGCCAAAGAGATAACAGTGGCTTTGGCATTCTGAACATTGGATGCATGGCTAACAAACTTGCGGCGAAATGGATGATTAAGGCATGGTGCAATGGGGAGGCCTCATCGGCCAATATGATCTTCAAAAACAACAATGCGATGACTTTAATGGGATTCCCAAACAAGAAGAATCTTGACATTCTGACCATTCTATTTTCCACGATCCCTGTCTTCCTGAAAGGCTCGGAGCTTGTGTGCTCCCTATGGAAAAGTTGGAATAAATTCAAAAGCTTCACAAGAATTAGTGAAGACTGGAAGTGGGCGACCGGTATTAGACAAAACGACTGGAAGTGTCGCATGTGGCTGAGGCGCCACCGTTTGTCCATCCCCGTGGTAGTTGTGATAGTCGTTTAACCCAGTATGTAAACCCATGTTCTTGTGGGATAAGGGGGATCCCATGGGTACTATACCCTGCCTTGTACAGTTGCAATTTCAAAGTTAAAGTCAGGGGGAGTAGGCCTCGACGGAACCTCCATTTAGAAAAAAAACAACTTTTATGTCACATAACCTCTCTCTCTCTCTCTCTCTCTCTCTCTCTCTCTCTATATATATATATATATATATATATATATATATATATATATAATAAAAAATTTGTCTTCGATCGATATGTCTATGGAAGATGATTATCCATTTGCTAGCTTAGGAAGGTCACAATCATGAAAATACGATAGGCAGAAAATTAGAACAGATTTTGTTGGCTTAAGTTCCTCAAACAAAGAAGATGAGTACACTCAGCCTGGTAATTCATCATTTAATACTGTTCTTATTTTATCATGCAATATGATGTCTTTTTGAGAGAATGTTCAATACTTAGAGACTATATATTCATTTTGTCTGGCTTCATGGCATCACTGGATGCAAATGAAAGAAGTCAATAACATTGTGTTCAGTTTATAGAGGTAAGATGTTCATGCAAATCGTAATTAGTGGTTCATAAAATAAACGATTGCTAAAATATTCTATTTGTCTTTGAAGTGGGAGACTTTTTTTAGGAAATGCATCTGATCAAGCCATGGTTAGAGAGCTTGAGCATCCTGTATGTCGCAGAAATTACTATATGCTTACAAGGAATCTTGACAATCTAAGAGTAAATCATATAAAATGGTTTTTAGAAAGCGCTTGCTCCTTTGTCAAATATGAAACCTCAAAGATTTATAATATCATAGTCATAGTAGAAAAGGAGTCAAGAGAGAGAGAATTCGTAAGTCTTTTGCTGGAGAGAATTCAGAGAAAATTTCGGAGTAAGATCGCATCTTGCTGTTTCAGCCTTCCATGGAATCTTCAGCTATAAAAAGAGATAAGATTACAGACTTTCAAGCTCCTATAGTGTACGAGAATGACAAAGAGAGAGTCTCTTCATTTCATTTGCTGGTAAGAGATCACAACCTGAAAACAGAAATACATATAGTATGATGTGTATTGTGAAGTAGTGGTTTGCTCATAATGCAACATAGTAGAAAGCGAATGAAGAACTTTCACCCTCGCTGAGTACTCTGGTTTTCATAGCGTAGAGAAAAGCTATTGAAACCTTGCATCCACGTGATCACCCTCGCAGCCAAATTATTTTTCGCCACAAGTACCGCGAGCTTTAAGATGACTAGCTCAAACGAGCTATGGAAATCCGGCTCCATTGCTCAGCTGGGTATAGCTTTGGCACGGCACCCTTTTAAGGTGCAATCGTACCACGTGATGAAATCGATTACTTTCAAAGAAGGATACTCCGTGCGTCTCAAGTTTTGATGCTTTTGTTCTCCCCCTACCCGGTGTCCCCTAAAGGCTCTAGCCTCGTGTGTTCTTTATGGAAGAATTGGAACAAGGTCAAACAGTTCATCAGAATCACTCATGAGTGGAAGTGGGCGGCTAGGATAAGACAAAATGACTCTATCTGGTTCCCGATCCATGACATTAGGGGGTGGAGTCTTGGAACCTCCAAACTACAAAGCGATTATGGAACAAGGGGTTCAAACAGTGGAAACAACTCTAGAAACAAGAGACCAGCCAGTGGATTAGGTTCGACGAATTGGATCCGAGACTTAGAGTCACCTTTGAGGAATGGACTCTTCTTCAA
>CM035413.1:130982984-131220484 GCA_020310875.1 Ceratopteris richardii
CTTGATCTCTCGTTTGACCTGATCTTCAGACATATTATGTCTTGAGAAAGGAATTCTTATACCAGCCAGCTATCTATGTGTATGTGTATGTGTCGTTGGGTGTTGCGATGAGCTAGTAGGCGGGTGGAGCAACTAGGGCCACGAGCTGACGCTAGTTGTGTCGTATGGCCTGACCTACATGCTGTTACACACTCATACGTGTTGATAGGAAGGTGGAGTCACTCTCGCTGGGTGGTCAAAGCCACGAGCTGACGTTGATTTTGTATGAGGCTGACATTGTGCATCGTGTGCTATGTCGGGTCGGTAGATGGGTGGGCTAAACCTGGCTGGGTGGTCAGGTCCACGAGTCGCATCTGATTTTGGCATAGGCCGATATGTATGGATAAATAAATAAAGATAAAAACAAAAATATAAAGGCTGAGCTGGGAAAAAGAATTAAAATAAAGAAAAATAGAATAAAAATAAGAGAAAAATAAGAAAAGGTCTGATGGAGATTCGAATGACAGGAGATCAATAGGGAAGCCAGAAGCGAGTTTCATAAATGGCGTTAGTGAGGACTAGTATATGCAAATGCTATAGATAGGCTACTAGATCTGACCGAGTCGAGTTAACGAGAGAGCTAAGAAGTTTTCGATTTACTCATGTGATTTCTAGTCTAAGTGCATTAGTGTATTCTGATATGTTGTATGGCACACTTTTCTCTACTTTTTTCTCTTAATTTATATCAAGTATTAATGTGTTTTCATATTTCATGCATCAAGTTAAATTTTCTTTGAGTTGTGTTTATTCGCCATGACTACTTGATGCTCGCCTCTGTTTATTGGTATGTATTTAGGTTGATTGGCACATCCGGAGGATGCACAGGTTCAGAGGGGGTGGATGTGGTCATGATTCGAAGATAGATTTGATTATCAAGCATGAAGTATTAGCTTAAAGGTCTACTAGGATGGTCTAAAGGGGTTCTAGGACACTATCAAAGAGACTCGGATGGCTACTGTGTGAAAGACACTTTGTATAAAAGCCAGCCATTATTCTCTATCCAGTGATCTCTGCCCTCGAGAAAAGAACTCTCATTGCATTCGGATGTCTAAGTGGTTGATTTGCATACGTTCTTGAATATTTAGTATAGATTGTTGTCTGTGATCTCCACTTTTTTTATGCTTACAAAAGGCGTCAATATGCAGAGGGAACTGATGATACAACACTAGCCATCTATGCAGCAGAGACAATACAGGATGATCAACGGGAATTACCGGTACCCTCTTCTTACTATGACACCTTGCTTCTGTTCTTGACTAGTGGATGTCCACCTGGTATGATTTCTTCAGCTACTCAACGAAGACTCACCACATACAATCGACGCTTTCAATTGATTATCGAAAAATTATATTACATGGACCACTCAGGAGTATTACTCAGATGTGTCCCACCACATAAAATTTCTTCAGTCGTTACCATGGCCCATACTGCCCCAACCGAAGGACATTTTGCGGTTGACCTGCGTCATCGGAAGATTCTGCAGAGTGGATTGTGGTGTCCCACTATGTATCGTGATGTCACCAAATATGTACAACAGTGCGATGCATGTTAGCATTCCGGTCAGCCTTTACAACGACACTACTTCCCTCTCCAACCCGTTGTGCCTCTGGAACCCTTTCAGAAATGGGGTTTGGATTTCATATGACCAATTACACCTCCGCCAATAGTCACCAATAACAGATATATTCTGACATGCACTGATTATGCAACTAGATGGGCCGAGGCATGGGCTCTCCAATCAGCTACAACGGCTGCGGTTGTTAAATGCTTAATGAAGGATATCTTTCCGCACTATGGGTTACCCTTGGAGATAGTAACTGATCAAGGTACGCACTTTGCAAATACATTAATGCAAGTGCTTACGAAAACATTCCAGATTGTGCACACATTCAGTTCTCCCTATTACCCACGAGCAAATGGACTTGCTGAGAGTACCATCAAATCTCTTTTAAACATCTTGAAGAAACTCGTGTTAGATTTCCTAGAGAGATGGGACCAATTTCTACCTGCTGTACTATGGGCTTATCGTACCACATACAAACTGGCGACTAGAACAACTCCTTTTAAGTTGGTGTATGGATTGGAAGCAATTGCTCCAATGGAACTCGTGGTTCCGAGTCTGCGTGTGGCCCTTGAACGGAAGCTATTACCGAAAGAATCTTTTCCTTTTCGATTGGAGGCTTTACGGTCCTTGGATGAACAGCGTCTAGAGAGTTTCCTGGTGATGCAAGAAGTGTAGCTGAGACAAGCCAAAACCCATGATCATTTCCTCAAAACCCCCGTGTTATTAAAGTAATTAAAAAATGGTCTAAACCTCAATCTGTGAATGATGTCCGTTCGTTTTTAGGATTACCTAGATTTTATCGAAAGTTCGTAAAGGGATTTGAGTAGATGGGCATCTCAAAAGGTGATTGTGATTGTTGTGTCTCTACTAAGCCTGATGTTAGCTCTGTTTGCTCAAGCATGCATCTTCATGAGTCACTCTATTCGTTTGTTTGCCGAACAAGCAAGATAGGGAATTGTCCTCAGCCTTTTATTGTTAGTCTTCCTTAGTTGAGAGCATCGGGTTTGCATCATGATTCCCCAAATGGTATCTTTACTTTGACCATTCTACACTTATCATGCACCTCATAATAAGAATCAAAGAATCAAATTTGAAATGATATATTTATTGACATCATTAATTGTTTGTAATATTTGTATATCAATTAGTTATTCCATCTTTTTTGCACGTTTGATGTATTTTTCCAATTTCATTCAAAAAAGGCTTTTTTTTTTCATCATTCACTGGAGGACTGATAGGGTAGCAATTCCGATCCATTGATGATCATTTATAGCAGTTATTTGGATGTAGCAAGCTAGAAAGACCCTAGTCTGCATAACTCATGGATCCAAAATGGACTTGTCCACCTTAGCTTCAATTTACCCATCATGCGTTTCATTTTGGAATGAAAAAATAGCACTCACTCACCAGGCCAAACATTTTTTGTCTGCAAAATCCTATCGTGCCATTTTTTTTCTACTCTACACTTCCTGTAGTAATAGGAAACTCATATACCCAATACAACCTTGAAAATGTCAGCATATGAAAGATTATCATCTATGCATGCTGCTCATTCCTCATGATAAATACCAAACAGAAAGTTAGTGATTGCATGGCTTGATCCTCATTAATGTACAATATCATATTCTAACTATTGGAGTAATAAAACCCATCTAGCCGATCGGCCCACCAGATTCTACCTCCATCTTTGTCGTTCCTCACTCTAATGGACAAGTATTCCGACAACTGTTCACTTCTTTGGAGATCTTTTGTCTTCTACTCACTCTTATCCAAGGGACAGGAGTGCACATGAATCCATTCGGAATGAGAAATATTTTAGAATATATATTTTATTGTAAGAACCACTAGTGGTTTTTTGTACGATCTTAATCCTTCTATTTGTTAACTTTAATCCGAAAAAATTAAGCATCTTAGGACGGGCCATGTAAGGTTCCTAATTTCTCTCATATATATATATATATATATATATATATATATATATATATATATATATATATATATATATATAGAGAGAGAGAGAGAGAGAGAGAGAGAGAGAGCCTTAGGAGTCATGCAAATTTTATAAGTCTCTTGGAGTCGATCGATATATGATGACTCCACTTTCAAAGATTGATATTCTGGTGTCCTCCCCATGTAGTCACATAAAGAAGATGGCTCCACTCGACCTGCTTTAGCAATAGTATTGTACTTGGAGACTTAAGTGTCCTTGGACACTTTAGTTTCCTAAAAAGGAGACCTTATTTGAGGAATTGTTTAGATTACTATAAGAAACCCTTTATAATTGTAACTATGCAACATGTTAGCATAAGCATTGAATATTTCTAGAAAAATATAGTTTTCATTAAAGGATAGAGAAATTAAGATTTATTCACTAACTTTACAATGTTAATTTCAATCTTGGTGCAGAAACTACAATGATGTCAATTAGTGGTTATTTTTTATTAAAACCATGATGTTGTAATTTTCTTTGTTGTATATGCAATGAAATCTCGTACTGTATATATGTCAACACTGTCTATCCATAATTAGATATTTGTAAGGATTTTTACTAGGTTTTGGCTTAAAAGCAATGTCATATATGCCATGACAATGTTATCATCTATCAATTATTTTGCAAAGTGATGGTATGAATACGATCACTCTTTTTATCAAACTACTATTTGAGATTATTAAAGCTAGAAATATTTTTTGAGAACCTTAGGAGTCGAATTTCTATGTCGTTTCTTCAATTTAAACAATACTTTTGTTTTTTTGTGCTAACAAAAGGTCATTTGATGAGCAATTATTGCATATGCTACATGATTAAATTTAATATGCTAACTTTTCCTATATAAAGTAGTTTATAGTGTTTATAGAATTATTTTGATTGATATTATATACCTTATATCATTGGGAAAAGCTGACTTTTTAGGATGAATTTTTATTCCCGATAGAGTGGAATATGGCTATTCAATGAAATACTGAGATTGTGAGTAAAGCATTACTGGTTCAAAGACATGTTACATATTTTTATCATAATATATGATGGCTTTTGAAATACAACACCAACCATTTTTTGTTGATATATTTAGGTAGTGATGTGTGTGAACACAGCATGACCGCCAAGGCCCATTTTTCCCTCTTTAGAAGGTTTTTTCCCTAGCTTGTGCATATGCCTATTGCCCTAAGAGGTCACTCACCTTTATACATTCTAGTGGTAATACATTTAGTATTTTTTGTTCTGGTCGAAGCTTCCCCTTCTTCCTTGTGTTGTTCACGTGCTTCTCGAGATGCCTAGCTCCAACAATTGGTATTAGAGTAGGTCGCGGCTCCATCTAGGGCATCATCAACACCCCTTTGGTTGCAGTCTTAGAATCGTACAAAATTTGGTGAGCATACTCAAGGTGATTAGAGATGACAACAGCTTTGTTGGTGGTGCCGAAATCATCATCTAAACTCGATTCAAACTCCGAACACACTATTGTAATGCTTGTGTAGGCTACTTTGTTTTTTTGTGCCAAAAATACATATAGGTTTCGATTCGTGAGTATAAGCATCTCGAAGTCTATTACAGGTTCGGCAAAACTCATTCATGTAGTTCTATTAAATGCTTTTAGATATAGTCATTTTTCTACATTAGGGTCTTTTAGTCAGTGGCCATGGCTGAAAGTAGTGATGTATTTTATATGTTGGTTGTTGAGGATAAGTTGGATGGTACGAGTTACTCATTATGGGCGTATATGATGCATCATGTATAGGTCACAAACAGAATGTGGGATATTGTGTAGGGTGTTGGAAACTGTTCTATTACACCTACAAATACAAGTACTAAAGCTAATGCAGTTGGCATCAAAGATGGTGATATTCTATACATTCATGTTCATGCTGTGGTTCCTGTTGCACTTACTATAGAGAAAACTCATTGGGATGGCACACATGCTCAAGCACATGCATCGATAGCCTTGTATGTCAAATGTGCCATTATTCCTCATATTCACTCTTTTAGAAAAGCTAAGGTTGCTTGGGATACACTTACCACATTCTACCAGGATAGGAAGGAGGGTCATGTTGCTTACCTGCGAAATTAGTTCAAGAGTGAGAATATGAATGAAGGTGATTCTATGGACAGTTTTCTAACAAAGATCAAGGACTTGCAGGAATAGTTGATTTTTGTTGATGAAGTCCTTCCTCACAGTTCACTTGTGTAGACTGTTCTGAATGGTCTTCTCAACTCCTATGAGAGTTTTGCTTCAACTCTTTGTTTGATGATGAAAGGCAATCCAAATACCTTAACATTTGAAGAGTTAGTTTCTATTTTGTTGCAGAAAGATTAGAGGTAGAATAGTTCTATTATGCATGTTGCGGATCAATATTTCGTGGCTTGTCAGAAGGGCAAAGGTAAATGGAGCTCATCTACTAGTAAGTAGAGATCTACAAATGCTGCACATTCAAAGAAGCAAGATAATGATGATTAGAAATCAGAAAAGCACAAATTGTTTTGCAAATACTATAAAGGAAATGATCATGTCACTAAGAGTTGTCAAAAACTAGATGCTAAAGAGGCAAAGAAAAAAGAGGCCGAAATGGTTGTTGGAGAGATGGGCCAAAACTACATATAGTAGTAAATTTCCATTCTTCATTTTGCACAAGATTAGCAGACTTTGTTTCCAATGTGTGCAGTCTTTGTCTGCAATAGACTTAGATGTTTGCAATATTTTGATAGTGTGGGAACCAAACATATTACCTCATAGTCCTCTTTCTTCACTTCACTCAAGCCTGCACCTACAGGGAATACTGTCCTATGCACCAATAAGTCCTCTTATCATATCATGGGAGTTGGTAAGATTGTTTTGAATATTGCTAATGGCATTTCTTTTACATTGTCAAATGATTTATTTCTGCGAGGGATCACGAAAAATTTGTTATCACTTTCTGCATTAGCAAAGATTAGCTTTCTTGTGAAATTTGTTGATGATAGATGTATAGTTCATGATCTGTCAAATGATAATGTGATTACTACTTCTGGCATTTTATGTTGTGGGCTATATAGGCTCATAGACTATGAAAAATCTATGAATGATTTAGCATGTGCAGTAGATGATTCTCAGGCTATGTTAGATACAAAGCTTTGGCATGCATGCTTTGGTCATTTGAATTTTGCAATTTTGGTTTCCTCTCTGCCCAAATGTGAGGCACCTAGTAAACATGGTTGTGAAGGCTGTATTTTGGGCAAAATACAACGTTCTGGTTTCCAAAAGATGGTTCAATTCGAGCTACTCAGAAATTGCAGCTTGCTCACAGTGATATGTGTTGTCCTATGCAAACACCCACTTTTGGAAAATATCCTTACTTCATGACTTGAATGGGTATATCCGTTGAAAGCAAAGTCCAAAGTTTTTATGTACTGCAAATAACTTTTGGTTTTGTTTGAAAATCTATCACCATCTAAAATGAGCACCCTTCATTCTGATCGACGGGGCTAAGATATATCTTGTGACGTTAATGCGTTTTTGGTTGAATGTGGGATAAAACATCAGTGTACAATGCCGTATACACCTCAATAGAATGGAGTTGTTGAATGAAAGAAGAGGTCACTCATGGAGATGGTGAGGTGTATGGTCAAGAGTCAGGCCTTACCACATAGTTTCATGCTTGAGGCTATCTTGTGTGCAGCATATGTACTTATCATGTGTCCCACTAAAGCACTGGACATAGGAGTCTATCACTCCATATGAATCTTGGCATGGTCAAAAGCCAACTCTTGCTCATCTATCTGTTTTTGGTTGTTTGGTATATGCATTAGTGCGTGAACAACATTGCAGGAAATTGGATGATAAAGCAGTAAAATGTATTGTTCTTGGGTATAGTTATGAAATCAAAGACTATCATCTGTATCATCCATAGACTAAATGCATGTTGGTTAGTTGTAATGTTGTTTTTGTGGAAGATTCTATTCAGTCTTTACTTTCATGTATAAAGGAGACATTTGTTAGCTCCAAAGACATGTGTGATACTTTGCTGCCTCTTTTTACAGGTGAACAGTCTAGTGCTAGTCCTAATGATGCAACTTCTTAGCCTTTGTAGGTTTCATGTGATGATCGAGATTATTCCATTTCTAATGCATATTTACATGATGCACTTGTTGATGATTCATATTGTACTTGTTCAGGCTCTCATAGTGCCTCTTTTGCATTAGATTGCTATGCTATCGTTGTGTCTATTCTTTATCATGAGAATCAGCCTATTTCAATTGATGAAGCAAAAAATTAAAAAAACTGGATGGCTGCTTTGAAATTGGAATATGATGCTCTAATGAAGAATGGTACCTAGTCTTTATGTGACTTGCCTCCTAGCAAGAAGGCCACTAGCACTTATTGGGTATACAAGCTAAAGTGTAAGCCTGATAGAACAATTGACATGTACAAGACTAGGCTTGTTGCAAAGGGTTATGCACAGGAAAGAGGCATCAATTTTGATGAGATCTTTTCACCTACATGCCGAATGACTATTGTTCGTAGAATCCATGCACTTGCCACTCATCATGGTTGGAATGTACATCAGTTGGACATTCAAACAACATTTTTGAATGGTGACTTGCATGAAGAACTGTATGTTTTTCAGCCTCGTGGCTTTGTATAGAAAGGTCATGAAAACAAGGTGTGCAAGTTAAAGAAGGCATTTGATGGTCTAAAGCAAGCACCACATGCTTGGTATGAAAAGATGCATGCTATCTGATTGCACATGGTTTTGAGAAAAAACTAAGAGCACATTATATGTTAAGTGTGCTAATGATGTGCTTCTGATAATCGTTGTGTATGTTGATGACATGCTCCTCACTAGTCCTGATGAGAAGCATATTGCTGATTTTAAGGCTGATCTGCATGCCTCATTTGAGATGACTGATTGGGGGCATTTGCATCATTATTTGGGCATTTATGTTATGCAAATTAGTGGTGGAATAGCTTTGTGTCAAACAAAATATATTGACACATTATTGCAGTGTTTTGGCCTTGAAGACTATTAACCTATTGCCACCCGTATGGAGAGACATCTACGGTTGAGTTTTCATGATGCTATAGATACATTTGACGTTGTTCTCTTTTAGCATGTTGTTGGATGCTTGATTTACTTATGCATTGCTGAACCAAATATTCAGTTTAGTGTCTTATAAATGAGCTAGTTTGTGCATTTCTCAAGTGTCAAGGATTGGCACATGGTTAAGCACATCTTTCATTACTTGAGTGGTACTTGACTACTTGGATTGTTTTATCCGAAGGGGGGGATCACAACCACCAGATTTGCATGCTTTTTTTGACAGTGACTGGGTTGGTTGCTATGACACTCATGTGTCCACTAGTGGATTTTGCTTCATGCTTGGTAGCTCATGTATATCTTGGTTGAGCAAGAAGTAGCCTACTGAGTATAGGGCAACTTTCACAACGCTGTCGTCGAGATTTTCTCTCCTCTCTCACTTGTGAAGGCCTACAAAAAACATATTTGGTGAAGGTAGCCAGAATTCCCCGAGAAGTCCAGGATGCATCAAGGATGTCAAAGGAAGCTCAGATACAAAGTTTCAAAGAAATCAAGAAAGTCCATGGTAGCGGTCAAAGCTGGTCAAAGTTGGGAAATTAGGGCAAAAATTTCATTGTCACCAAATTAGATGAAAATCCATATACTTGTAAAGATTGTCAAAGGCAGTCTATAGCCCAAATTTCAACAGAAAATGGATTTTGTAGCACATTGATATGCTATGTTCATTTTGTAAAAATGTATTTTTTCTAGTTTGACCCTACAAATTCTTGTATAGAAATTTATGTTAGCCATATGGTTTGGCATGTATAAAGACCATGTGTGGCTACATATTTGTATAAAGTTTCAAGGCTATCCGAGCTTCCTAGACGCCTTAATGCCACCTTGCAAGCTTCCAAATGTAGTCAAACTTGTAAAAGGGAGATTCAGATGGGAGTTTTTTTTGTATATTCCTGAAGGAGATCTTTGGAAACATAGCCCTACAAAGTTTCATCTTCATCAAAGCCTTTTTGGAGGGTCAAAGAGCACAAATTCCAGTTTTCAAGGTCACTGCAGTTTTCTAGAATAAAAAAATTGAAGGCTTGAAGGGCTGCCACATGTCAAAATATGATTGAACCATGGTGAACGGTCAAGATGAGCTCCTATTCAAGGGTGGAGATGCACTAAAGCATAAAGGAAGGAGGATCCACGAATTTTTTCCATAAAAGAAGAACTTTTTTACAATCAAAGATCAATAATGCAGTGTTTCTCCAAAAATAGTGGCTTATCTTATCCGAATTGATGTCAGTACTGATCCGACGGTCCAGATCATCCCCAGATCCAATGGTGGAGAATGAGGGCGCCTAAATTTCACTCCTTTACACTAGATTTGATAGAAAGAACAATTCCAAGCCATTGATTTGATTAATCAAATGGTTGTAATCAAAAGTAGTGATCCTAGAGTTGAGAGTTGATTTCTCTAGATCCAAGGGCCCAAATTCATCCAAAAAACTATATAAACCCCCCTCCAAACTCCTAGAGCATCATTGTTAGGCATCCATAGGGCTCATGCTAGCTTACGGTTTCCTTGAGACGATCACCCTCGGTTGAGCGAGTGAGGATCCAAGGTGAGCTAGTATGAGTATAGAACCTAGTTTCAAATTTAAGTTAGAACTCCAATCTAGGATAGGCTCTTGAAACCAGCATCTCTATCTTGACTCACCCTCGGTGGAGCGTGTGAGTGAGTTAGAGCTGATTTTAATGAGTCTTAGACTTCTTTAGTTAGACGTTACGAGCCTAGACAGACATAGGGTCACTGGAGTGGAACTCACCTTCTTACGTGTGACATTCGGTTGAACTGTCATGGTTTGAGGGTCGGAACCACCTTTGATCAGTAGACTGCTTAGCATGACGTACACGACGATCTTTTACATGTAACTTAATTCAAATTCTTTTAATTCATGTCACTTGTCACTTGTCTCTTGTCACCTCTCTCAGTCTCTTAAGTATTTTTACATGTCTTCTATTTCTTCTATGTGTGAGAAGGCTCCGCAGTATTGCGTTGAACCAGTGAGGATGTTTCTTTGAGCTTGTGAGTAAAATCCATCATCATAATTCACTTGCATGCATATAATCCATACAAATCCATACATATTTACTAGTTTCTGAAAGTGTATAAGAAGCTCCAATATTGGACCATTCTTCCTTTCGAAACTGATTTATGTGTAAGGATTCCATCTATTCTCATCATGCATACATATCATCCAAAGAAGGCTATACATATGGATTAGAATTAGGAAGTGTTTAAGGAGCTCCTCCAATGGACCATTCTTCCTTCCAAATTTGATTCGTGTGTATGGTTCTCTTTCATTCTTATCATTCATGTCATCAATCTAACTTGCACACCTACATTCCCATTCCCATAATTATTTCAACATCTCTCTCTTCTCCATACTCAACATTAATTTCACCTTCACATCTTTAAACCTTCCAACATTCATTAGCTTCATACACCCTGTGTGTGCCAGGACCGGACCCGATCCACCCGGATTGCGATCACCTCCACAACGCGTGTTCAGTGTGTGTGGTGTAGATGCCTTATGGCTGATTTGGGTGTTGGTGATTCTTGTGCCACCACCATCTTCACTTACAGTCAGAGCAAATTGGGAGTTGCGAGGAACCCTATGTTCCATGCTTGCACTAAGCACATTGAGGTGCATTATCATTGTGTCAAGGAGAGGTTCTCTATTGGAGAGATCAGCTTGGCATATGTGCTCATGCAGGAGAACATTGCAAACCTTTTCATGAAGGCTCTGCCTAGGGAGAAGTTTGAAGCTTTCCACAAAGCTTTGGGCTTACTTCCTTTTGTGTATTAATTCTACATAGCTTGGCACTTCCTTATACATGAGTGCTAGCTCCTTGTTCACTACATCAGTCCTAGGGGAGAATTGTTGATATATTTAGGTAGTCATGTGTCTGAGCACACTAGGACCATCGAGGCACTTTTTCCCCTCTTTAGGAGGTTTTTCCCCCTGGCTTGTATATATTCCTATTGCCCTAAGGGGTCACTTATCTTTGTACATTCTAGTGCTAATCCATTCAACATTGTGTGTTGTGCTCCGAGCTTCACCTTCTTCTTTGTGTTGTTCGCGTGCTTCTACAGATGTCTAACTCCAACATTTTCATGCTTTTATGCATCAATATCATATAGAAGGCTCCTAGAGTGTATAAATATATAATGAGCATATAGTAAATTTCTTATCATAAAAAATGAATTTTCTCATTACCAAGACTTGTCTTAAATGATTTTATGACTTTAAGTTAACATTAGAAAAATTATCCTAATAGGAGGAAAATTTTGTTTATGAAGATATATATTTCTTTAATATATATGTCTATAGAAAAACTATTTTCCTTAACCATATTCAATCATTTACATATTTTGAGTTATGAAAAAGATTTTTCTTTTTAATATATATTTCTTAGAACATCTAGGTATAGGTCTTTAGGGGACATGATGTTTTTTTTTTCAGAAATGTATTTGATTAGTATGCATTTTTTTTTTATTCATTAGAAAGAGGACACTATAGTGTCCTATTTTGGTACAACACTAGTGTTAATGTGTTAATGTCTTTGCTTATTTAGCCATGCTGTACGACGTCTTTTTGGATTTTGAGGAGCATGTTCGATGGTTAGAGACTATATATTTCTTTGATTTTGATTTAGTTGTTCAGCAAACAAACGACTGATTAAATATTCTATTTGCTGTGGTTAAAGAACTTGGGCTACCCGTGTGTGACTGAAATTACTATATGTATCCAATGAACCATAAAAATGCGAAAGTAAACCAAATAAAATGGTTTTTAGAGAGAATTAGAATTGGCTTTTGCAAAAGAGTATGACTTCTACACAATTGACTTCTAATTGAGCATATGACTGTTCGCTTCTTGGGAGATCTTTTGTCGTCCATTCACTCTTATGAAAGGGAGAAGGAAATTAAAATTTATTGTAGAAACCAGTAGTGGTTTTTTGTAGGATCTTACTCCCTCTATTTGTTAAGTATAATTCCAAAAAATTAAGGATCTTTGGACGGGCCATGTAGGGTTCCTATTTTCCCATATATATATATATATATATATATATATATATATGTATGTATGTGTGTGTGTATGTATGTATGTGTATGTATGTGTATGTATGTGAATGTATGTATGTGTGTGTGTATATATATGTATGTGTATATGTGTATATATATATATATATGTGTGTGTGTATGTATGTATGTGTGTGTATGTATGTGTGTATGTGTGTATGTATGTATGTATGTGTGTATATGTGTTTTTTGTTTTATGTATGAATGAATACACAATTTTATGCACAAAATATTCGACGATTATGGGTAAGATCTAAGTATTTCTGAATAAATATAGAAATTAAAATTTATGGTAGCCGAAGATGTACTACTTATTTCCAGCTTGTAACTGATTGTGACAGGCTGCTTTTTTGCTTTTTCTTTGCTTCTTTTTTGCTTTTTCTTCTTTTGCTTTTTCTCCGCTTTCAATATTGCCAGCTTACATTTTGCACTTAAACTTTTGGATCAATGCACTGCCAGCTTACAATTTTGCACGTACAATTGTCACATCACATGAAATAAAATCTTGAGATAAGTGAAAGAAATGCCAAAAAGACAAAAAAGAGGACGCATTTGAAAAAGTGAATAAAATGAAATACAGAGGCCGCAGGTCACTCAGAGTATTATTTCTAGAGTATCTTATTTCTTTAATGGTGTTTCTAGAGTATTTCTGGAGCCTTGGGAATCATCCAAACTGGAGCCTTGGTAAAGGATGATGACTCCACTTGATTGTGCTAACCCCCGATTCGTCGCATAAAGAAGATGACTCCACTCGACCTGGTAAATGACCCTTTAATGTCTTGGCTTATTTAGCCATGCTGTATGAAGACCTTTTGGATTTTGAGGAGAATGTTCCATGGTTAGAGACTATATAGTTTTTAGATTTTGTGAGGCTTAATAGAATCATTAGATGCATTAAGTGTTTCAGCAAACAAATGATTGTTAAAATACTCTTTTGTCATGGAAGGGGGAGACTTCTTTTCGCAAAGCATCTAATCAAGCTATGGTTAAAGAACTTGGGATACCTGTGTGTAGCTGAAATTACTATATGTTTCGAATACTCTCTCAACTACCATTCTCTTCATTCTCTCTTCCTCAGCGCGTCAATTGATACAAACTAATTTATATAGTTTTTCTCAATCTCGTGACTTTTAGAAAACTTCCATAACTAAAGTGAACTAACTTTATAAATATAATACACTTGTGAATTTGTCCATTCACATAGGCGTGTCATTTTCTTCTAAATCTTTGACCTTCAAATATATGTCCAATTAGTATTTGTTTCTCCAACAGCTCCCCCTCACGCACTAATTGACATTCTCAATTTGTTCATATCATCTTCTATTCTTTTACTCATGGCATGCTTTTGAATTTGCTGGTCTTCACACCATCCAGGCTCTTTGTCATTATGTCTGCTATCTGATCTTTTGTAGAAATGTTCTCAACTTCAATTTCTTTCTCCATTACCTTTTCTCTCAAGAAATGATAATGTATCTCTATATGTCTGTTCTTGCATGAAATACTAGATCTGCTGCAAGATAAAGTGAATTCATATTATCTCCATGTATTGTAGGTATACCTTGATCAATGCCCAAGCTTTTGAACAATGTCTGCATCCATATGACCTCCTTAGGTACTTCTACAAGTCCTTTGTACTCAGCTTGAGTTGATGATAATGCTACTATATGTTGTTTCTTTGAACATCAACTTACAAGCTTATCACCAATGTATATCATTTAGCCATGAGTTGATCTTTTGTCATCTTGGATACCAACTTAGTCTGAGTCACTATAGCTTGAAATCTAAAGTAAAAGGATAATATAATCCTTCCTTTATCGCTCCTTTGATATATCTGAGAACTCTTTGACCTGCAATCCAATGTGAATCCTTTGGAAAATGCATGAATTGTAACAAAACTCCCACTACATAACTAAGATCAGGTCTTGTTAGTGTAGCATAGATCAAACTACCCACAAGAGACTGATATTTCCTCATATCTTTCTATTCTGCACCACCATATTTAGTGAGCTTGTGATTAACTTTAAGTGGAGTTGAAGCTTCTCTGCAATTTTCCATACCAAACTTCTTCCACAAGTTCAGAGGATACCTTTCTTGTGATACATATATGGCATGATCTGTATAAGTAACTTCCATTCGAAGAACGTATGGTAACTTTCCTAGGCCAGTAATCTTGAATTCCTTTTCAAGTAATCTCTTTCCCTCCTTGATTCCTTCATCTGAGGTACCTGTGATTATAATGTCATCTACATAAATACAAATGATTGTACCTTCATATGTTCTTTTGATGAGTAGACTTGGATGTACTTTTGGACTTTGATATCCAATTTCATTCAGATACTTCACCACTCTATAGTTCCATGCTCTTGGAGCTTG
Organism: Ceratopteris richardii; assembly: GCA_020310875.1. Classification (NCBI taxonomy): domain Eukaryota; kingdom Viridiplantae; phylum Streptophyta; class Polypodiopsida; order Polypodiales; family Pteridaceae; genus Ceratopteris; species Ceratopteris richardii. The sequence goes on from CM035413.1 coordinate 130,998,101, forward strand.
CTTCAATCCATAGATTTCTCTTCTCAATCTCCAAGCAAAATTCTCTCACACACACACTCTCGCTCTCAAGGAGAAGCACACACACAGATTGAGCCAAGGAAGAATGATCTTGTTCTTCTTTTTCTTCTATTACATAAAAAGGAATGTACAAGAATGACCTAAAAATAAGAATACAACAAGTGCAATATATAAAGATTAGTACATAAGGAAAAACCTAATGTCTGCGAATGAGTGAGCCGGCAAGGAACAAATGTGCCATCACTTTTGGTAGATAAATCTAATAAAGCTCAATGAAGTATCCTTGACATATATCGGTGTGACCACTATACATATCAGAGAAACAAAAAACTAGTACATGTCATCCTGGATCATCACATGTTGAGCTTGATATCTCAAAACTCCCCCTCAAGCTTAAGGCCATATCGTGTAATCCAAGCATCTCCCAAAACTTCTTCAACTTCTCAACTCCAAGTGCTTTGCTAAAAATATCAGCAACCTGCTCATCTGTTCTCACATAAACAAGATCAATATCACCTGCTAATACCTTCTCTCTGATGAAGTGATAATGTACCTCGATATGCTTTGTTCTAGCATGGAAAATAGGGTTCCGTGCTAATTGTATGCTGCTAAGATTATCACAATAAATGGTGATAGGCTTTTGCACTTCCACACCTACATCTGGAAGTAGCATCTCCAGCCATGATGCCTCACATGTTGCCATTGCAGCACCTCTATACTTAGCCTTTGTACTCGAAAAAGCAACAATGGGTTGCTTCTTATTGCTCCATGTAATAGCTGCACCTCCAAGTGAGAATAGAAACCCACTAGTAGATCTTCTATCTGGAGTACTACCAACCCAATCTGCATCGGTGTATCCATGAACCTGCAAATCTACACCAGCTTCATAAAAGAATGCATAATCCAAAGTAGCACTCACATAATTTGGAGTGCACCTTAGAGCATCCAAATGTGGCTTCTTGGGAACCTGCATAAACTAAATTTCAAGTCCAACAGTATAGCTTAGATCATGCCTCGTAATTGTGAGATATATAAAACTTCCCACAATTTTCTTGTACATAGTTGCATTTTCCAATGCTTCATCTGATGTAGCATCCAACTTCAAATTCTGATCTAATGGCATAGAAATTGTCTTACAATCATCCATACCATACTTTTGCAGCATATTCAAGGCATATTGCCTTTGTGACATCCATATACATGCTTTTGTATGTACAAACATAATACCCAAGAAATAGCGCAGGACACCAAGATCTTTCATGTCAATTCCTGCAGAAGAATTTGCTTTACCTCTTTAATGTTTCACCATCTACAATCAAGTCATCAACATAAATAGCAACAATTGTGATGCCATCATCACCCTTCCTTCCATATAGTGAATGACCTACATCACACATAGAAAACCCAATGCTGATTAGGTAATCAGCAATCCTTGCATGCCATGCACAAGGAGCTTGCTTCAGCCCATACAAAGACTTTTGAAACCTGCAAACATATTCTCAATGCTTTTAATCTTCATATCTTTGTGGCTGGTCCATGTATACTTCTTCTTGTAACTCACCATGTAAGAAAGCATTCTTCACATCCATCTGATGCAAAGTCCATCCTTTTGTTGTAGCTAATGCAACAAGTGTTCTAAGAGTAGACATTTTAGCTGCAGGGCTGAATGTTTCCTCATAATCAATACCATATGTCTGTGCATATTCTTTTGCTACCAATCGTGCTTTGTACTTGCTTATGCTACCATCAACATTGTGCTTTACCTTGTAAACCCACTTGCAACCTATGGGTTTCTTTCCTTGTGGCAATGGAACCAGGTTCCATGTATCATTTCCATAAAGTGCAACCATCTCCTCATCCATAGATTTTTTCCAACCTGCATTACCAATTGCATCTTCAAAACAAGAAGGTTCAGCATCTTGTATTACCTTTGTCATGTAGGCGCAATGACGAGCCATATAACTATCATATGTCAATCGTTGCAGTGAATTCTGCATCCTCCCAGAGCTTCTTGGTCCTGGGTCACTTCTCCTTGTATCATCCGCATGTGCCCTTCTTAGTCTTGGAGTCTTCACAGAGGGCAATCCAAGTTCCTCATCAAGACTCTTTTATGAACCACTTGAATCTCCATCGACATCTTCAAAACCTACACATGTTTTACTACCAACAAACATCTTTTATTTACCTTTCTTGTATGTATTTGATGAATTTGCTGGACTAAAATTTCCCCGCAATCTTCCACTACATGGATTTGAGTTGGAACTATTGCTTGATGATGCATTCAGTCCACTCAAAACTTGAGATTCTGCACTTGATTTTTCAGCATTTTCTTTGTCATTTGGTTCAAGATTCAATCCTTCTTTGGCATCTGCATAGAAGCTTGAGATTTCATCAAATACATCCAGTCCGCTCAAAACTTGAGATTCAACACTTGAGTTTTCAACATTTTCTTTATCATTTGGTTCAATATTCAATCCTTCTTTGACATCTACATAGAAGCTTGACATCTCTACTCACCTTTACCTGTCATGTCAGTGGGTTATAACATTTTTATCCCTTTTTATCAAGGGAGTATCCAATGAAGACACACTTTTCTGTTGTTGGATCAAGATTTGTCCTCAATTCATCTGGGACATCCACATATGGAATACAGCCAAAAGCCTTCAAATGTGATAAGTTTGGCTTTTTACCTATAAACTTCTCTTGAGGTGTAACTTGATGTACAACAACACTCCCAGTTCTATTCATGATGTATACAACAGTATGCATAGCTTCTGCCCAATAACAATGAGGCATATTCTTCTCAACCATCAAGGCTCTTGCTATTTCTGCAATATGTCTATTTTTGCATTCAGCAACACCATTGTGTTGTGGTGTGTACCTGCATGAAAAGTGATGTCGAATTCCATGATGTTTTAGAAAACTACTGAACTCATTTGACATGTATTCACCTCCTCCATCAGATCTTAATGTCTGAATGTATTCACCTCCTCCATCAGATCTTAATACTTTAAAATTTTGGAAGTAAGCGAACACCTCACTCTTCTCTTTCATGAAATGTACCCATACTTTGCGTGTATGGTCATCAATGAAAGTAACATAAAACCTACAACCACCCATAGATGTGGTATTTGCTGGACCCCAAACATCTGTATGTACTACTTCTAGTACATTCTCACTAACGTGCTTGTCATGTGGAAATGATGCTCTTCACTGTCTACCAAATTGACATGCTGCACATACCTTTTGCATTTCTATAACTCTGAAATTTGGTAGTCCATGGACAATCTCATTTGAGTGCATCAATTTGAGCCTTTGCAAGTTTGAATGTCTAATCCGTTTGTGCCACATCTCTATATCTGCAATAACTTATGCACCTTTTGCAAACATGGCTGCATTCATTTCACAAATCCTCAAATTTATGGTGAACATCCTACCCATTTTCTTTCCTTTGGCAACCAATCGTCCATCCTGCTTGTACTCTTCTACATATAACCCATGAGCATTGAACCTGACTTGTAATCCGTGGTCAACCATTTGTCCAACAGAAACCAGATTCTTTGTTATATTGAAACATGCAGCACATCAGCAAGATGTTTTACCTTTCCATCCTCCATGGATAGTGCTATGTGTCTTGTATGCTCAACAGGATGTGATATGTCATCACCTGTTTCAACATATCGAGGAACTGGAAATTTCTACAAAGTACTAAACCATTCCGCATGAGTGGTCATGTGATTTGAAGCACCTGAATCAACATACCAAACATTATCATTCGATTTTGAAACACCACCAAACATCGTACTCATCATGTGATGTTGAACCATGAATAGCTTCTCAGAATCATTTGTACTTGTGGATGCATAGTTGTTTTGTTGCCTTCTATTATTTTCATTCTTCAACCTGCAATCACGTTCAAAGTGTCCAAGTTTACCACAATTCCAACTTTCTTTACTATCATTACCTTAATCATTTCTTTGGAAATTTTTGCGACCTCTTTGGTTCCACGTGCCTCGAAATTGTCCTCTTCCTCCTGCATGATTGTGTTGTTGTCCTTGGTCTTGGTTACTGTTTCCTCTTCCATTTCCAAAACCTCTACCTCTTCCTCTTCCTCTACCCAAGTAGAATACCTACTCAAAACTGGGCTTTCCTTGGGAGTTTGAATCCTCACCAAGATTCTTTTCTTCAATAACCAGCGTGAATACCAAATGAGCAAAATTAATAATATTTTTCCTAGTCTGTATAGAATTTTTGAACTGCTTATATGCAGCTCCTAAACCGCAAAGGCACGCTTCCACCTTATCATCATCATCTACATTCACGCCAATAGATGCAAGTGACTCACATATGCTTTTGATTTTTAGAGTGTACTCAATTACCGACATGCTCTTTTTCTCCAATGTATGCAGCTCATTCTTGAGTTGCAATTTCCGTGCCTTTGTATTTGTCTCGTACAATGTGACCAAATTGTTCCAAGCCTCTATCAACATCTTGGCATCTTGTATGTGCCCAATCATGCTATCCTGTATGCTAACAGATAGCTAATACATTACCTTTCGTGCTCCTTGATTCCATTCCTCATATGAGCTTAGCTCTTCTGCAGTCCGATTCCTATCTGATAACTGTGGAGCATTTTAATTCTCTCCATCGATGTACTTCCAGTAGCCTTTTCCCATCAAGAAATTAAAGCATGGAAGTTTTTCTTGTCCAGCTTATCGCTCATAAGCTGAGGCATTCCATCTGCGTTTGATACCAAGTCATGAGGAAGGAGATAAGGAAGAGAGCTCACACACACACACTCTCACTCTCAAGGAGAAGCACACACACAATTTGAGGCAAGGAAGAATGATCTTGTTCTTCTTCTTTTATTAAATAAAAAGGAATGTACAAGAATGACTTAAAAACAAGAATACAACAAGTGCAATATATAAAGATCAGTACATAAGGAAAAACCTAATGTCCGCGAATGAGTGAGCTGGCAAGGAACAAATGTGCCATCACTTTCTGTAGATAAATCTAATAAAGCTCAATGACGTATCCTTAACATATACTGACGTGACCATTATACATGTCAGAGAAACAAAAAACTGATATGTATCATCCTTGATCATCACATGTTGAGCTTGATATCTCAACATAATTGACAGAGAGTCCATCCTTTTGAAGCTGCAATAGCAATGATTGTCCTTATAGTTGAAATCTTAGCTATAAGACTGATTGTCTCATCATAATCTATGCATAGGTTTGGGCATAGCCTTTCACCACTAGTCTAGCTTTGTATGTGGCTCCATCCGCAAGCTTCTTTATTTTTCTAAACCATTTATTTCCAATTACTTTCTTACAATTTTGTTAAGGAACAAGTTCCCAAGTCATGTTCTCATCCACTGCATTGAATTCTTCTTTCATTGCTTCTTCCCATTGTTTCTTACCTTTAGCTTCATCATAGTTCTGAGGTTCTTCATCATCTTTGACCATGTAAGCATAAATCTTCTCAGTTATGTAAGAAGTATCATAAGAATACCTTTCTGGTTGCCTTCTAGTCCTACTTGACCTTCTTGGTTCACATTCTTCATAAGTGTCTAGATACACTTCTTCATCAAATATGGGAACTTCTTCATTTCTTCTTTTTAATCCACCTCTGGATGTACTTGCTTGCATATATTCTTCATCTTCATTTACCTCCACAATTGATTTTCCTTTCTCACATCTTCTTACCTCTTCTTCAAATTCTTCAACTATATGACTTTGATCTACATACCAACTTTTCTATTCATCAAATATAACATCTCTCGAAACAATAAATTGTTTGGTTAGAGGATTCCACAACCTATAACCCATCTACTTTTCATCATAACCAATGAACACATATTTTTCAGCCTTTGGTTCAAGTTTATGTCTAAGCTGTGATGGCACATAAGCATATGCAATTGATCCAAACACTTTACAATGATCTAGTGTTGGTTTCTTATCCCACCATGCTTCATATCAAGCCATTCCATTGAGAGCTACACATGGTAATCTATTCACAAGATATGTAGCTGTATTTATAGCCTAAGCCTAAAGATAATTTGGACAATTCTTCTCCTTCAGTGTACTCTAGCAAACTCAACCAAAGTCATGTTTCTTCTTTCTACTACACCATTTTGATGTGGTATATATCTCCAGGTTATTTCTCTCTTAATACCTGCATTCCAAAGATAATCATTAGACTCTTGGGAGAAGTATTCTGCCCCTCCATCAGACCTCAATCTCTTAAGCTTCTGACCTTTGACTCTCTCTACATATGCATGAAAATGCTTGAAAGCTCCAAATACTTTTGATCTTTCCTTCAAAACATATAGAGTTATCCATCTTTTAGCATCATTAATGAAAAGAACATAATACCTTGAGCCACTAATATATCCTTCTTTTGTTGGTCCCCATACATCTATATGAATGAGCTCTAGTAATCCATCATGTTTGAATTCTTTTGAAATGGTAACCTATGTGATTTACCCGTTTGACATGCTTCACATTTATAAACCATATGCTGACTCTACACATTTGGTAGTCCTATTATAGATAGATTTGCAACCATAGCTTTAATTCCTCTTTCATTGAAATGACCTAATCTCTTATGCCAGAGATCAAGTTCTGTAATCAATCCTTCACCATGTGTGAGCAAAGCTTGACCATTGTTCATATGCACTCTTAAAGTAAAGATCCTACATTCTTTCTTACCACAGACAATCTGATTATATCCATTCTTTGGATCTTCAACAAATACTCCTTCATTTGTAAACCTGACTTGAAAACCTTTTTCAACTATCTGACCTACAGTAATCAAGTTTTTAGGTATTGTGGGAATATACAAAACATTGGTTAGCAAATCTGCTCCACTCTTGCATTTCACTTTTCCAAATGAATGTACACTATGTTTTGTATTATCACTTGTTTGAATTGGATGACTAGAAATGCCTTTTTCCAATTCTGACATCAATTCCATGTTTCCTGAAAAATGATTAGAATATCTAGAGTGAATGTAAAATACCTTTAGATCTTCTTTATCTGATAAGCTGATTGAGTTTATCATCAATGATGTATGACCTTCATTCTGTGTATCATTTGCACAAATGTAGTATGTTGTGTTGTAGGATTGATTCTATCCCCAACTTCTTCCTCCACCTCTACCATAGCCTCCTTTTTTATTTTGTCTACCTCTCTAAAAACTACTTTGATATCTTCCACCTCTGCCTCTAATATTGTTGTTCTGATTTTGATTTGATCCTTGCTGATTGTGCCAACAGTCATGAACCAAATGATTACTCAATCCACAGATCCAACAAGCCTTCTTATTAGTATTCTGATTACCTCTTCCTCTTCTAAAGCCTCTTGGTCTTCCTCTGCCAGTGCCTTTACCTCTAGCATAATAAACTTGAGAACTCGACTCCTCTTCATCCTTTGCTTTACGTTTATCTCCTTTCTTCTTGTTCTTCATGTACATTGTAGAACTTTTTCCTTTTTCTCCATCTCCCTTCAAGTCTTGCTCAAAGGTTAGCATCAAACCATGCAATTGATTCAATTCTGGAACATAATGATTCAAAGAAACTTATGTTGACAAGACAAAAGATTTCCACCTTTCATCTCCTCTCAAACCTGCGAGCAACTGAGCAATCAATCTGTGATCTTCAACATATCCATCTGTGGATCCAAGACTATCTTCTAGATCCTTCATCTTAGTGACATGATCACTAATACTTTGACTTGGCTTCTTCTTGAATGTTGTAAGCTCTAACCGTAGACTTGCTTTCCTTGCTTTGGTAGTACTTTGAAAATGATATTCCAATGCATTCCATATATCTTCAGTTCCAATCCTCTAATGTGTGGTAGCAAATTATCTGAGATTGTATTGTAGATGTAAGCTTTTGCACTTGCATCCTTCTTTTGCCAATGCTTTAAAGCATCTAGTTCCTCTTTCTTTGGTCGAATTTCATTTTCAAATAATGGCTTCTCTTCTTCACCTATTATGTTCACCATGAGATCCTTACTCCTAGATAAGGCTTCCATTCTCATTACCCATGGAGGATATTTATCTCTGTCCAATTTGTCAATGGAGATATGATCTGCCATAATTCTTTGCTTCTACTTCAACATGTGAGTTTAAAGGCAAAAGAATAATAACTTTTGAATTTATTTGTGCATGAAGATACTTTTGAGGTAAACTTCCAATGCCTTCAGTCTTCCAATGCTTCAGATTTCAAACATTAATGAAAACATTTCCAAAACTTCTTCTACCTTTGTCATCTTCTACTCTCTAGGATCTTTCTGATTTGATACCACTTGTTGATGTGTGAAACATCACAAGAAATGAATTAATGTGACACTAGACAACCTCTATGGTTACCATTAACTCATTGCCACTCAAAATTTGAGAAATGATAGCCAATACCAAGAACTTTACTTCTGTAGAACTTTCTAATCATTGAAATGACATATCTTCCATATTTTGCTAAATTCTCTTAGCACAAAGGTTATTTTTTCATGATCCTTTGGAAGATAAAAAAATAAGACAAGATCATTCCAACAAGCTATTATTTTCAAGAAATGGATCTCTACAACGCAAGTTATGGCCTTCATAAGATAACTATGTCTAATTTCCAAAACTGGAAATTTTGCCTATTATACTAAGAGTGCTTGTCTAAAAATGAAAATTTGATGCTTAGTGTTGAGCCCATAAAAGTCATATAAGTCAAAGTCAACTGTAGTCAAAGTCAACCATGGTCAAAGTCAAACTAGTCAAAGTCAACAAGGTCAAGGTCAAAGTCAACTAGTGCAAAGTCAAAGTGCTAAGGTGCAGGTGTCAAAGTGCACAGGTAATGCACAATTAATTGTCCACAAAGGGTAAGTTGGAGAAAGTGGGTTGCAGGTTGCAGAGGTATTTCTCTAATTTCCCTAAGGTTCAAAGTGTTCTTAAAGTGTTTTGGAAGGTTCAGGTGAACCCTCCCTTATGTGCACATTTGAAGAGTTAAAAGGAAATGTGAAGGTATGTGAAGCGGTAGTGTACGCTGAAGTGAAAGTATGGCCCCCAAATTAAAATTTTTGGTTTTAGACTAAAGTCACTACAGGACAAAACAGGGAGTCGTTGGCTGCCACTTGAGAAGACAATCTTGGGACATCAAAGTGAGCACCAAGATACTCTTGCAGTTAGGAGCGTACGTGAATCGACACACTCAAATCAAGGCAAAGACTATTCTTGGACCATCCTAAGTGTAAGCAAGAGTGAGCATAATCCAAGTGTAAGCAAGAGTGAGCATAGTCTAAGTGGAGCAAGAGAGAGAAGTGCAAGAGACATACAATGTGCAACGCAGAGAAGTGAAGTGCAAGGTGTGCATGAAGAGTGACCAAGGAAGTGTGTAGAGGAGTGCTAAGCTTGTCCCCCAAGGATCCCACGAACTTATTGAAGTGTGCGCGCGCCGACAGAAGGTATCCATCCCTCCCACTTAGTGGAAGCTTGGTGCAAGGTGTGCACAAGAGCAAGCTTGTAGAAGGTGGAGGTTTGGTGCAGAGGAGGCGAGCAGCAACGAGTCCCTTGGGTATTTGGTATTTGTAATTGAGCACTCTGTGGGATTTTGCACAGAAGCATTGGTTGTATTGTGCTTCAACCTTGTATTTGTCTTACTGTAATCAATCGACAGAGGCTTCCACTGTGTATTTTCTCTTCTTTCCTTTCCCTTTTATCCTACAAAAACTCAAATCCCTTGTTATCTAAGAATCCTCCCCAACAAAATTTGGCACGCCCGGTGGGACTTCCAAGGAGATTTGAGCTTAGGAGAAACCAAGTGCAAAGTATAGAAGAGATCAAGTGTCGACAGTACTACAATGCTACTTCATCAACCAAAAGGTAAATATTCTTATCAAGTGTCTCATATTAAGTGGACTATGAGCAGCTCATGACCGCAACCCGGTCCGAAACATTGAGGGTCACCTGCAAGCAAACAAGAAGGAAGGTTGTTAGAAGATCCTCTAGTCCATTATCTGCAACCTCATCAGTAAAGAGCATGGCGGGACAGGTATACTTGGAAACCTTACTCTCAAGATTAAATATAAAATTTCCTTCTTTCAAAGGCCTAGCTCAGGAGGATCCACATGAGCACATTAGAAGATTTTTGGCACTATGCAAGACTAGAGGTTTAATGGGAAGGAAGGATGCTTTTTTGATACTCTTCCCTACCACATTAGAAGGATTAGCAGATAAATGGCTCAGCCAATTTGCTGAGAACCATTTTACAGCTTGGGATTTGATGAAAGATGCATTTAAAAATCAATTCCAGCATGGGAATACTGCAGTGATCATCATAGAAGAACATGAAAATTTGAGATTGGGTCGAGGAGAAAAGTTCCGAGAGTTTGTGACTAGGGCCAAAGCACTAATGGCTAAATTGCCAGATCTACCACATGATTTTTTTGTTAAGAAATGGTTAGCTAAGCCCCTACCAGTGGCCACCCAATGCAAAATAAAGGAAATGTGAAGGTATGTGAAGCGGCAGCGTACGCAGAAGTGAAAGTATGGCCCCCAAATTAAAATTTTTGGTTTTAGACTAAAGTCACTAGAGGACAAAACAGGGAGTCGTTGGCGGCCACTTGAGAAGACAATCTTGGGACATCAAAGTGAGCACCAAGATACTCTTGCAGTTAGGAGCATACGTGAATCGACACACTCAAATCAAGGCAAGGACTATTCTTGGACCATCCTAAGTGTAAGCCAGAGTGAGCATAATCCAAGTGTAAGCAAGAGTGAGCATAGTCTAAGTGGAGCAAGAGAGAGAAGTGAAAGAGACACACATTGTGCGACGCAGAGAAGTGAAGTGAAAGGTGTGCATGAAGAGTGACCAAGGAAGTGTGCAAAGGAGTGCTAAGCTTGTCCCCCAAGGATCCCACGAACTTACTGAAGTGTGCGTGCACCGACAGAAGGTATCCATCCCTCCCCCTTAGTGGAAGCTTGGTGCAAGATGTGCACAAGAGCATGCTTGTAGAAGGTGGAGGTTTGATGCAGAGGAGGCCGACAGCAACAAGTCCCTTGGGTATTTGGTATTTGTAATTGAACACTCTGTGGGATTTTGCACAGAAGCATTGGTTGTATTGTGCTTCAACCTTCTATTTGTCTTACTGTAATCAAGCGACAGAGGCTTCTAGTGTGTATTTTCTCTTCTTTCCTTTCCCTTTTCTCCTACAAACACTCAAATCCCTTCTTGTCTAAGAGTCCCCCCCAACACTTAGTATCGAATTGCAATGAGAATTCGATGCCGAGCATCGACTTGAGGTGTTTTAGCCACTTATCAGCAGGAATTTGATGCCAGGCATCGACTTCCTGCATAAAACCTCAACCTTTCAGATGTCAAAACAATAGATTATTTCATACACACTTAGAACATCACTTATCAATTGGAATTCGATGTCAGGCATTGAGTTGCTGCAACAAGGTCATGATTTGCAAACACTTTAGCACTGAATGAAATAGATAAATGAAAATATAACTTATGAGCACACATTCGATGCCAAACATCGACTTACTTGAAAAACTTCAACTTCTGAAATCATTACATAGAAGACAAACTCTGGAGATGGAGAAGGAAGGCTTATACACAAAAGTTTAATCAACTCTTTTCAAAACTATGAAACCTCAGAAATGCATAGATGCTTTGTTACATCGAGAAGCCTGACTATTCTCAGTCATACAAAATGAGTTCTAACTCACTCTCTCAACTACCATTCTGTTCATTCTCTCTTCCTCATCGTGTTAATTCATACAAACTAATTTATATAGTTTTTCTCAATCTCTTGACCTTAAAAAAAACTTCTAGAAATAAAGTGAACTAACTTTACAAATATAATACACTTGTGAATTTGTCCCTTCACATAGGCATGTCGTTTTCTTCTAAAGCTTTGACCTTCAAATATATGTCCAATTAGTGATCGTTTCTCCATAAAAAAAAACTTCGGACTTTGCCTTCAATGGATATACACATGCATGCGTGCAAAAATCGATGAAAGCCACGAAGTAGAGATAGTTTCCAAAAGAAGTTGTTTGCATAGGACTAGAGACATCAATATGAGCAAGCTGCAATTTTTAAGTAGCTTGAGCTTAACCATCTTTTGGGAAGGAGGAATGCTACATTTTGCCCAAAATATAGCTTTCACATACACATTGTCGTCAGTTTTGAAGAAAGGATGGAGAAATCAAGGATGCTCTCACAATGTGGAACAACATATGATTTTAGTAGAGGGATTTGGCCAAATTAATTGCGAGTAATTTCCTTCTGAGAATGCAAAACAACACAATATGGGCTAGCCTCAAATGAAATCATAAAAGATGGAAACTTGAAAGAAAGAGATCATCTGTTCAAATATATAAGGAGTTCATCATCTATTCTAAATATATGAATAATAAATCAAACATTTCGAAACCAAATCTTTCATTGTTTGAATTCATGAAAAGTGAAGTGGAACAATTGTTTAGCTTTCTACATGTAACCTTTGATCATCCATATGAACCATTAATTCAGCTTCCGTTAAGTTATGAAATCAGGTTATCAAAGACTATCTCAAAATCTCTTTCGATATGTGTTGATGCAGCAACCATTCATACATTCCTCCTCCTGTACTAATAGAGTAACTAGAAACACCCTTTGGTTCTAATTGCTGTTAGACGGCCGCCGAATAAGGACAAATGTACTAGGACAGTCGTCTTAAATATAAAAGAACCTTTCGGGAAACGCGCAGGTAACTAAAGATTCGCGCACCCTTGTAAAAAAATCTTCTATATAAGGCAATGAGAAAAGAGTGGCCGAGAGCCCGTTTTTTTGGAATTGTGAGCATGCTGGTTGAATCTGTGTGTAGATGAGAAGATTGAGCTTGGCTCTGTTCTGTTCGTATCTGTCTATTCTACTATTCTCCTTGTAGTGCAGAATTACGATTCGGTAGTCTTGTGTTGTGAATCTGTTTGGTGATAGTTATATGCGGTTCTGGATTTTATTACGGAATAAGTGTTGTTTATCAGTCTTCTATTGACAAGGGACTGTGTAAGGCCGAAGCGCCCTATTTGCGTGTTAGCATTTTTCTGTTAAGTGACCAGGTTCGATACAATAGTCTACGTTCACTGTGGATTCCGATCCTAGGAAGGACTCCTATCGGTAAGGGTCTGTATGCAAATGATAAGTTCGTGACGAATCGACTGTTGGTAGGAACTTGTTGCTCGAGTTTGGCATACGGTAAGTTTGCATACCTTCGAGTATAGCTGTCAGTTGTGTTATCGTTCGGTATACCTCCCTGTCACGAAGAGGTGCATATTGAGTAGCATTCGGTTAATGAAGTTGAGTATTCTATTAGTTATAAGTCGGAACTGGACTACTGCTCTGTTACTATAGCAGATCCAGTCCGGAAGTTCTAAAGCCCCAGTACGTCGAACAGTTATCAGTGTTCAGAGTCAAGTACTGAGCTAAGATGCGATAGAGCATTTATGATTGTGTGAGAAGTTGGGAAAATAGTACAGGGCCTCTGTCTAACAGACCCCTACCACTCCCAAGAACCCACGTGGCTAAGAGTTAAGGTGCTTTTAATTATCACGGTAGTAGTGATCAGATCAACCAGTTAACCTGTATACGGAAGAATAGAATGTTGGGTATGCCCAACATTCTAAAATATTCGAAGTCCGAAATCAGAAGTCTGTAGCCTTTAACGGCTAACATTTGGCACCGTCTGTGGGAAGATGGCATCTGATTGCCAGTCAATTGTGGTAAGGTGGCATTAGATTGCCAGCGGTTTGTCAGAAGCAAACATTCAGTTAACACTCGATTTACTAGCAGTAGCAATAGACCCAAATTGTTGCAAACTACTCAGATAGTGTTACTGCGCAATGATACATGCCGGTTACTCGGTCTGGCGAAACATATCCTAAGAACCGTAAGGCTGAAGCACGTAAAGCGCTAAATACAACCTTGAGAGATGAAGGCATAACTCGATCTGACCTAGTGATCAAGCAAATTGAGAACGTTACGATTGACTCCGGTCATATTCCGGTGGAACGATCACCGCCTTTGATACATTCTGGTGCTACTTCGACCCAGCCTATCGAAGATATAGTAATCCCAAAACCTACCAAGACGTTGTTAGAAACCAGTCTAGCAATTTTGAATAAAGACTCAGACTTATATACGATTAGAAACACTCTAGGAAAAGAGAGTGGTAAGAGCAAAAAAACACTGCATTCTAGCGAAATTTCGGTTCATTCCGGTGATATTCCGGTGATAGAATCACCAACTGTAGGCCAAGGCTTCGCCTTTTTCGCGGAATCCTCAGTCCAACGAACGTGCTTGGAAGAAAGATTTCGGATATTGGATATCCAGAAGGAAGGAAACCTCTTCGAAGCAGAAATCCGATGCATTCTAAGTAAAAACAGCACACTGGAAGGCACGCCATCCGGCGATAAAAATTCCGATAGTTCAACCAATCAACCTCAAGATACAGAAGGAAGGCCTAATACACTCACAATGAACGGACAACAACAGCAACAACAGTTATGTCAACAAAGGCCGCCTCCAACAGGAGTAACATACACGAAATTCGGTGGATTTCCAGGAGATGATGCAGATGCTCACGTACGCACTTTCGAGATAAGTTATGCAGTTCTTAACCATCCACCGGATCAGGCGTATAAGGCCATTGTTTTTCAATCCACACTGGTTAATGAAGCAGCTAGATGGCTTACGGAATACGATATTAATCATTTCGGTACCTATGATGCAGTACGAGACGCTTTTGTGCAACGATTCAGGCTAAAGAAGAATCCCGCCGAAATCTTTGGTTATTTACAAAACAACCGACAGAAGGCAAATCAGACTGTCCAGGAGTATGCTACACTCTTTAGAACACACTTGCGGCAGATACCACAGGCCCACGTTAACTTACCTGATGATGTCATCACTTAGTGGTTCATCAATGGCTTAACCCCACAATTGAAACAGATCATGATCATAAGATGTGTCAGAGCTATGACGCTGGATGCAGTCATTGCCATGGCTCTGCAACTGGAATCCAAGTTCGGTGGATTTACAGAAGATCTAGAGTGGTTAAAAACAAACAAAACTATGGCTGAAGACATAACCAGACAAGTATACTGCATCACATGCAAAAATTCAGGTCATACTAGTGCCAATTGTGCACTAAATCAAACGTTTTGTGCTATCTGCAACACTGCCGGACACACCACCGGAAACTGTGTTTACAACGCTAGAATACAGGGAACAGCAAAGGTCAATGCAGTTATACAAGAACATGGACAGCCAACGAATCACTATGTGCCTCCGCAATTGAGAAACAATCAACCTCAAGGATATCGGAACTACCGAGGACAGAGAAACAACAATTTTAATACAAACCGCTGGCAAAACGGACCACCACCGGAAAATCCTAATCTACCACCACCACGCTGTCATTTTTGCGGCGAATTCGGACACATCAGAAGATTTTGCAAAGATGCAGCTGAGTATGGTAAAAGGAAGAAGGAGCGACAAAACCCAATGGCTAACATGGTACAAATCACACCAGTAGAAACACAGACAGCTACAGTCCAGACCCGATCCGGTAAACAACTGCAGTTGGCAGCAGAAATATTCGAACCTGGGATACGAGAACAACATAGGATGTATGACAAGGCTAGTCACTGGACTGCAACTGAACCACCAGTGTTCCGAGAACCTATTCTGGTGACTCAGGCTTCGTCAACAAAGGAAGGAACGCAACAAAAGGAAGCAATAGCAGAGCCATCATCAGCAGTAGGCATAACAGCAGATACTTATGCATCAGCGGAGACCTCAAGTTCAAAGGAGCAGGACAACCAATCTCAACAGGCCTGGGAAATTTTATCCAAGGCATCTATCACCCTGCCTCTAGGCCAACTTTTGGCATTAGTACCTGGGATTCGACAACAGTTCCAACAACAGCTTAGTCCGGTGCCTTCTTGTATTCCGACAATAGCAGCAGTTCAATCGGAACCTGATTCTACCGTCGATCATTCGGTTCCCTTGATTTTAGTATGGTACAAGAATCATAAAATTATGCAGGTATTGATTGATGGAGGATCTGGTGTTAACATTGCAACTGCAGCCTTATGCAAAAGGTTAGGATGGACCGAAATCGAACCAGTTCAATTTTTTGTCAGAATGGCAGATCAATCTAGAGTCCATCCCGTAGGACTTGTGCGGAATGTACCCATTACTTTACAAGGTACGACCTTCAAAATGAACTTTGTTATACTAGATCTGCCAGAATCCACTTTGGATTACAACCTTCTTTTCGGCCGACCTTGGCTGAAGCATGCAAAGGTAATACAGGACTGGTCTGCACAAGAGCTTACGTTCAAAGATGCCAACCGTAGATATGTGGTAAAATTAGATGCTATACAACCTTGCAAACTTCACGCCAGACCATATTTTGCTGAACCAGTCCACATGTTAGATGGACTATCAGATGATGAAGAAGAGGAATTTATGAAGAATAACGCTGATTTAATGTCTGTAGGAACTGTTGATCTACAGTCTGTTTTAGATAATTGGAACACTTTAGTTTTTACAATCATACCTATCACCGAAAAAACTAAGCAGGAAGATACTGTCCCAACACATGATGATGAATTACAATCGCTGTTCAAGTCAACAGACGATACAGAGAAACCGCAACAGTTTTATGTCCCGGAAGACCAGTTGACCACGTACAATCTAGGAGACGAAGATCATCCGCGATCGGTAGAGATAAGGCAAAACTTACCGGAATCATTTAAAGCTGACTTGATTCGACTTCTTTGCGAATTCTCAGACATCTTTGCATGGGATTACAAAGATATGAAAGGATAAGATCCGCGTTGTGGTCAAGATTCGAATTTAAAGCTTGATAGTCAAATAGGGAACACCGTTTTAAAGCTTCATTGAAGGTAAATATAAAGGTAATATTCAAGTTAAATGGAAAGAGGTCTTCAAAGGGATAATCAGGTGATACCTATCCTTGATCAATATTTCAATCCACCTTTTTGCATACATATGATTGAATCATATTCCTTAGTTTTAAAATTTGCTTGCACCTCCAAAGAATGTTAATGTGAGCATCGAAGATAAATGTGTGGGTAAGTATGTGCATATGTGTATTATGTGCTGTGTGTATATGCATTGTTAATGTATAAATGTTTGCGCAATTGAGCATGCATTATGTGCACATGTACATAAATGTATGTGCATGCATGCTTGATATTCATGCATGAGAGTGTATCACGTGAATAGTGGAGAAGGCGGATAGCCATCGACGAAGGAGGACGAACATAGTACCATATGAACTGTTGATGAGATAGCTGCACACGTGGGAGACTTTCCATTCTGAAGGGGATGCGCATTTTTGAGCACGAGAAGCGGGATAGTAATCACGTGGGGGGAGGATATCCGGAAGCTCCGAGGAGTTGCGCAGGGGGCAATCCATGAACGCAATTTTTTTCTGCCCAAGAGCGATATCAGAAGGAGGATTTTCTCACTCTAAAGGGGGGACTCTATTGACGAGGCCAAAAACCACGCAGAAGGACAGAAGAGAAGTAAGCAACAATTCAGGCATGGGCTGGGGAAGTTCTTGGGCATTAGATTCGATTGCTGCATATATCACAGAACATGCGTTCACTATCCATGGTGGTATGGTGTTGTGAGCGATGGAAAATACGAGCCAAAGCACAAAAGAGAACTCTCTTACGTTGATAGCTCACAAGGAATCGATTATGTTTGACAAATTCAGAACAGTTGGATTCTTAAGCAGTTGAGAACGGGTATGTAATTCTTGATCTACTCATCATCACGTTTAAAGGAAGGATGTAAAGCGCATCAGATAGAATATCGAATGATGAACCATAATTTATCTCTGCATATCAATTCTGAAGCTGATCATAGCCTTGTGGAAGCAGTGAATTGATGCAATAAAACTTAGAACGTATCAAGTTCATATGATATCTTTGATGCACCTACCTTGACAGTTTAGAGATGATGCTTTTCAATCATGATTCGGTGCTTCTTTTAAGAAACCAAGAACAGATGTATAGGCTTTGTGGATAAAGTTTTCATGCTATGTATTTGCTGAATGCAGGATTTTGTCCATAAAGGATTGTTACAAAGAAAAGTATGACTTTCAAGACAAATTTACTGTCTATTCCTACCTTGGGGTGTGGTTGTTCACCTGTGCATTTCTCTGTTTCTTGTAATAGTTTTTAACTCCGTGGGTTTTTTTTTTTTTTTTTTTTTTTTGAAAGGGTAGTTCATAAGGGAACTTTAGTGCAAGGAATTCCTATTTCACCGCTTGGATAGATAATTTTCATATCTTTGTTTACTGTCATGGAAATGATCCAATTGATGTCGGCTTTGTTCTGCTATGCTTTGAGTGTTGCACTTAAAAAGATTTCCGAAGTTCAACACATATACACTTGAGCACATCTTGCTGTCAAAGTCACATGCAGATATAGCGCATATGATTCCTGCTGCTGTAATCTCCTTTCTGTGCTATGATACTGCTCGCTTAGCACTTTAGATTGATGAAGCAAGCCTAATGAAACCTGAGGCAACAAAAGCATGAAGAATGAAGGTATGGATTGACACGTAAATGGCTCCCTTTCAAAGCTGAATATCTATTTGTGACACACACTTGATGAGAAGCTAAATCTCTTAATGAGGGTGACTTAAAATAAATCTCATTACAGGGAAAGAGCCTACGGATGCAGATTTTGCCTTGGCCCCAAAGTTGCGGCATGCACGTGTTGCGTTGAAACATTACATGGCTTTTGTAATTCCACAGGAATTCGCTGCAGTGCACAAATACATAGAGGCTTCCCATGCACAGACCGTCTCTGTCCACATAGTATTTCAGGATATTGCTGACCATAACAAGTCTTGCGAGTCAGAAGACTGTCCCCTGGCAGTCCATTCGTACTAGCAAGCTAGCAAATGTAAAAAGTGTCTCCTGTCAGTTCATCCGGACGAGGGAGCTAGAAAATCATAGGTCTTTAGATTATTCGGGAGTAGAATGAAACAGCTTTCTCCCGTTCTCCATAAAATCTCTTAAGAGTTCCACTGATCGTCACTCCTTTGTCAAACAAAGAATGGTCTGTTTATCCTTGAGAAAAGAGAAATTCATTGGCTCTTAACCTGCTCGGGACATAAACCGAGTCAATTCCCGTGAATTAATAAGACTTTAGGCCTTCAACCTATTCGGAAGGAACCACCTTTCTTCTCTCTTTCTCCTCTAGAAAGCCTATTTTAAATAAGGCAATGAATCAACTCAGAATTTAGAAAAGATTAGTTAAATTAGTAATTCTATCATAGGGAGATCAAAGGGGTTAAAATGCTTAGGCGACAAGTGTTCGTGAAAACATTTCATCTTCAAAGATGTTCTAAAGACTCCTTGGAACTTTAAGAAACTATAGTTTTCTCATACAAAGCACTCCTTCTTTGAGCATAAAATATACAAGTATTCATATACCCTCTATTCCTCTCTCCTTCCTATGAACCCCGCGACATACCTGGTGAACTTGACGTGAAAGGAGGAGAGTGTAGAAATCCTGATCCTAGTTTAAAGAGTGGTGCGGTTGAGTGAGCTCATTGTGCTTGACCATTTATGGGCGACGCAACGATGGATGTTATAACCCAACTTCTGCGCTTTCAGCAGGACGAGAAAAGACGGAGTGCCATCCAGGCATTTCATGAGCAAGTAGTCAGAAGAAGTGGATATTTCAGTGGTAAAAATGTTACTCGTTTTTGCAAGGAATATGAATTGGAGGCACGATACCTTGGTACGGGTCTAACACCATTAAGTGACCAAGAATTAATAGACAATTTTGTATACGTTTCAGAATTACATTTGCGTGACCGACTAGTTGTGGATGCACCTCGACTAGTTATAGAAGGGCAAATAAGATGGTCACAATACAAGATGATACTCACAAGGATGTTTGCACTGGATGACGAAGATAAAGTGACTAGATCCACATTTCTAAAGTGGATACATAAACCAAAAGATCAATCTATTCTAGATATAAAAAGGGAGTTTGATCAGCAATTTGCAGACTTATCTGATTATGATAGGAGGGCTACAGATCAAGAAAAGGTATCCTTGTTTCTCCGGGCTATAGATTCGAAAGCCCGAGAAGAAATTTTTCCACAATTACAACAGATAGGAACTGAGTCTGGTCTTACCGAAGACTGGGGTAATGTAGATGAAGCTGTTAGAGGATATGTAGAAAAGCAAAGAACTTTGTCTAAATTCATGCAGAGCTGGCATGATGATATGCAAGAAGAACAAGCTCAGGCTGTTCAGCAACCTGTACAGAACCCTCAGGTAAACCTACCAACACCAAAGGATGTTGTGCCCACTAATACAATGGAAGATATGTTTAAAAAGTTTAGTGGCCTTACGATTCAAAGTATGAAGCAGATGATTGAATCTCAATCTTTACAAGCACCGGCACCTAAAAACTCAAAAGCTCCAGAAATTAAAAGATGTATTTGGTGTGAATCTTTGGAGCATAACAGATATTCGTGTGAGAGCTTCAAAGAAGCATTAGCAAAGAATTTGGTATTCGTTAAGGAAAAGATGATATATGACTCTAAGACTGGAGAAAAAGTAAACATTAATTTTGGATGGGGAGGAATGAGAATATTCTTCCCTGGCACATGTGAAAACGTTGCTTCAACATCGCATACGTATGCATGTCAGGTAGTTGACGAAAATAATGATATAGAACCGTGGTCTAAAGTAATAAAGTCCTTAGACCGCGGGAAGATGCATCATGAAATTTTAAAAACAGCCAGTAATGAAATCCGAGGGCTAAGTGGATGGGATGATCCTGTAGATACTCTCTCGGTTGTTACATACCTATGCTCTTCGGTAGAGCATGAAGCAGTAGTGGAAGAGAAACGAAGAAGAACCAATGAGGGTGAAGAGGAGAAAAGAAGAACTAGGCGTCAAGTAGAAGCTTCACATGAACAGCCTCAAATACCAAACCAAAACCATCCAACACAAACAAACCAACCCACTCAAATAGATCCACCATCACAACCAACAATAATCCAACCAAATAAAATTCTGACTCAAGTTCAAATTCCTACTTCTGCTGAGTTGCCAGTCCCTACCCACGATAATATTCCTCCTCAAGATCAAGAGATGCAACCTGTGAAAAAAGGACAAGGAAGAGTGAGAAACCCCTCATATATGCTAAAATTGCACATAGAGCAAGCCACAAATCTTAAACAAGTTCTCGAGAAAAGAGTGCTTGATAGTGTAATCGAATTTACACTCGGTGAGTTACTGGGAATAGCAAAAAGAGAATTTCTAGAAGTAATAATTGACCTCTTAAGAAGGAAACGACAACCAATAGCTGACATGCAAGAGATTGAAAGAATGGATGAAGAGACTCCTGTTCATACTGTGCAAGCGCAAGTACAAGAGCTAAAAAATGTACTTGAACCAATTGAGACTAATGTTCAACCGTGCGTGCATGAGGAAATATCCTTGGAGAAGAATCCTTCCGAAATAACTCCTTCGAGTTATTACACTAAAGATCATTGGGCTCGAGCCACAACTGAGATGTTGGTGAGATTAGAGAAAATTAGCACTCCAGTTGTCGCTCTTATTGATCATGGATCTGAAGTTAACTTGATGTCCAAAGATCTCTATATGAAGGGGAAATGGCCAATAGACATGCAGCCTGGTTGGAGAATTAAGGCTGCGAACTCGATGCCAGGTGAGTTGTTTGGTGCATGCCCGCAGGTTCTAGTTACAATTGGAGATGTCAGTGATTATCAAAATTTTTTCGTACAAGATCATTCTAGTTACTCATTGATTTTAGGGCAGCCATATATTACTGCCTTAAGAATGGAAACAAGAGTTTTGGAAGATGGATCGGCCTATGCGCGAATCCGTAGTAAGGATGGAAAAAAGGCAGTCCAATTCATGACGGTATGTGTAGATCATATCAGGAATAGAACTTCTCTTCGGACAAGACCTATTCCTGAAGAATTCGAGGATCAAAGTTTTTAAAGGAAGCTTTCATAAGTCGGGACTATGAAAGCTTGAAAAGTGAAAAGATCCCGAATGTAAATATGTTTATATCAAGTTTTATAGCACTTTCTTCGACAAATTCATTTCAGTTTCGTGTTTTTTCTGAGTTAAAAAAGTGGGAAAAACAATACATAGCAGATCTTCAAAGAAACTTTCATGGATGTAGAGTGCTTAACTTTGACGAGGAAATCTCCGGAGTCTTTGATGAGATATCCTTTGTAGACACATTGTTTGATCTGCAAGAGTTAATTCAAGGAAAAAGGAGTGATTATGTGATTCAAACGCACTCTATTTCCATGTATAAGGAAATAGCAAAGTTTGAGCAAGATGAAACAGGTAAAGAAGTCTTCGTTGAAACAAAATACAAAACAATTGATAAAAAGATAAAGCCAGTCGCAGTTCCACTTCCTGAAGATAGTAATAAACTTATGGATGATGTAAAATCTCAGCCACCTCTCAGAGATAAGAGAAAAATAGGCCATAAATTCACTAAAGAAACACTCGAGCAAATTCAATTAGGGAAAGATGGTTTCCTCAGCGAAAAAGAGAAGAATGTATTCTCTCGGATGTTATTTAAGCATGGAAAAGCTTTTTCTTTCAATGCCCAAGAAATTGGATGTGTAGATCCATCTGTGGTGACACCTATGATAATTTTCACGATACCACATGTACCTTGGAATCTCAGACCAATTCCGGTACAAAAAGCTCATATTTCAAAGTTAATTGATCTGTTGAATGACAAGATTAGAATGGGGATTCTTGAGCCATCAAGTGCTCCTTATTATAACCGTTGGTTTACTGTACCAAAAAAGAATGGGTCATTAAGATTTATCCAAGATCTACAGCCAGTGAATAAAGTGACAATTAGAAATATGGGAACTGGGCCTATTGTAGACGAATATGCAGAAGCCTTTGCAGGAAGATCTATTTATTCAATGGGAGATTTACACTCTGGATATGATCAATTCCAGCTAGCTCTCGAAAGCCGTGATTTGACGACTATGAGGACGCCACTTGGGCTTGTGCGCATGTGCACTTTGCCGCAAGGTGCCACGAACTCGGTGGCACATATGATGAATGGTATGCATAAAGTTCTTAGGGATTTTAGTCCACATCTGACTATGCCATTCATTGATGATGTCCCTATTAAAGGCTGTGAAGAAAGAGATAGAGACGAGACTCTTGATGAGGATGGATGTAGGAATTTTGTTAAAAAGCACATAACTGATTGTGAATCCATTCTCAGTCGGCTGGAAGAGGTTCATTTGACATTGTCTGCTGAAAAATCAGTATTTGGAGTGCAAGAGGTTTTAATTGTAGGAAGTTTATGTGGACCTAAAGGAAGGAAGCCATGTCCAAAGAAAGTAGATGCCATTCAGCATATGAAAGAGGTCTGCTCCTCGATCACTGAAGTGAGGAGATTTCTTGGGGCATGTGTTTTCTATGTTGTATGGATTCCCCATTTTGCCCATATTGCTGACCCACTTTATCAATTGCTTAGGAAAGGGCAAAGATTTCAATGGAAAGATATCCATACTCAAGCTGTGAAAAAATTAAAGAAAGCACTTGCAGAAGCTCCATTGCTTAGAAAGGCTGATTATACTGATAATAAAGAAATTTATATCACCATAGATACAAGTCCGACAGGTATAGGTTGGGCGATTGGCCAAGAGGATGATGAAGGAAAAAGATATGCAATTCGTTTCGGAGCTAAAGTTCTAAATGTTCGCCAGAGAGGTTACCCTCAAATTAAGCGAGAGCTTTGGGGAATAGTGATTGCGCTAAAAAATGATAAAAAATATCTGATTGGGGCAAATGTGGTAGTAGAAACAGATTGTTTACCATTGTTGGGAATGATCGTGAATTGTTCCACTGCAGATATTGCCATGTTAAGATGGATAGCATATATTAAGTCGCTAAACCCTGAGTTTGTTCATATAGCTGGGAGGAATAATGTGGTAGCTGATATGCTATCACGAGCTATATATGAAAATGAAGATTCGATGACTTCTAATGATGAAGAGATAGGTCTGGACTTTTATGCTTCACATGTACATAATCTAAGCCTAAATGAAGCATCTACTGGACTAAATAGAAAAGAGCCTAAGCGTCAAAATGAAAGGCTTGGAATTTGTACTAAGTCTTCGAAAGAAGTTCAAAATAGCTTAGGAAGAGGGAAAGATAATAGATGGATAGAAGAAGAACCTTACAAGATCCAAATAGGAATATCAGAAAGATTTAATGAAGACGAATATGAAAATGAGTGGAAGGAAATCGGGAGATATTTAAGTATGAAGTGTCCTGATCTTAGTTGGAGTAAAGAAAAATTTCGTACCATTCGAAGAAAGTCAAGCAATTATTTCCTGAAAGATGGATTACTCTGGAAGCGAAGGATTGGAATGGGTAAGATGCCCCAGCGAGTTGTAGGTTGTGAAGAATCGAGAGGAAGGATTATGCGTGAAATGCATAGCTCACTATGGGCCGGTCATAAAGGCTTTCAAGGAACTTATGAAAAGATAAGGGAAAGATACTGGTGGCCTGGGATGTATGTGGATACCCAAAATTACGTAGCCACTTGTACACCTTGCCAGATGTACTCCAATGTTAGACATAGAGATGAATTACATCCAACATATCCTCTTAATATTCACTATAAGTGGGTTGTTGATTTAGTTACAATGCCATTAGGGGTGCATCAGATGAGGTATATTGTATTAGCAAGAGAAGACCTAACAAATCATGTTGAAGGAAGAGCTCTAAGGACGAAAACTACAAGCAATGTATGTAAGTTTCTATTAGAAGATGTGTTTAGTAGATTTGGTTATGTGGAGAAAATAGTTGCTGATAAGGGTGAGCTTGATGCTCAGGAAGCTAAAGACTTCTTTAAAAAATATGGAATTCGATTATCACTCACCACTGCTTACAATCCTGAAGCTAATGGAAAAATTGAGCGTGGTCATCCACCAATTATTAAAGCTTTGGCTAAGGCTTGTGAGGGGAAAATAAAGAATTGGCCAAATTACCTTCCATTTGCCCTTTGGGCAGACAGGATGACATACACTAGAACTACTGGATATATGCCAGCAGAACTGATGTATTGTCAAAAACCTATTTTGCCGACGGAGTCACATGCTTTAGCATGGACTTCCTTGCCTTGGGAAGATGAGGTGTCAAGAGAAGATCTTCTAGCAGTGCGGATTCTTCAACTAGAAAGAGGAAAAAATCTGGTAGAAGAAGCTACATTTAAGCTTAGAGCTTCTAGAGAGAAAAATAAAATTGTATTTGACAAGTCCCACAGGTTAAGGCCAAAAAGGTTGAAGGAAGGAGACTGGGTACTTGTTTATGATAGCTCATTGAATACTCAATATGAGGCTCGAAGAAAACTAGTTAAGAGATGGTTTGGTCCCTATGTGGTATGTAAAGTTTTTGATAATGGAACATACTCACTTAGAGAATTAGATGGGACCAAGTTAAAGGATTTAATTGCTGGAAAAAGAGTTAAGCTCTTTAAAAGAAGAGAGAAAGAGAATTATGAGACGATAATAAATGAAGACGAAGAAGAGGGAAGTGAAGAGGAAGGAAGTGGAGATGATGAAGAGAAAGACATCAATAAGGAAAATGATTAAAATAAATTATATCGTAAGATGGTGCATATATATATATAAACATGTATATATATGTATGTATATAATAAAAACCATGTAGACAAATAACAAGATATGAATCCGTCTAGATGTAATAAATAAATAAAGCAGCAAATAAAGTAAATGTATGTGTTTTACTTATTCATGACCTTCTATTAATATTAATTTTTGTTCCTTGCAGGGTACTGACAGAGATTTGTGACCAGGATATTAATAGGAAGTTTTTTTAGGTTTGATTGGACTGTTTAACTATCTTAGGATCTGGAATGGACAGTGAAGATTCCAATGATACATCCATTCCTGAGGGTAGCATTCCTAAAAGATTTAGAGAAACGTCAAGGAGTATGCCTGAAGGAAGAACCTTAGATAGTTCTTTCATATCAACTTACTTGCTCCCTGCACCTGAAAATGAAGAAAGAATTCCTATGGAGGAGTTTGTTAAAGATCGTATCACTAGGGAAACCTTGATCTCATCATCAAATGAAAGAAGTATGCTCAGGTATCGAAGGGCACGAACATATGGAGAAGATGATACTTCGGATGACCGTGAGTCATATATGGAAGTGGACCCAACAACACTTCTTGTATATAGTCGTGACTTAGCAGAATATGCAGAACTCTTACAACAGCTTGCCTTGTTCCGTAGGGAACGTGAAGGGGGTGAGACATCTTAAAGATAAATTAAAATGTTGTATTAAAGATATGTGTAAATAATGTTTATTTTGAATCAAGTTAAGTTTTTTTTTATGAATAATAAAGTAAGGGAAGATCCTCGGAGATCGGCAAGAAAATAAATACCAATGTATATAAATAAAGCCAGGTAATATTTTCCTTTTTGAATAATTGTTTTTATATAGATTCGTGTGAAATAAGCCTCTGATTTATGCAGGATGACCAAGTTCAAGTTTTTTTCTAAAGAAAGAATGATTAAAGACGACAAGCTCGAGCGGCTTCTGATTTTATACTGGTGAGATGTTATTATTTCAGTTTCTTTTCCTCTCATGTATATATGTGTATGTATGTATATATGTATCCATATGAAAAGACTACATGGGTTGGGCATATAACATGTAAATGAATGCATAATTAAGAAAAATTAAGTAGAACAAAAATCTCGTGCCACTAATTAGATTACATGTAATGTATAAGGGCCAGGGTTATATGAGTAAGGTTAGAAGATGGACTAGAACTTTTGAAAGCAAGACCTAGGAAGGTGAAGGGAAGACCTAGACTAAGTATCTGTATATAGTAGTGTTTACAAGCACTTGATGAGTGAGACACTTCGACTTCTACTCTTGATCTCTCATCTGACCTAATCTTCAGACAGATTATATCCAGAGAAAAGAATTCTTATACCAGCCAACTATCTATATGTATGTGTATGTGTTGTTCGGTGCTGCGATGAGCTAGTAGGCGGGTGGAACTACCTTGGTCGGGTGATCGGGGCCACGAGCTGACGCTAGTTGTGTCGTATGGCCTAACCTACATGTTGTTACGCGCTCATACGGGTTGATAGGCGGGTGGATTCACTCTGACCGGGTGGTTAGAGCCACGAGCTGACGTTGATTTCGTATGAGGCTGACATTGTGAATCGTGCGCTATGTCGGGTCGGTAGATGGGTGGGCTAAACCTGGCCGGGTGGTCAGGTCCATGAGTCGCATCCGATTTCGACATAGGCCGAAAAGTGTGGAAAAAAAAAATAAATAAATAAAAATAAATGCAAAGATATAAAGGTTGAGCTGGGATAAAGAATTAAAATAAAGAAAAACAGAATAAAAATATAAGAAAAATAAGAAAAGGGTCTGAAGGGGCTTCAGATGATAGAAGATCAATAGGGAAGCCAGAAGCGAGTTTCATAAATCGAGTTAGTGAAGACTGGTATATGCAAATGCTTCGGATAGGCTACTAGATCTGACCGGGTCGAGTTAACGAGAGAGCTAAGAAGTTTTCAATTTACTCATATGATTTCCAGTCTAAGTGCATTACTGTATTCTGATATGTTGTATGAGATGTTTTTGTCTACCTCTCTTCTCTTAATGTATGCCAAGATCAATGTGTTTTCAGATTTCACGCATCAAGTTAAAATTTTCTTTAAGTCTTGTTTATATGCTATGACTACTTGATCCTTGCTCGTGTTTGATGTTATGAATGCAAGATTGGCACATCCGGAGGACGCACAGGTTCAGAGGGGGTGGATGTGGTCAAGATTCGAATTTAAAGCTTGATAGTCAAGTAGGGAACACCGTTTTAAAGCTTCATTGAAGGTAAATATAAAGGTAATATTCAAGTTAAATGGAAAGAGGTCTTCAAAGGGATAATCAGGTGATACCTATCCTTGATCAATATTTCAATCCCTTTTTGCATACATATGATTGAATCATATTCCTTAGTTTTAAAATTTGCTTGCACCTCCAAAGAATGTTAATGTGAGCATCGAAGATAAATGTGTGGGTAAGTATGTGCATATGTGTATTATGTGCTGTGTGTATATGCATTGTTAATGTATAAATGTTTGCGCAATTGAGCATGCATTATGTGCACATGTACATAAATGTATGTGCATGCATGCTTGATATTTATGCATGAGAGTGTATCACGTGAATAGTGGAGAAGGCGGATAGCCATCGACGAAGGAGGACGAACATAGTACCATATGAACTATTGATGAGATAGCTGCACACGTGGGAGACTTTCCATTCTGAAGGGGATGCGCATTTTTGAGCACGAGAAGCGGGATAGTAATCACGTGGGGGGAGGATATCCGGAAGCTCCGAGGAGTTGCACAGGGGGCAATCCATGAACGCAATTTTTTTCTGCCCAAGAGCGATATCAGAAGGAGGATTTTCTGACTCTAAGGGGGGGACTCTATTGACGAGGCCAAAAACCACGCAGAAGGACAAAAGAGAAGTAAGCAACAATTCAGGCATGGGCTGGGGAAGTTCTTGGGCATTAGATTCGATTGCTGCATATATCACAGAACATGCGTTCACTATCCATGGTGGTATGGTGTTGTGAGCGATGGAAAATACGAGCCAAAGCACAAAAGAGAACTCTCTTACGTTGATAGCTCACAAGGAATCGATTATGTTTGACAAATTCAGAACAGTTGGATTCTTAAGCAGTTGAGAACGGGTATGTAATTCTTGATCTACTCATCATCACGTTTAAAGGAAGGATGTAAAGCGCATCAGATAGAATATCGAATGATGAACCATAATTTATCTCTGCATATCAATTCTGAAGCTGATCATAGCCTTGTGGAAGCAGTGAATTGATGCAATAAAACTTAGAACGTATCAAGTTCATATGATATCTTTGATGCAACTACCTTGACAGTTTAGAGATGATGCTTTTCAATCATGATTCGGTGCTTCTTTTAAGAAACCAGGAACAGATGTATAGGCTTTGTGGATAAAGTTTTCATGCTATGTATTTGCTGAATGCAGGATTTTGTCCATAAAGGATTGTTACAAAGAAAAGTATGACTTTCAAGACAAATTTACTGTCTATTCCTACCTTGGGGTGTGGTTGTTCACCTGTGCATTTCTCTGTTTCTTGTAATAGTTTTTAACTCCGTGGGTTTTTTTTTTTTTTTTTTTGAAAGGGTAGTTCATAAGGGAACTTTAGTGCAAGGAATTCCTATTTCACCGCTTGGATAGATAATTTTCATATCTTTGTTTACTGTCATGGAAATGATCCAATTGATGTCGGCTTTGTTCTGCTATGCTTTGAGTGTTGCACTTAAAAAGATTTCCGAAGTTCAACACATATACACTTGAGCACATCTTGCTGTCAAAGTCACATGCAGATATAGCGCATATGATTCCTGCTGCTGTAATCTCCTTTGTGTGCTATGATACTGCTCGCTTAGCACTTTAGATTGATGAAGCAAGCCTAATGAAACCTGAGGCAACAAAAGCATGAAGAATGAAGGTATGGATTGACACGTAAATGGCTCCCTTTCAAAGCTGAATATCTATTTGTGACACACACTTGATGAGAAGCTAAATCGCTTAATGAGGGTGACTTAAAATAAAGCTCATTACAGGGAAAGAGCCTACGGATGCAGATTTTGCCTTGGCCCCAAAGTTGCGGCATGCGCGTGTTGCGTTGAAACATTACATGGCTTTTGTAATTCCACAGGAATTCGCTGCAGTGCACAAATACATAGAGGCTTCCCATGCACAGACCGTCTCTGTCCACATAGTATTTCAGGATATTGCTGACCATAACAAGTCTTGCGAGTCAGAAGACTGTCCCCTGGCAGTCCATTCGTACTAGCAAGCTAGCAAATGTAAAAAGTGTCTCCTGTCAGTTCATCCGGACGAGGGAGCTAGAAAATCATAGGTCTTTAGATTATTCGGGAGTAGAATGAAACAGCTTTCTCCCGTTCTCCATAAAATCTCTTAAGAGTTCCACTGATCGTCACTCCTTTGTCAAACAAAGAATGGTCTGTTTATCCTTGAGAAAAGAGAAATTCATTGGCTCTTAACCTGCTCGGGACATAAACCGAGTCAATTCCCGTGAATTAATAAGACTTTAGGCCTTCAACCTATTCGGAAGGAACCACCTTTCTTCTCTCTTTCTCCTCTAGAAAGCCTATTTTAAATAAGGCAATGAATCAACTCAGAATTTAGAAAAGATTAGTTAAATTAGTAATTCTGTCATAGGGAGATCAAAGGGGTTAAAATGCTTAGGCGACAAGTGTTCGTGAAAACATTTCATCTTCAAAGATGTTCTAAAGACTCCTTGGAACTTTAAGAAACTATAGTTTTCTCATACAAAGCACTCCTTCTTTGAGCATAAAATATACAAGTATTCATATACCCTCTATTCCTCTCTCCTTCCTATGAACCCCGCGACAGCGCATCTATCAGCATAAAGTTATGTTGAAGCCTGAAGCTAAACCGAACAAATAGCCCGGCTATCGGATGAATCCCAATTACACATCACAGGTAAAAGCCGAACTTGATAGATTATTAAAAGTCAGATTCATCGTACCAGTAGAACATGCTGAATGGATTTCACCAATTGTGATCGTGCCAAAGAAAAATAAGCAACTGCGAATCTCTGTAGACTACCGGAAATTAAACGTAGCAACAGTACTGGATCCTTTCCCGATCCCTTTTCTGGATACCATGCTTGATAAAGTAGCCGATCACGAAATGTATTCATTCTTAGACGGATATAGCGGTTACAATCAGGTTAGAATGGCCGAAGCGGATATACCAAAAACTGCATTCATTACAAACTGGGGTGTCTTTGCCTGCACCATGATGTGGTTCGGATTGAGAAATGCACCAAGCACATTTCAACGATGTATGCAGGAGATTTTCTCTCCTTATCTGACTTCATTTATGCAAGTGTATCTCGATGACTTCTCAATTTTTGGTAAGATGATGGCACATTTGCTTCATCTACGATGCTGTTTTCAAAAGTGCAGAGAATACAAACTCTGTCTTAACCCAAACAAATCCGTGTTTGCGGTCTCATGTGGCAAATTACTTGGCCACATTGTATCTGCCCAAGGTATCCAAGTAGATCTAGATAAAATTTCGGTAGTATTAGAAGCTCCGGTGCCAACTTCTCCAAAAGAAGTTATGCGCTTTATGGGCCAAGTACGGTGGCATGGAAGGCACTTACGGTGGCTTGCTCATCTGGCTATACCACTAAACAAGCTAATCAGCAAAACACCTCGACAATTTGAATGGACCCAGGAATGCCAGATAGCCTTTGATCGTTTAAAGCATTTATTAACACAAGTTCCTATCTTACAACCGCCGGACTGGGATCACCCATTTCATATATTTGCTGATGCTTCAGATATAGCCATAGGAAGTGTATTGATGCAACAAATTGATAAATGGTTCAGACCAGTGTATTATGCAAGGCGAAGATTAGCCCCTGCCGAAAAAAATTACTCTGTAACAGAAAGAGAATGTCTAGGGCTAGTATATTCGGTCAAGAAATTTAGACATTACTTGCTAGGTCGTAAATTCACATTTCATGTAGACCATGCTGCACTTATCTATTTAGTTCGGCAACAACATCTAGGTGGTCGATTAGCGCGATGGGTCTTACTCTTGCAGGAATTCGACTACGAAGTCATTCACCGACCAGGCAGTTCACACGCCTTAGCAAATTTTTTATCCCGCTTAGATTGCGGTGAAGCTCCGGTGGGCATAGATGACACGACACCCGCGATTTATGTATCAGAACCAATTAATGAAGAACCTGCAGACCCACCTATCCCATTTTCATATTATGATTAGATCTTGACCTTTCTCACTGATGGTTGCCTTCCATCTTAGACTTCTAGAGCAGTATGCAAGAAAATTGCAGTTTTTAGCCGCCGATTTCGGTTAATTGCTGGAGAATAATATTATGTAGATCACATCGGAATCCTACTTTGATGTATTCCACCGCATGAAGTTAACTCAGTTATCACTTTGGCTCACTCGATTCCTTCCGGTGGCCACTTTGCTGCAGATCTAACTCACCGGAAAATTCTGCAGAGTGGTCTCTGGTGGCCAACTATGTACAGAGATGTGGCCCAATTTGTCAAACACTGCGATACCTGTCAAAGGTCTGGACAACCACTACAATGACACTTCTTTCCCTTGCAACCTATTATGCCACTTGAACCATTTCAGAAATGGGGATTAGATTTTATCGGTCCCATCACACCTCCAGCAGTCTTCAGTAACAACAGATACATACTAACGTGTACAGACTACGCAACAAGATGGTTAGAAGCTTGGGCTTTACGGTCTGCTACAGCGGTTGCAGTAGCGAAGTGTCTGCTCAATGATGTCTTCCCACGTTTTGGCTTACCACTGGAAATTGTCTCAGATCAAGGTACTCACTTTGTAAATCAATTAATGAAGGTACTCACCCAATCCTTCCAGGTGACACACAAACTCAGCTCTCCATATTACCCTCGTGCCAATGGTTTGGCCGAAAGTACAAACAAATCACTATTGAATATCCTCCGGAAACTGATCATGGAAGCACCCGAAAGATGGGATCAACTACTACCTGCAGTCTTATGGGCATACCGAACTACATATAAGGCAACAACAGGCTTGACACACTTCAAACTAGCTTATGGCTTAGAAGCAATAGCACCCATGGAAGTAGTCATCCCAAGTCTGCGTGTAGAAATCACTCAGAAGATGCTACCGGAAGATTCGCTGACAGCACGAATGGACGCACTCAGAGAACTTGATGAGCACCAATGGCTCAGCTTTTTCACCATGCGCGAAGTACAACTAAGGCAAGCCAAGACACACGATCAATATTTGAAAACTCCAATCTTTTCGGTAGGTCAGCTCGTACTCTTCTACAACGCAAAGTCGGATAGAGCAGCAGGAAAGTTCAAACTATGATTGTTCGGCCCTTTCAAAATCTCAGAACAAATCGGTCCGACAACTTTTCAGTTGACTATGTTGACCGGAAATCCACTCCCAAAAGTAATCAATGGGTCCAAGCTACGCCCATATCATCACGCCCCTAGCCCGCATTAAATTTTTCGGCGGTGGACCGCGTTTTGTTTAATCTTTCTTCTTTTTATAAATAGCCGTGTTTTGAACAATCTTTATGTTACAAGCTGCCCCCTTACCAGTCACTCAAGTACGCCCGCCTGCATGAAAACAAGTATCACTCCCGCACCGCACAATGATACCCAACCCCCTTTCCCACCCCACCGTATTGTTCCTATTTAACCCTTTAGGCAACGCCAAAAATCGCTACTGTGGTGAGTGTTAGTGTTCTGTGCGACCCCTTGTGCTCTGTATTCGTGTTCATAGTCTGTATCAGCAATCGCCATGGAAGCGCTAGCAAACTACGCTGCCTTCTGCGATGGTATCCCTACCGAAGTAGGTGAATACCTACGTTGTAGAGGGTTGGCCAACTTCGCTGAGTTGCCCTGGCACTCAGTGGAAGCCCATCCCTTCTTCGCGCAAATCATCTCTGCCATCGCCCAATCCCCCGCCACCGAACGCCAATGGGTTTTCCCTTCGCTACCCTCTAGAACCGTCATCACCTTCCCAGCCTTTTCTGAAGCTTTCCGCCTCACCCTGCAAGGCCGAGAAAATGGCCCCTGTATCCCCCTCGCCCGCATGACCAAACTATTCCCCTGCTCTTCCTCCAACGAGTTCGCTATTCTTTGCCGTCCTGAACTCGAACGATCCACCCTACAATTCCTAGTCGCCATCCTCAACGTGCAGAAGTGCACCTACGGCATCTCCCGACCCTTCTATTCCGCCTTAGATTTAGCAGCCCGAGAACCCGTCAACTTCGCCTCTTATTTTTTCCATAGAATTCATAAAGAGTGTGTAGCCATAGTGAAGCAAGTAAATAAGGGAACCACCCCGTGCTCTCGCCTTCCCCATATCATATCATTCCTCTTCCCAGCCATCCTCGCCACACAACCACCACCCCAAGGTCCCGTACTTAGGCACGAAGAATCAATCCAACCACTCGACGACGATGAAGAAGAAGAGGAGGAGATCAACCAAATCTTCCGCAATAAGAGAATCGGGATCAGCTCTTCAGAAAGCGAAGCACAAGGATCCGCCGGAAAGGATCAGGACACCCAAAACGAAGAACAAGAAGAGACCTTCCACGACATAGCCACTTCCATCCACAACGAATCATCGGCCGATCACCATGACCCACAGAATCACCCAAAAACAGAACCAATCTCCACCGAAGAAGCATCAGGACGACGAGAAGACGAACAACAAGTGGCCAACAGCGCACTCAACACCCTGCTAAAGGCCGTAGAATCCACCATCGCCCACAATACACGTGAACACCAACCCATCCATCAGGTAACTCACCTTGCATCCCGGGTCCTCAATCCCCACCAGTCAACCCTCTTCCCCCGCCAATTTCCGAATCCTCTTCATCCTCCCCCAATTATTCACCCCCGACATCCCCCCAAATCCACACCCAAACCTCTGCGCCACCACCACACCCACTTCTCCTTCCCTCTGTTCCGGTCTTTTCTGAACTGGCCGCCATAGGCCAAATGCTCATTACCCTCTCTCAACAACTTCCAGTACAGCTTAATGAGGTCGCAAATACCATTCGTCAAGAGTTGCAACACAAGGTCGACCTACTGGAAGCCGACATCACTCCCCTCCAGGAAGAAGTCGATGACGTCAAAGTAGAGAACCATCAATTACAAATGAAAGTAGCAGATCTCCAAGGCCAAGTTTCGGCACAACAGGCCTTGATACAGCAAAAGGATGCAGAACTGAGCAGCTTGCCGCTAAAGACCAGCTATTACACGCAGCACACGAAGAAATACGGGAATTGAAGACCGCACTCCAAGAAAAAGAAGACATCAGCTCATCCCTCGAGGAATTGGTCGAAGAAACGAAAGCACAATTGCAGGAGACAATCCAAAAAAATCAAGACCAACAGAGAGAAGCAAAACAAATCAAAGACGAGCTACGAAGAGCCCATGAATGTTTGGATGAGGTGAACAGAATGCTGAGACACCAATTAACCAGGGAATCCAAATACCAAAAAGATCTAGCAAATGCTCAAAGAGAACGCGATGCCTACTACAAAACGATCCAATTTCAGAACCAGCAACTCGAGCGACTCGATAATCAATTACGAAATCAGCAGGAACGAGTCACGGATATGCAGACGAAAGTCACCGAAATGAAGACATCCCGCAACGCTTCATTATCCAACGACTTCTATTTACAAAAGGCCTTCCTACAGAACCAGGCCGAAATTTTGTTAACCCAAGCCATAGCTCTTAGCTCCGTTAGAACGGACGCCCAGTTATTAGAACCAACGACTTTAGTTCAGATGATAGAAACCATTAAAAAGAAAATTACCCGAACGTTTAGGCTCGCACGAAATATGTACTTAGAAGGACTCATCGCAGAACCATAGGAACCAGCGGGCTCGAGTCCACCGTGCGTGCCAATGTTAGACGGCCGCCGAATAAGGAAAAATGTACTAAGACAGGCGTCTTAAATATAAAAGAACCTTTCGGGAAACGCGCAGGTAACTAAAGATTCGCGCACCCTTGTAAAAAAATCTTCTATATAAGGCAATGAGAAAAGAGTGGCCGAGAGCCCGTTTTTTTGGAATTGTGAGCATGCTGGTTGAATCTGTGTGTAGATGAGAAGATTGAGCTCGGCTCTGTTCTGTTCGTATCTGTCTATTCTACTATTCTACCTGTAGTGCAGAATTACGATTCGGTAGTCTTGTGTTGTGAATCTGTTTGGTGATAGTTATATGCGGTTCTGGATTTTATTACGGAATAAGTGTTGTTTATCAGTCTTCTATTGACAAGGGACTGTGTAAGGCCGAAGCGCCCTATTTGCGTGTTAGCGTTTTTTTGTTAAGTGACCAGGTTCAATACAATAGTCTGCGTTCACTGTGGATTCCGATCCCAGGAAGGACTCCTATCGGTAAGGGTCTGTACGCAAATGATAATTTTGTGACGAATCGACTGTTGGTAGGAACTTGTTGCTCGAGTTTGGCATACGGTAAGTTTGCATACCTTCGAGTATAGCTGTCAGTTGTGTTATCGTTCGGTATACCTCCCTGTCACGAAGAGGTGCATATTGAGTAGCATTCGGTTAATGAAGTTGAGTATTCTATTAGTTATAAGTCAGAACCGGACTACTGCTCTGTTACTATAGCAGATCCAGTCCGGAAGTTCTAAAGCCCAAGTATGCCGAACAGTTATCAGTGTTCAGAGTCAAGTACTGAGCTAAGACGCGATAGAGCATTTATGATTGTGTGAAAAGTTGGGAAAATAGTACAGGGCCTCTGTGTAACAGACCCCTACCACTCCCAAGAACCCACGTGGCTAAGAGTTAAGGTGCTTTTAATTATCACGGTAGTAGTGATCAGATCAACCAGTTAACCTGTACACGGAAGAATAGAATGTTGGGTATGCCCAACATTCTAAAATATTCGAAGTCCGAAATCAGAAGTCTGTAGCCTTTAACGGCTAACATTGCCTTTCACATTTTATTCTCTCTCAACCTACAGACTCAATTGTAGGATCAAAATGAATAGAAAGAGAGAATTCTGAATCTATATATGGTTCTTTGTAGGAAGGTAAGTATTGCTACTCAATGATGCATCAAATCCAATGTGAGGGACCTACTCAAATTTCTCTATACCATCATCCAAAACTTTAGTGAAAATGGGTGTTACTTACTGAAAGAAAATCCCTCAAACTAGGGAATCATATGAATTCATACAACCCTATTCATAATATTCTGTACAAATACTATAAATTCTCAAAAAATGCATACACTTTTACCACTAAAATATGTTTTTGACATGCAAAACATATGCCATATGAATAACCTCTAGTTTTCATCAGAAAAATAATGCGTAGCCTCTCTTTTTATATCAAAAGGTCTGAGCCAATCTTTGCACATTTGCTTCCAATTAATGTCACTTATGTGAGCCAATCTTTTGTGTTGCATTTCTAATTTTGATAAGGTCGGATTACCATAATTGAAGAAAGATATATTTCTAGTGTCTTGAAGCTCAAATGTAAAGAGTCTACCTATCTTTTTCATTCTGGTATTCTCTTAAATCCTTGTTGT
The DNA here is from genome assembly GCA_020310875.1 of Ceratopteris richardii. NCBI lineage: Eukaryota > Viridiplantae > Streptophyta > Polypodiopsida > Polypodiales > Pteridaceae > Ceratopteris > Ceratopteris richardii. The sequence goes on from CM035413.1 coordinate 131,035,473, forward strand.
GGATCTTCAACACAGGCTCCATTCCTTGTGAACATTACCTACAATCCTTTCTCTACAAGTTTTGAAAGACTTATGAGATTCTTTGTTATGGTAGGTACATACAATACCTTATTGAGTAGATTCATGTTTCCATCTAGAGTCTTCACATTTCCAATCTTTCCCGCTCCCTGTCTAGTGTCATGTCTTGTTTGAACCTCATGTCTATATCTTGGATCCTCCAAGTTTCAGAGTAGAGCCACATTCCGTGCTACATGATTCGAACAACCATAATCTATATAAAATACATGCTCAACTACTTTACCTTGCTTCATTTTCATGTGCATCAAGAGAAGTGAATCCTCTTGCGTTTGATCTTAAGTGTAATTTTAGTAATCTCTTCTTCCTCTGTATCCTCCTTGATGATTTGTATTGTTGAAGTTGGTGTTGTTGTATCCATTGAAGTTATTTGATCTTCCTCTTGCACTTGCATAGCCTTCTCTATTGAACCCTCTTCCTCTCAAATTTCTAGGGTTCTTGAAGCAATTCTCAATTGTATGATTAAATAGACCACATATGGCACATGGAGAGGAGCTTTGAAATCTCCCCTCGCTTGTCTACCTCCTCTACCGGTGAAGGCTTCCCATTCATCATCTACTTTAGTTCCTTTCATTACTTGCCTTACTTTTTGCTCTTCAACTATGACTTCTCCAATGCTCCCAAGTTGATCTGCTAAGTCCATCTTGGTGATAAAATGAGTGACACTTTTCTTAGGCATCTTCTAGAGTGTGGTAAACTCCATCTAGAGTTGGTTCTTCCTGGCTTTAGTACTTGATGAAAAGAATGCTTCAAGAACATTCCATGTCTCTTGTGAAGTCTTGCAGATCCTAATGTGTGGAAGTAAAAAATCGAAGATTGAGTTAAGAATGTAAGACTTGGCTAGAGCATCCTTTGAGCACCATGTGGTTAACCTCCCTTGTTCTTTTTGAGTTGGTTGTCCTTTTCTTCTAGGGATTGGCATCATATCATCACCAAAAATATACCGATATAAATTTCTCCATTGATAATATGCTTCCATTCTAAGTGCCAAAGGTGAGTAATTTCATCTCCCATGTTAATTTGATGTAGCTATAATACCATTGTGAGGAGATGGTTGGATAGAATCCAGAGATGAGCTTGTGTTGAAACAATTCTACTCTACACCTGCCAATGTGACTTCAAGGAACCTTAGTAGACTCCTTCAGCTTCCCAAATATGCATTTATAGACACTATGTACCTTGAAGCATCACTTCCAAATGTTTGTACCAACAAAAGCACTATGAAAAACTTGGTAGTTTTAGACTTGAACCTCTCAGAAACGTGTTCAGTTCTCACTCTCTCATAACAACTCACTTGAGACCTTTTAGATACATCTAATTCAAGATTGTAGCTAGCTATTCATAGTTTTTTCACTAATTTAGAGTGAGTATACACTCACGAAGGATTTTAAGTGCTTAGGGGTGTAGTCTTGACTTTTCAAAAGCAAGAGGATATGCAGACACAAGTAGCTTGTTTAATTCATAACCCTAGATCCAATGACCTAAATGTAATGAAACTCGATATATAGTATCTACACTAACCACTATAGTTATACCAAGTAAAAGAAAATCAAATGATCAAGTGTACATAGAGATATCGATTAACAAATATCACTAAAATGAAGAGGTTGTAGCAATAGCAGAGAGCAATAGACAGAGATGATCATGAACTAATGTATGAATGTATTTGTGAACATGAATTTATGGTACAAAGGAGATGTAGTGTAATTATGCATACATGTAGGAGCTCAAGCTTTGCTCAACTAAGAGGCTCAATGGCTCTCTCTTCTCTGTCTCATCCCATGACTAAAAATCACCTATTTTTATACACATAAAGAAAGTCTGAAATTTGAATCTCCATCACCTAAAACTGTTCCTACACTTTAGGTGTTGATTGATTTGATTCCAAGCACCAACTAAGTCGTTGTTCTTGGTTCCAAACATCATGAGACTCCTTATCTAGCTTCCTTTTACTTTTATCCAATGAACTAAAGTCCATGACATTTACAACAAGTATTCAGATGAAATTCAAATGTGATCCAAATGAATATGTGAGAAGTCCTCATCATTTGGTCAAGCATCTAGGCTTGCCAAATGTACCAACAAACTACACATGTTGAATCATTCACGAATTTGCATAGTCTATAAGCTTATACAACCTTCAACATAAAATGGCAGAAGCAATAATAAGATTTTCATTTGGGAGATTATGAATTATACATCTAGCATTAATAAATATGACAACCAAACCAATCTTGGCTATTGCTAAAACTCCCATTAGAGTTGTTAGCACGTCATAGCATTCCTTGTAGGGGTAGGTTTAAGGGAACTAAAGAAATTTTGGTTTGAGGTAATATGTTTGATTGCCCCACTATCAAACTACCAAAATTGCTTTCACTGTATACATACATTGCTCATGAGATGATGGCTCATAGCTCCATGCAATTGTAAATGCCCATACTTCATTCTAACCAAGATTAAGAGACTTGGTTTAAGGTGTAAAGGCCTCTACACCATTTGAGCCTCTTTCTTGTTTGCATCTTTTGAAGGACGTTTTGGGAAACTCTTTATCAAGTAAACATTTCCCTTATAGTATTACGAAAATTCTTTATGATTTTCTATTTCCTTTTTCTCTCTATATTCCTTCTTTGATTATGAAGCAATATTAGAATTTTTTCTTACTAGTAGATGAGCTCCATTTACTTTTGCTTTCATGACAGGAAAGCTTGATATGAAACATGCATCATGGACTTGCTCTACATGGACTAACCTTTTTGAAAAAAAACAAAGACTAAATCCTCAAATTTTAAGGTGTTTGTACTAGCTTTCATCATCAATCCAAGAGTAGAAACAAAAATCTGATATGAATCTAGAAGACCATTATGAAGAAAATTCTAACTAAACTATTTGGTAAAATTTTATTAGCAAAAATCAACTTCTTCTTCAAACCTTTGATCTTCATTAAGAAAGTTTTCCATGGAATCTCCTTCATTCATATGATCAATCTCCAATTATTTTTAGAGGTTAGCAAGAAGAGCCTCATTTCTTGCCTGATATAGAGTTGTAAGTTTACCCCAAGCATTCTTTCTTGTTTCGTCGGAGAGAATGTGAGGGATAGTCAAAGCTTTGATAGATAAAAGTATAAATGCATGTGCCTGAGAATCTCTACCATCGGCAATCAAGTTGCTCTACACTAGGTGTGATACGAAGTTCAACACAAATAGGAACTCAAAGATCATCATCTTCAAGGCCATTTGCATAACCTTCAATAACTCTATTTGCAAGTGTAGTAGGATGTTTTCAACATCCTACACAATATTCCATATTCGTTTTGCTACCAATACATGATGCATCATATATGCCCACAATGGGTTATTACTACTATCCAACCTATACTCAAAAACCTACACATCATTGCTGTTTAGCCATGGCCATTCACTAAACCTGTAGGGGACCTCAAGGTTCTTATATTCACAAACCAAAACTTATATATATGTTTGGCACAAAAGGATGAAATTTCCTACAAAGGTATTGTGATGGTGTATTTGAAGGCCAAAAGGACCCCAAATGAAAATATTGATCCCATAGCATGAAGCAGTTTTGAACTCTAATCACCTTGATTATGTTCACCGATTTTCATGGAATTTTGAGATTGCAAAATGGAGGGGTGTTGATGACACCCCTGCTAAAGTCAAGACCTTCTCCGATATCAATTGTTGGATTTTGATATCCACAAAATCACACAGACCAACATGGAAGAAGAATATGTTTGGAGTAGAAAACAACATGACTAATTTACCAAGTGAATGTACAAACATAAATAACCTATAAGGTCTATATGCATATATATAATCTCAAGGAAGAGACCTCTTTAAGAGGGGAAACATGTCTTGATGGTGTGAAGTGTGTTCACACACATCACTACCAAAATATATTAAATCTTCCAACCATGATGAGCTACAAGTTCACAAATGCCATTAGGATAAAAGGTCTTATCAAAATGAATACCTCTCTCTTCAACATAACCTTTGGCAACAAGCATCACCTTATACTTATCAGCTATTCTACCAAGCTTACGTTTGAGCTTGCATACCCCCTTAACGCATTTCCCTTTTTGTCTAGAGGCAAACCACATAAGCACTAAGAACCATTCTTCATAATAGCATCATATTCTAATTGGATAAAGACCATCAACGTTTAAACTTTTGTGCTTATGAAGAAGGTTTATACTCTCACATTCACATAAAATATGAAGACCATAAGCTTCACTAAGGATTGGTTTTAGTCAAGTCTAGGTTCAAAGGAAGAGATCATCTCAGCCAAGTTAGAATACGTTAGTTCAAGTTTGAAGCACCTACTTGGAATAGGTAGCTTAATTAAGCATCATTGATAAATGTTTTGTGTAGAAGGCATTCAATCTCCAAAGATTCTAAGTCTAAGTTGACTCTTCCATCTAACTATGCTTCAAGCTAAGTAGAACAAATCTGATGGATAAAGATATATTTCTTAATTGTATAAAAAACTTGGGAACACTCTTGAAGAGAAAGGAATTAGGAATCGCTCATAGGTTTGATGATTCACAAGACTTTAAGATAAGTCTTCGAGAAAAGATCATAAATTGCATAGAGTTAAGTTTAAATTTTCTTTGGTCAAGTTCAAGTGAAGTTGAATAAATTTGTAAGGAACACATCAACCTACATTGTATATAGGATTTTTCAAGCCCAATTGGACAAATTAGTTCTTCAAAGAAGCTAATGACTCAAAGTAAATGCTAGTTGGTAAACACATCCAAGTTAGATGTCGAATCAACCTAGACTTAGAGTCCAAATTAAATCTTAATGATGTAAAAGTTGTCAAAATCTTGAAAGGTATAGAAATACCACCCAAAACAGATCCATACACTTCATCCTATTAATGGAGTAGTATCTTGAATCCACCCATTTCACATGTTACTGTCTAAATAGGACATAGTGAAAACAATGAACTAGGAATCTATATTCTTTGAGTCCACCCTTATTATTCATTTTGTACAAAGAACTTGAATCGACTTAAAAAGTGCAAATTTAGATGCGTTCTTCTTGGCATCTGATATAGGCTGTCCTCTATTCATTTGGAATATGAATTGAATCCTATCAAAGAGATGAAAAACATGTTCTTATATGCTAGAAAATGAATCTCCAAGTTGGAGCTAAAATTTCTTATTTAATTCTATTTTTAAGTATGAAAAAAGTTTTGCAAGGGAGCAACAATGATATGAAGTAAGCTTATGAAATGAGCATCCTAATGGTTAAAGTTCATAATTAAAAATCCTATAAATACATGCACTATGTAAAGTATCGAAACAAAGTATGTGGGGCCATATTCTACCCAATCTTATGTTCAATCTCTTGTCACTCTCTATTCTCAGTATGTTTTTGTGAGATAACTTTGAAATCTTTGGGTTCTCTAGCGCTGATGGTTCCCTTGGTTTACTTTGGTTTTGCTCGTAGCCATTGGCTATGCATGAACCATCTTCAACTAATGAGCGGCAACAAGAGCTCACTTATTTCCCTAGTTAGCTGACTTATTTCCTAGTTAGCATGTATGAGATTTGAACACACCACCTCTCACTTCCAAGAGATATGCTTTATCCACTAGCCTATTTTCACATATTGATATCCCATTCCTTTTAACTTATATTTACCATAACTTCTAACACTATCTTCCCATTATTTATTTATTTACTTATCGAATACTTTCTTTTATTTATCTATTTCTTTATATTTCAAAGATAAAACCTTTTTTTTTCTATTTCAATTCCAATATTGCTAAACTTATTTTCACTAGTTTAGTAATAGGTTTTGGTTCTATATAAGGCCGTGGAATCTACCCATACTACAAAGGATTTTGATAAGGTATTTATTAAGCATTATTTATTAAATGTATTTATCTTGATCACGGTAAGTTATTAATTAAATGTATTTTTCTGAATCATGGTTTTCCAAAAGTTATTCTATGAGATCAAAATGTTCATTTTTGTACTCTCTTTTGGGTCACATTATTTTAAAATCTGCTTTTCATTCACAATCACATTAAATTTGAGTTTTCCATTTCCTTGCGTGTATTTTTATGGGGAATATGTTTATGATTGTTCAATGATGGACCATGTGATTGGCTATCCATGTCTATGTTATTCTTATCAACTGAGGTCACTTGCTTGTTAACTAGGAGGCATATTATGCTTTATGGAACACTAGGATGTTAAATGGATTTCAATGCCTTGAGGGTTTTAATGTAATTGCATTTTGACTTAGAAGGTGAAGAATCATAAGGCTGTGAATGTGCATGAATTTATTCCAATATGTTTGAAGATATCTAGAAATAATATTTTATATATTGCTTGTAAAAATAGTATATTGTTTAGGAAGCAAGGTTTTTGTAAAAATAGTAGTCTCTAGAAAGCGACCATTTATAAATAAAGAAAATTTTCATAAATGCATGCTTTTCCAAGCACCGCCCTCTTCTATCTCCTATTGAGCATGTAGTGGAAAATCTTATAAATACATGCACTTTGTGGACTATCAGAGTAGAAGGCGTGGGGGATATTGCACCCAATCTTGTATTTTGTCTAGTCTCTTCGCATATCTATTTAGCACCCATATCCTCTATGTGAGCATGAATTAAGATGGTGATTAATATCATGAAGCTATTTACTTTGCTCATGATGCAAAAAAAGAGTACCAATAAATTATCAAAATGATCAGCTTGTAGTAGCCAAGCCAACAACAACAACCTATCTATTAGGCTAAATTCCTTTGATCTTCAAAACTTTGATTTTAGCTTTTCCTTAATCTTCTATTTCTTTATATGTGATGCATTTACACATAGAACTTAGTATGTAGTAGCATACTTTAGTTAAAATTCCCAAAATAAATAAGAATATCTTGAGCATATTCTAGACCATGAATGATTGGAAAAAGAAAACTTTCGAATAGTTAGTAATAAATGTTCTTTTGTTGACTTACTTAGAGACTATGTTAACACCTCATAAATAATCTTCATAATTTAACACGTCCATGAACATTTCCATGCATGTGTTTGTACATGGAACATGCTCCTTTTTGTTTAGTGATGGAACATGTGACTAGCCATCCATGTTTATTTTTTTCTTATCATCTAAGGTGAGTTGCTTTTTCAATGGAGGGGTATGTTATGAATTATGGAATGTGTTGAACAAGGAATTTTTGTAGTGTTAATTTATCAATTTATTAATGTGTTTTGATGTTTTTGATATATGAGCTCAAGTTTCATGATGGCATGAAAGGCATAAAAGGGCGAACACCAATATTCTGATTTATATTTTATATAATTTGTAAATAAACCCATGTATAGGGTTCTATTTTTAGGCATAGTTAGTAAAATTAGTGGTTATCACAAGGACCGCTACAGACAGTGATCTCGTTTAATAAAAGAAAAGGCTCTCCACAAAAAAGAGCAACTTTTACTTTCATGCATGGTTTTCGAAGTCATCTCAATATCCCACTATTTCTGAAATAATGAAAAATCATATAGATACATGCACTCTATGGTGTGTCGAAACAGAGTATGTTGGGGGAGATTCTACCCAATCTTGTTTCAGTCTCTTGTTTCTCTCCATTTTGTGTATGTTTTTATGAGATTTTTTTTTTTTACTATCTTTGTGTATGTGCATCTGCAAGATCTAGTCAACAGTATCTCAGGCACCTAACAACTCTTTTTGATGCATTAAGGTATTGAGTTGTTTTTATATGCATAAATTAATCAAATGCTATTAGTTTGTCTTATGGTTGCATATGCCAATTCTTTAGCCATGTTTTTCATATAATTTCAAGTCATCAAGCTTCTTGCCACCTTTCAAACTTACCTTTTCATTTCAATTCATAGATTCTAATAGTTCTTACAATTTGACTTGTCAAACCTATCTAGAATGTCCAACAATACCTTGTTTGAAGTACATAGATGAGTGCTTTTGCATAAACGATCTCTATACACAGAAAATACTTGATATCTCCTAAATAAAAGATTTTGAACCCCTTTCCAAGCCTACTTTTAAATTTTTCTATACTCACAAGATCATTCGTTTTAAAGATGAGGTTATCTACATAGAGATGCATGTAATTAATCCAAAAGTCTATACTTCTATTCCCATAGAGGTTTCTTAAGATCATATAGATCATTCTTCTTAAAGCTCACCATTCACGAAGGCGTTGGTGATGTCAAGGTAATACATGGTCTATCTTTTCTGAGGAATAAAACTTAAAAAATCATGATTTTCACCTTATTAGTTATTGGACTAAAGGTTTCTTTATAATCTAGATCTTGTGTTTGAGTGATACCTTTTGCTACTCGCCTTTCCCTATTGCTTGCAAAGCTTTGCTCTACATTTTGTTTTGTTTTATAGAACACTCCTTTTTTTTGTAAAATTTTAATTTCTTCATTATTAGGTAATAGATCCCTTCTATCTTTCTCAATTAAATACTTTTAATTCTTTATCCATAATTTCTTTCCATTCTACTTTGGCTGAAGCTTCTTCATATGTATCTTGATCTTTATGTTGAATCACCCACATCATAAAAAATTTTTGTTCGTGAGACTATCATAGCTCAATCTTTCAACGAGGTTAGTACTCCTGGAAGGCCTTCTCATATTGCAATTTTGAGATTTTATTCCTCATCCTTGATCACTTTACTTATGGAGTAACTACTTCTTAATAATCGTCTTAATCTTCACTATATGTCTCATCACTAGGTCCTTCATCTACACCTTCAAACATTGTTTGGCTTTACATAGCAGATGATTAATGGCATCTAACTTCACACTTGCATTCTAAGATAGATATTTGAGATTTTGATTCTTATAAGCATGAAACAAAAGTAAATGCTTACTGCCAATGAACATTTTGATGAACTTTTAAACCATCCACATCATCCTCAAGTACCTTCTCTTTATCGTTCTCCATATCATGCTCTAAGTTCATCGAAGACCACATCCCATGAGAATGTATAGACCATTTTATCATAAGGTATATGAAAGTTCCTTTTCTCTAATAGAGGATCCATCTGTCCTCTGTAGGTCCCCATACATCTGTGTGCATGAGATTCAACACGATTGCTCACATGTGCTCTGTTCTTGAATGGAAATCTGCTTTGTTTCCCTAACTAGCAAGCATGGCACAAATGTTGCATATTTAGAGATGTAAGATCAGGTAGAGCACTCATGCAGGACCTTAATTTGCATATCCTTCATCCTTTGTAAGTTTATGTTCCCACTTCTTTTATGCCATAAGTGGATCTCTACAATCTCTTTATTTCCAATTGACAAGTAGATAGTGTGAGGGGTTGATGGCTTTACCTCCATGTTGAAGATGTTGGAGTAAGACATCTATGGAAGCACGTGAATAACACAAGGAAGAAGAAGAAGAAGCTTGGAGCACAAAACACAATACTGAATGTATTACCACTAGAACATACAAAGATAAGTATCTTGTTAGGGCAATAGGTGTATATTCAAAGGGGGAGAAGACCTCCTAAAGAGGGAAAAAAGTGCCCCAATAGTCCTAGAGTGTTCACACACATCACTACCTAAATATATCAACAAATTCCCCTTGGAAGTGATGGGGTGAACAAGGAGCTGGCACTCATGTATAAGGAAGTGCCAAGTTATGTGGAATCAATCCATAGAAGGAAGTAAGCCCAAAGATTTGCAGAAAGCTTCAAACTTCTCCCCAGGCAGAGCCTTCATGAAAAGGTCTTCAATGTTCTCCTATGTGGGCACATATGCCAAGCTGTTCTCTCTAGTAGAGAACCTCTCCCCAACATAATGACAATGCACCTCAATGTGCTTAGTGTGAGCATGGAACACAGGGTTCCTCGCAACTGCCAATGCACTCTAACTGTTAATGAAGATAGTGATGGAAAAAGAGTGACTAACACCCAAATTGGCCATAAGGCATCTAAGCCACACACACTCAACAATCATTGTGAAAGCTTCCCTATACTCAGCCTCACAACTAAAGGTGGTTGTAATAGGCTGCTTCTTGCTCAATCAAGATATACATGAACTACCAAGCATGAACCAAAAGCCACTAGGAGACACACGAGTGTCAAAGAAACAAATAACATAATGATAATGCACCTCAATGTGCTTAGTGCAAGCATGGAACAAAGGGTTCCTCGGAGCTACCAATGTGCTCTAACTATGAGTGAAGATGATGGAGGTAGAAGACTGACTAGTACCCAAATTAGCCATAAGGCATTTGAGCCACACACACTCAACAATTGCTGTGAAAGCTTCCCTACACTTAACCTCACAACTGGAAGTACCCACATTAGGTTGCTTCTTGCTCAACCAAGATATACATGAACTACCAAGCATGAAGAAAAAGCCACTAGTGGACACACGAGTGCCATAGAAGCCAGCCCACTCAGAGTCAAGGAAAGTATGCAAATCTAGTGGTAGTGATCCCCCTTGGGATAAAACAACCCAAATAGTCGGTTGCCACTCATGTAGCAAAACATATGCTTAACTGCCTGCCAATGCTTGACACCTAGGAAATGCATAGACCTACTCACATATGGCACATGGAGAGGAACTTTGAAATCTACCCTAGCTTGTCTATATCCTCTCTTTCTTCCTCTTAAACATCTACCTCTACCTGCAAAGTTTTCTTGAGAGGTAGTACGTTCCTCATCAGATCTTTTAAGTTTTCCTTTTCTATCTTTACTATTGTTATTATCTATATATCGGGCAAATGATTGGTTAACTTTTGATTTGTCTCCATTCTTCATAAGCTCTGGCTCATGTATGAAGACTTGTCTCATGACGGTGTTGAAGTCAAGAAACTGCATGTCCATGTATAAGTCCATTGTTGTGGTGAAGGCTTCCCATTCATCATCTGCTTGAATTCCATTGTTTACTTGCCTTACTATTTGCTCTTCAACTACGACTTCTCCAATGCTTTGAAGTTGATATGCTAAGTCCATCTTGGTGATAAAATGAGTCACACTTTTCTTGGGCATCTTCTTGAGTGTGGTAAAATCCATCCACAACTGGTTCTTCTTGGCTTTAGTACTTGATGGAAAGAATGCTTCAAGAACATTCCATGTCTCTTGTGAAGTCTTGCAAATCCTAATGTGTGGAATTGAAAAAGCAAAGATTGAGTTAAAAATGTAAGACTTGGCTAGAGCATTGGATAACCTCTCTTGTTCTTCTTGAGTTGCTTGTCCTTTGCTTCTAAGGATTGGCAACATCTCATCTCCAAAACTATAGCCATATACATTTCTCAATTGAAGATATGCTTCCTTTCTAAATGCCAAAGGTGAGTAATTTCATCTCCCTTGTTGATTTGATGTAGCTCTAATACCATTGTGAGGAGACGATTGGATAGAATCCAGAGATGAGCTTGTGGTACAATAATCCTATTCTACACCTGCCAATGTGACTTCAAGTAACCTTAGTAGACTTGTTCAGCTTCCCAAGTATGCATTTATAGACACTATGTACCTTGAAGTATCACTTCCAAATGTTTGTACCAACAAAAGCTATTTTTAGACTTAAACCTCTAAGAAAAGTGTTCAGTTCTCACTCTCTCATAACAACTCACTTGAGACCTTTTAGATACATCTAATTCAAGAACTTAGCTAACTATTCATGGTTATTTCACTAATTTACAGTGAGTTTACACTAAGGAAGGAGTTTAAGAACTTAGGGGTGTAGTCTTGACTTTTCAAAAGCAAGACAATGTGTAGACACAAGTAGCTTGTTTGATTCATAACTCAAGATCCAATGACCTAAATGTAATGAAATTCGATATATATCGGCTACACTAACCACTTTTATTGTATCAAGTTTAAGGAAATCAAATGATCAAGTGTACATACATAAATCGATTAAGAAATATCACTAAAATGAAGAGGTTGTAGTAGAGAGTAGTAGACAGAGATGATCATGAACTAATGTATCAATATATTTGTGAACATGAATGTATGTTACAAAGGATATGTAGTGTAATTATGCATACATGTATGAGCTCAAGATATGCTCGACCATGAGGCTCAATGGCTCTATCTTCTGTCTCTCATCCCATTACTAGAAATCACCTATTTGTATACACACAAAGAAAGTCTTAAATTTGAATCTCCATCACCTAAAAGTGTTCCTACACTTTAGGTTTTAATTGATTTGATTCCAAGCACCAACTAAGTCGTTTTCTTGGTTCCGAACATCACGAGACTCCTTATCTAGCTTCCTTTTACTTTTATCCAATGAAGTAAAGTCCATGACTTTTACAACAAGTATTCATATGAAATTCATATGTGAGCCAAATAAATATGTGAGAAGTCCTCATCATTTGGTCAATAATCTAGGCTTGCCAAATGTACCAACAAACTACACATGTTGAATCATTCACAACTTTTGCATAGTATATAAGCTTATACAACCTTCAACATAAAATGATAAAATCAATAATAAGATTTTCATTTGAGAGATTATGAGTTATACATCTAGGATTAATAAATATGACAACAAAACCAATCTTGGCTATTGATAAAACTCACTAAAATTTTTTTTTGATCCTTGATAGATACAAATCATCTTGCAATGTTAAAGTACTACCATCTTGCAATGCTAAAAATTTTACTACTTGGAATGATCTTTGTGAAACAAAACAAAGACTAAATCCTCAAATGTTAAGGTGTTTGTACTAGCTTTCATCATCAATCCAAGAGTAGAAGCAAAAAGTTGATATGAATCTAACGTACCATTACTAAGAAAAATCTATAAAAGTGAACTATCTGGTAAAATTTCATTAGCCAAAATCAGCTGCTTCTTCAAATCTTTGATCTTCATTAAAACGTTTTCCATGGAATCTCCTTCATTCATATGATCAATATCCAATTATTTTTAGAGGTTACTAAGAAGAGCCTCATTTCTTGCCTGATATAAAGTTGTAAGTTTAGCCCAAGCATTCTTTCTTGTTTTGTAGGAGAGAATGTGAGGGATAATGGAAGCTTTGACAGATAAAAGTATAAATTCATGTGCCTGAGCATCTCTACCATCGGTAATAAAGTTGCTCTACACTAGGTGTAATACAAAGTTCAGAACAAATAGGAACTCAAAGATCATCATCTTCAAGGGCATTTGCATCACCTTCAACAAATCCATTTGCAAGTGTAGTAGGATGTTTTCAACAACCTAGACAATATTCCATATTACTTTTGCTACCAATACATGATGCATAATATATGCCCACAATGGGTTATTACTACTATCCAACCTATACTCAAAAAGCAATGTACAAAATACATCATTGCTTTTTAGCCATGGCCATAAACAAAACCTGTAGGGGACCACAAGGTGCTTATATTCACAAACCAAAATCTATATATATGTTTGGCACAAAAGGATGAAATTGCCTACAAAAGTATTGTGATAGTGTATTTGAAGGCCAAAAGGAGCTCAAATGAAAATTTTCATGCCATAGCATGAATTGGTTTTGAGCTCATAATTACCTCGATTATGTTCACCAATTTTCATGGGATTTTGAGACGGGAAAATGGAGGGGTGTTGATGACACCCTAGATGAAGTGAAGACCTTCTCTAAGATCAATTGTTGGATTTTGATATCTACAAAAGCACACAAACCACACACGGAAGAAGAAGAAGATGCTTGGAGCACAAAACAATATGACTAAATTACCAAATAAATGTACAAACATAAATAACCTATTAGGTCTATAGGCATATATAGAAGCTCGAGGAAGAGACCTCCTTAAGTGGTAAAACATGTCTTGATGGTGCTAAGCGTGTTCACACACATCACTACCAAAATATATCAAAGCTTCCAACCATGATGAGCTACAAGTTCACAAATGCCATTAGGATAAAATGTCTTATCAAAATGAATGCCTCTCTCTTCAACATAACCTTTGGCACATATTTTGGAATGTATAGTTTATTGTAGAAACCACTAGTGGTTTTTTGTACAATCTTAATCCCTCTATTTGTTAAGTCTAATCCCAAAAAACTAAGGATCTTTGGATCGGCCATGTAGGGTTCCTATTTTCTCATACACACACACACACACACACACACACACATATATATATATATATATATCTATGTGTGTGTGTATGTGGAGAGATCAGCTTGGCATATGTGCCCATGCAAGAGAACATTGCAAACCTTTTCACGAAGGCTTTGCCCAGGGAGAAGTTTGAAGCTTTGCACAAAGCTTTGGGCTTACTTCCTTTTGTGTATTAATTCTACATAGCTTGGCTCTTCCTTATACATGAGTGCTAGCTCCTTGTTCACTACATCAGTCCTAGGGGAGAATTGTTGATTATATATTTAGGTAGTGATGTGTCTGAGCACACTAGGACCATCCAAGCACGTTTTTCCCTCTTTAGGAAGTTTCTCCCCCTGACTTCTATATATTCCTATTGCCCTAAGGAGTCACTTATCTTTGTACATTCCAGTGGTAATCCATTCAATATTGTGTATTGTGCTTTGAGCTTCACCTTCTTCTTTGTGTTGTTCGCGTGCTTCTGTAGATGTCTAACACCAACATTTTTATGTCTTTATGCATCAATATCATATAGAAGGCTCCTAGAGTGTATAAATATGTAATGAGCATATAGTAAATTTCTTTTCATAAAAACTACTTTCCTTAACCATATTCAGTCATTTACATATTTTGAGTTATCAAAAAGATTATTTTTCCTTAAATAGGTCTTTAGGGGACATGAAGTTTTTTCTGAGAAATGTATTTGATTCGTATGCATGATTTTCTTATTCATTAGAAAAAAACACACTATAGTGTCCTATTTTGGTACAACACTAGTGTTAATGTGTTTTCTTATTTAGCCATGCTGTATGAAGTCTTTTTGGATCTTGAGGAGCATGTTTGATGGTTAGAGACTATATATTTCTTTGATTTTGTGAGGCTTAATGGAACCATTAAATGCATTTAGTTGTTCAACAAACAAATGATTGATAAAATATTCTATTTGTCATGGAAGGAGGAGACGTTTTTTCACAAAGCATCTAGTGAAGCTTTGGTTAAAGAACCTAGGCTACCCGTGTGTGGCTGACATTACTATATGTAACCAATGAATCATAAAAATGCATAAGTAAACCAAATAAAATGGTTTTTAGAGAGCATTTCTCTCTAGTTAAACTGAAATTTTCAGTAAGGAGAATTAGAATTGGCTTTTGCAAAAGACTATCACTTCTACACAATTGACTTCTAATTGAGCATATGATTGTTCGCTTCTTGAGAGATCTTTTGTCGTCCATTCACACTTCATGAAAGGGATAGGACTGCACATGAATCCAGTCGAGATGAGCACATATTTTGGAATGTATATTTTATTGTAGAAACAACTAGTGGTTTTTTGTAGGATCTTTATCCCTCTATTTGTTAAGTGTAATCCCAAAAAATTAAGGATCTTTGGATGGGCCATGTACGGTTCCTATTTTCCCATATATATATATATATATATATATATATATATATATATATATATATATATATATATATATATATATATATATATATATATATATATATATATATATATATATATATATATATATATATGTGTGTATGTGTGTGTGTGTGTTTGTGTATGTATGTATATGTTTGTGTATGTGTGTATGTATGTGCCATCTTTTTCTCTGCTTTCAATATTGCCAACTTAAATTTTGCACTTAAACGTTTGGATCAATGCACTACTAGTGTACAATGTATAGTGCCGTGTAGACCTCAATAAAATGGAGTTGCTAAATGAAAGAATAGGTCACTCATGGAGATGGTGAGGTGTATGGTCAAGAGTCAAACCTTACCACATAGTTTCATGCTTGAGGTTATCATGTGTGCAGCATATGTACTTATTAGGTATCCCACTAAAGCACTGCAGTCTATCACTCCATATGAATCTTGGCATGGTCGAAAGCCATCTCTTGCTATTCCACATGTTTTTGGTTGTTTGGTATATGCATTAGTGCGTGAACAACATTGTAGGAAATTGGATGATAAAGCAGTAAAATGTATTGTTGTTGGGTATAGTTCTGAAAGCAAAGACTATCATATGTATCATCCATAGAGTAAATGCATGTTGGTTAGCTGTGACGTTGTTTTTGTGGAAGATGCTATTCATCCTTTTCTTTCATGTACAAAGGAGACATCTGTTAGCTCCAAAGACATGTATGATACTTTGCAGCCTCTTTTTACATGTGGATAGTCTAGTGCTAGTCCTAATGAGGCAACTTCTCAGCCTTTGTAGGTTTCATGTGATCATCGAGATCATTCCATATCTAATGCAGATTTACATGATGCACTTGTTGATGAGAAAGCTCAAAGTGAAGAGGCAAAAACTATGCCAAAATGATTGGTGAAAACTTTGTGTGACAGCAAATTAGATGCACCTCTATCATATCGTACTTGTTCAGGCTCTCAAAGTGCCGCTTTAGCATTAGATTGCTATGCTATCGCTGTGTCTAGTCTTTATAATGAGAATGAGCCTGTTTCAATTGATGAAGCGGAAAATTCAAAAAATTGGATGGCTTCTATGAAATTTGAATATGATGCAATAATGAAGAATGTTACCTAGTCTTTATGTTACTTGCCTCCTAGCAAGAATGCCATTGGCACTAATTGGGTATACAAGCTAAAGTGTAAGCCTGATAGAACAATAGACATGTATAAGACTAGGCTTGTTGCAAAGGGTTATGCACACGAAAGAGGCATCAATTTTGATGAGACCTTTTCACCTACATGCTGAATGACTATTGTTCGTAGAATCTATGCACTTGCCACTCATCATGGTTGGAATGTACATCAGTTGGACATTCAAACAACATTTTTGAATTGTGACTTGCATGAAGAAGCGTATGGGTTTTAGCCTCGTGGCTTTGTGTAGAAAGGTCATGATGGCTTTGTGTAGAAAGTTCATGAAAACAAGATGTGCAAGTTAAAGAAGGCATTAGATGGTTTAAAGCAAGCGCCACATGCTTGGTATGAAAAGATACATGACTATCTGATTGCACATGGTTTTGAGAACATTCCAACCAAGAGAACCTTATATATTAAGTGTGCTAATGATGTGCTTCTGATAAATGTTTTGTATGTTGATGACATTCTGCTCACTAGTCCTCATGAAAAGCATATTGCTGATCTTAAGGCTGATCTTCATGCCTCATTTGAGATGTCTGATTTGGGGCATTTGCATCATTATTTGGGCATTTAGTTTATGCAAATTAATCGTGGAATAGCTTTGTGTCAAACAAAATATATTGACACATTATTGCATTGTTTTGGCCTTGAAGACTATAAACCTATTGCCACACCTGTGGATACGATTGAGTTTTCATGATGCTATAGATACATTTGATGTTGTTCTCTATCAGCATGTTGTTGGATGCTTGATTTACTTATGCATTGCTGAGGCATATATTCAATTTAGTGTCTTATAGATGAGCAAGTTGTGCATTCCCTAGGTGTCAAGGATTGGCACGTGGTTAAGCGCATCTTTCATTACTTGAGTGGTACTTGACTACTTGGATTGTTTTATCCCAAGAGGGGATCACAACCACCAGATTTGCATGCTTTTTCTGACAGTGACTAGGCTAGTTGCTATGACACTCATGTGTCCACTAGTGGATTTTGCTTCATGCTTGGTAGCTCATGTATATCTTGGTTGAGCAAGAAGTAGCCTACCGTGGCCACTTCCAGTTGTGAAGCTGAGTATAGGGGCTTTCACAATGAATGTTCAGTGTGTGTGGCGTTGTTGGGATGAAATCCCGCAGGGAGTGTGCATTGTTTTTTTTTTTAAGTTCATTGTTTTATGAGTTTTTGTGTGATGTTTTGATCTAAAGAGGGGTATATTTCGTGCATGATTTGTCTGATTTGATTACCTCTGTGATAAGAAACCATGTTGGAGATGTATGTTAGACTCATGTGTGCACATAACTGATATTAGACCCATGAAAACTTTAGGTTTGACCCTTAGAAACCCTTGAAAACATGCGGGTTTACCCTAGGAAAACCGGACTTGAACCCTTGGAAACCCTTGGAGTTTAGGTCCAAACTTTAAATAAAACCTTGAATTAATGAGCTTGAGTTAAATGTGAGCGAACCCGAAATTTGCCCGGCCAAAATCTGTAGCTTAGACCCTTGAAATCAGTGTTTATCCTCGCCCAAACCCTTAGATTAATTAATCTTGTATATAGTGTGAAACCAAACATTAATTTAGGAAAAATAAAAAGGAAAAAAATCAAAAATAGAATCAAGAGATGGGATTTTCTAAGAATAGTAAGTGAACATGCATGGTCGTCTGAAATTGGAAAGTTGGTTAAGGAGGTTGAAAGTTTCTAGAGGAAAGCCCAAGGGTGGGGAGGCCTATAAATAGGTGCGCGAGGCCTATAAATAGGTGCCTAAACTCATTTGTTCCTCCCCGTGGTCTTTCTTGTGGAACTTTCCTACAGGTATGCTCCTTGACCTTACTTCTTCATTTATGTTTTACTTCCTTTTTCATACTTCCATGGGGATGCATGAAGATGGAGATAGTCTTTCCATTAGTCATCTTAGAAGAGGGGATTTGGAGGCGTTGGTGAGAGAGAGAGAGAACCGATCGCACTCTATTGCTGTAGAGAGAGTTGAGTTGGTCAACTGCTTCAGTATGTAGAGATACGTAGAGAAAGAGAGTCGGAGCTGCGCGTACGTGAATTGGCCTGTGAGAGAGAGAATCAGAGAAAGGCACTCGTGGATCACGATAGGGAAGAGAGATTTGAGGAGGTCGGCCACAGCGCTGCCCTTGTTCAGAGAGAGAGAAATCCACGTTCGCAACTGCGATGGCAGAGATTCTATCCACAGGTTGAAGAGAGAGATATGCTTCCCGGGATGGATTATGCTGTCATCCACGTGAGAGCGAGACAGAAGGAGATTGTCATGCACATCAGTAGGAGCACAAAAGACATCGGTGGAGAGAGATCCGTGTTGAAGAGAGAGTCAGATGGCGAATTTGTTGGGTTGATGACGCGTAGAGATTCAGAGAGAGTGTCTGTCGGATCTAGTGAATTGGAGAGATGTGCTTGATGACGGCGCACTCGAATCAGGAGGGAGAGTCAGAGAGAATCTGGTGATGAATTATAGAAGAGAGAGATAGTCTTTAGCTCCTGTCGGCGCAACGAGCTGGAGGGAGGGATCACGTGTGGATTCATGAAGTCGGCAGCGCTGTCAGGTGCTACGCAATATCCGAGAGAGCAATTGGGTGCTGCTGACGCTATTGGATAGAGAGAGGGGTTGATTGCCGTGGAGTATTGTTGAGGAGAGAGAGTGTGGTGGCACTGCGTGTATCAGAGAGAGATACGGGAGAAAGAACTCTGGGCGTCGTCGACACATGGAGAGAATTGCAGGCGGGAGAAAGGCAGACCACATGGAGGCACGAACAGAGAGTCAGGATGGCGGAGACGTTGCAGCACGTGGAGAGAGAGTTGCAAGCTCTGGTGGCGCCTGAACACGGAGGAACTTACGAGTCACGACAGAGAGAGAGATTCGATAGGAGAGAGTCCACTGTCGACGCTATGGAAGAATCTGGAGTGAGAGAGAGAGATAAGCGATAACGCAGAGAAAACGTTCGGGAGAGAGAGATTGTGTAGAACGAATTGCGGCCCTATTGACACGATCACGTGGTGCAGAGAGAGAATACAACCGAGTCAGGGGGAGCTCCACGTAGAGGCTGTCGCACAGACTCAGAGAGAGAAAGAGAGAGAGAAATTCAAGGGGTTGTCTAGCTGCACCCTGTAGAGACGATTAAGGTGGAAGAATCTGGCTGAATTGCTGATGGCGGCGACGCGAGAGAGAGAGATAGCCACAAATCGCCAGAGAGTCAGATCGCCGATTGGTAGGGGTGATGATACGTAGATAGAGAGACGCAGAGATTTTGTCAATGCAGAGGAAAGAGTTTGATGTGGGTCGACGGTGACGGTCGGGGCACGAGTGAGAGAGAGATGAAGAGAGAGAGATGACGGACTTGTAGGGCTTATAACACCTAAAAACTCAGAAGAAAGACGGCTGTTGCTGACGTCCGAAGGCGCAGAGGCCGGAAAGTGTGTGATATGGCTGCTGATTGGCACTGCAGAGTTCGGAGGCGGAAGACAGAGAGATACTAGAGAGAGATGGTCCTCCACGTACATAATCATTGGAGTTCATTCCAATGGAGAACAGAGATCGTCGTGTAGCCAATCCCGATTCCCATGGCGGCAGATGTTCAGAGAAGAAGCATGCGGACACGGAACGAGAGAAGCAGACAGATATGTGCGGAGAAACGAGCATGGAGAAAGAGAGAAGGAATCCGATGCCTTTCAAATACAGTTGACCACGGATAAACGGGAGAGAGAGAGAGAGCCAAGTCGAGTCAAAGTCTAGCGGCGTGCACATAGAATGGAGGAGTGAGAGAGTTGCAGTTCCGAGAGTTGCGCATGGGAGAGGTGTTTTCATATTCATAATAGAACTTTAGTAGTCAATCTACACAATTAACTAATCGAGCTGTAGAAATAATCAGGAGAGATGAGAGAGAGAGGTATGGTAGACCACCATCGTGCACAGATAGAAAACAGATTATGGCGGCATAGACAGAGATTTTTCTTTCTATTATTTGTGATCATATAAATCAAATAGTGCATAAGGGACATACCTGAATGAAAAGGTTTTAATAATTATAGAGCAAATGAAGTTACATCGTTGTTTCTATCTGATAAACAAATAGAGCTGATGTTCATTCGACAGACGTTACATCTTTTCCAGTTCTATCCTTCGTCCATAGACTTTAATGTGTTTACTCGTATACAATTGAATATGAATACAAGAAATCTATGCATTTGGAAACCCAACCCACTAGAAAATTGCTTAATACAGGGAACAATGCACGAATTGATGAATATGTATGCGAAGAGGCACTTGCTTGTTATTATGAATGATAAGAGAGGGTGTTTCTATGCACATAAAAACCTTCTTTCATATAAGAGTTTCTTTTGGTACATGTATGTGTCATACGACTACCTTAAGCGTGTTTTTTTTCATAAGTTTCAAGATGTACTAACATATTTCACGCCCCCTCCCCCGTGGTCTTTCTTGTGGAACTTTCCTACAGAACGTCTTTCCAGGTTTATGCAGTTTTTGATTATCTGAAGTAAAGAGAAGGAAGGCCATTGCGGAGGATACTTGAAGAAAAGAATGGACCGAAGTAAAGTTGGAAGAAAAGCCTGGACTGTGAAGACTGAAGCTGAATCCCGTGGGCGATTTCTCGCACTGTAGCGAGGGGTCTAGAATATACTAGCCGGCCCGCACTGTAGCGGTGAGTTTCATATTGTATCATCGCACCGCACTGTAGCGGTTTTATTGTGCCAGCGTTCCGCACTGTAGCGGCCTATTTTTGTATTATTCATTTTATTGGAGGCTTCAGTTTCATTTCCGTTGTATCGTTGGGCTTCATCTGCATCCTGTGTATCACTACGGTCTCCGATAGTCTCTTTCTGACGCCCACGGTCCCACGCATACGCACGTTCGTCTCATCACTTTCGAGGGACAAGGGGCCCTACGAGGATCGTGCATGCTCTAGAGAGCACAGGCGAAGCGCCCAACGCGCAGACGCCGCTCGCAGGACAGCGGGAACGGCTCACCAGAGAGGGGCCTGATCCAACCCCGGCGCCGGCTTCTTGCCCGACCTCCTTCTTCTGGACACCTGAACCCGATGTGAAGCGAGGCGGTTGTTAGGTGATCCTCGACGCGTCACCCACTCCTTGAGAAGAGAGACAGGAACCTCCGCATCGGGCAGAGACTCCAGGTACTAGCATTTTAAGTTATTTGAAATTTCTACATTGATTCCACACACTTTAAAGAGAAAGATTGCTTTTGACTGCTTGAATTTGATCATCCACTTTTGCATCAGTTTTGATCATACGAGTGTGCACTTTTCTATTGAGGCATAGATTAAGAATCCACTTCTCAGGTTAGATCATAAATCGAAAATGAAAAAAATGATTGAGGAACAGTTTAGAAGATATGAAGAGAGAATCAAAGAAATAGAAATTAACGCAAATGAATCTATAAAATCAGAATTTAGTATTGTTATGACCCTAATGCAAACTATAAATGCATTATCAGATACTATTCAGTTAATGGGCATAAGTATTAAAGACCTAAAAAATGAAATGGATTCTGAGATTTCGAAATTGAGAAATAAGGTTGACCTGTTGACAAACCAAGTTAATGACCTACAAGTATTGAAATGTGATAATGAGCATGAGGTAAAAGTCCAAGGCATATCTGCACACAAACAGTCATTAGGTCTTAGAAGACCCACACCTAGAGTGATACCTAAGAAATCAAGTCGGGTTGAGAAGAGACCTATACGTTGCTTTTGGTGCGATCAATTTGGACATATGTTCTGGGACTACATTGCATTTGAAAGTGCATGTAAACATAAACTAGTGAGCGAGTATGAAGGAAAAATTTGTAAATATCAAGAGGAGCTACCTTTACATTTGAATGTAGGAAAAGGTGGGATGAAAGAGTATTTCGAGAAGACCAAATCTAGATCAAAGTCAATTCAAAAGATATGGAAACCTAAAAGGCATGAAAATAATAGGTCTCATGAACAAAAGAGCCTACTATCTATTGAGTGTCTAGAGAAATCTACTGAAGAAACTAAAGGTAGACGAATAAAGGTCGAGAAGAAAAAAATTGAACAGATATTAAAAGAGCAAATAGAAATAGATCATAAAGGAGAGCCTGATAGAGAAATGCAAGAGAAATCAAAGAAAGAGCATGAGGTGTATGTTTCATTTGATCCAAAAATTTTAACTAATAAAAATCTATTTGATCAAGAGAAAGTTGCAAAATTACAATCCCAATTAAACTTTGACAAACAAATTGAACATGAAAAGAGTGAAGAAGAAACTCAAGAAGATATAAAATGTGATAAACGAGTTAACAAAGCAGAGAAACAATTGCTTGATGATATTATTGCACAAGTTGAGGGGAATGTAAAGGCAAGTTCGAAATCTTCTAAGTCATTGAAAAAGAACAAGAGGAATAAAAATCTAACTTTTCAAGATATATTCGCAAATCTTGAATGATGATTGAAGCAAAATCATAATGAAAGATACGAGACTGATTAAGAGCTATCAAATGAAGATGATTGATTGATGATGATGATTGATGATGATGTTGATGCTGGAGGATACTGATGACACTAGAGGATACTGGTGACACTGGAGGATACTGATGACATTGGAGGATAGTGATGACACTGGAGGATATTGATGATGCTGGAAGATACTGATGACACTGGAGGATACTGATGATGCTGGAGGATACTGATGACACTAGAGGATACTGATAACAGTGGAGGATACTGATGATGCTGGAGGATACTGATGACACTAGAGGATACTGATGACCTTGGAGGATAGTGATGACACTGGAGGATACTGATGACACTGGAGGATACTCATGACACTGGAGGATACTGATGATGCTAGAGGATACTGATGACACTGGAAGATACTGATGATGCTAGAGGATACTGATGACACTGGAGGATACTGATGATTATGGAGGATACAGATGACACTGGAGGATACTGATGACACTAGAGGATATGATGACACTGGGGGATACTGATGATGCTAGAGGATACTGATGACATTGGAAGATACTGATGATGCTAGAGGATACTGATGACACTGGAGGATACTGATGACACTAGACGATACAGATGACACTGGAGGATACTGATGATATTGGAGGATACTGATGACACTGGAGGATACTGATGATGCTGGAGGATACTGATGACACTGGAGGGAAGTGATGACACTGAGGCTGATGGTGATGAAGAATGATAGACCATGGAATTAAAGAAAAGCTGGATCAAAATGAAGAAAAATGACAAGGTGAAATGTTTCTGATTTAAGATCTGTTTTCTTTATGTTAGAGCATATGCACTACATTTATGTGTGTAATAAAGATATGTATGAATTTATGAAAATCATGTAGAATGAAGATACCAAATATCTATTATGGGTTTGCACGAAGCATGAGCGACTAGGAATTATATGAATAGGATCAGTTAGTGGACTAGAGACTTTGGGGAGTGAAAGCTTGGGAATGAGATGGCATGCTTAGACCGAGTGCATGTATATGCTGATTGATTTGAACACTTAGTGAGTGGGAAACTTTGGATCCTAGTATTTATTTTTTGCGAGATCTTACCTCCATATATATCATGATTTATGAAGAATCTTCATACTCAAGTCAGCTTATATGTGTGTGCATGTTGTTAGTGCGCTGCGATGGGCTAGTAGGTAGGTGGAACCACCTTGGTTGGGCGATCAAGGCCACGAGCCGTAGCTAGTTTCGTCGTAGGCCTGACCTATTTGTTGTCATGCGCCTACATGGGTTGGTAGGCGGGTGGAGTCACTCTGGCCAGGTGGTCAGAGCCACGAGATGACGTCGATTTCATGTAGGGCTGATGTTGTGTATGTCGTGCTCTATGTCGGGTCAGCAGACAAGTGGGATAAACTTGGCAGGGAGGACAAGTCCATGAGTCGCACCTGATTTCGACATAGGCCGATTTGTGAAAATGAAAGATAAAAAGAAATGCTAAGCTGACATGAAGAGAAAAAGAAAAATAACATGAAAAAGAAAAAAGAAAGAGAAAGAGATCTAATGGAGAGTTGGGAAGTAGGAGATAAATAGTGGGAATCGAGGTATATTCTACAAATTGAGTTAGTAGAAACATATGTATATGCTAGTACTTAGAATGAGCAGTTGGATCTGAACCAGTTGAACAAACAGAAAATCTAGAAAGCCAACGATTTATTTATGTGATTACTTATCAGATTGTAGACACAGAAACATAGTATGATGTTTGTGAAGCTTGAATCTACCTAATTTTCTAAAAATCGTACTAATCTTTATAAAGATGCATGGAGTGCATGAAGTCATCTTTGATTTTTGAAAAGAAAAACATAAAAATCAAAAAGATTTTTCAAAAGAACCCTGATACGCTTCTATTGAACTTTGCAGGTTGGCCCATCGGGACGATGTGCAGGTTTAGCGGGGGCGAATGTCGGGATGAAATCCCGCAGGGAGTGTGCATTTTTTTTTCAAAAGTTCATTGTTTTATGAGTTTTTGTGTGATGTTTTGATCTAAAGAGGGGTATATTTCGTGCATGATTTGACTGATTTGATTACCTGTGTGATAGGAAACCATGTTGGAGATGTATGTTAGACTTGTGTGTGCAAATAACTGATATTAGACCCATGAAAACTTTAGGTTTGACCCTTAGAAACCCTTGAAAACGTGCGGGTTTACCCTAGGAAAACCGGACTTGAACCCTTGGAAACCGTTGGAGTTTAGGTCCAAACTTTAAATAAAACCTTGAATTAATGAGCTTGAGTTAAATGTGAGCAAACCCCGAGTTTGCCTAGCCAAAATCCGTAGCTTAGACCCTTGAAATCGGTGTTTATCCTCGCCCAAACCCTTAGATTAATTAATCTTGTATATAGTGTGAAACCCAAACATTAATTTAGGAAAAATAAAAAGGACAAAAATCAAAAATAGAATCAAGAGATGGGATTTTCTAAGAATAGTAAGTGAACATGCATGGTCGTCTCAAATTGGAAAGTTGGTTAAGGAGGTTGGAAGTTTCTAGAGGAAAGCCCAAGGGTGGGGAGGCCTATAAATAGGTGCTTAAACTCATTTGTTCCTCTCCGTGGTCTTTCTTGTGGAACTTTCCTACAGGTATGCTCCTTGACCTTACTTCTTCATTTATGTTTTACTTCCTTTTTCATACTTCCATGGGGATGCATGGAGATGGAGATAGTCTTTCCATTAGTCATCTTAGAAGAGGGGATTTGGAGGCGTTCCATGGGGATGCATGGAGATGGAGATAGTCTTTCCATTAGTCATCTTAGAAGAGGGGATTTGGAGGCGTTGGTGAGAGAGAGAGAGAACCGATCGCACTCTGTTGCTGTAGAGAGAGTTGAATTGGTCAACTGCTTCAATATGTAGAGATAGGTAGAGAAAGAGAGTCGGAGGTGCGCGTACGTGAATTGGCCTGTGAGAGAGAGAATCAGAGAAAGGCACTCCTGGATCACGATAGGGAAGAGAGATTTGAGGAGGTCGGCCACAGCACCACCCTTGTTCAGAGAGAGAGAAATCCACGTTCGCAACTATGATGGCAGAGATTCTATCCACAGGTTGAAGAGAGAGATATGCTTCCCGGGATGGATTATGTTGTCATCCACGTGAGAGCGAGACAGAAGGAGATTGTCATGCACATCAGCAGGAGCACGAAAGACATCGGTGGAGAGAGATCCGTGTTGAAGAGAGAGTCAGATGGCGAATTTGTTGGGTTGATGACGCGCAGAGATTCAGAGAGAGGTGGTTTGTCGGATCTAGTGAATTGGAGAGATATGCTTGATGACGGCACACTCGAATCAGGAGGGAGAGTCAGAGAGAATCTGGTGATGAATTCTAGAAGAGAGAGATAGCCTTTAGCTCCTGTCGGTGCAGCGAGCTGGAGGGAGGGATCACGTGTGGATTCATCAAGTCGGCAGCGCTGTCAGGTGCTACGCAATATCCG
Organism: Ceratopteris richardii; assembly: GCA_020310875.1. Taxonomy (NCBI): domain Eukaryota; kingdom Viridiplantae; phylum Streptophyta; class Polypodiopsida; order Polypodiales; family Pteridaceae; genus Ceratopteris; species Ceratopteris richardii. Next base: position 131,062,200 of record CM035413.1, read on the forward strand.
AGAGAGCAATTGGGTGCTGCTGACGCTATTGGATAGAGAGAGGGCTTGACTACCGTGGAGTATTGTTGAGGAGAGAGAGTGTGGTGGTGCTGCATGTATCAAAGAGAGATACGGGAGAAAGAACTCTGGGCGTCGTCGACACGTGGAGAGAATTGAAGGCGGCAGAAAGGTGGCAGACCACATGGAGGCACAAACAGAGAGTCAGGATGGCGGAGACGTTGCAGCGCCTGGAGAGAGAGTTGCAAGCTCTGGTGGCGCATGAACACGGAGGAACTTATGAGTCACGACAGAGAGAGAGATTCGATAGGAGAGAGTCCACTGTCGACACTGTGGAAGAATCTGGAGTGAGAGAGAGAGCTAAGCGGTAACGCAGAGAAAACGTTTGGGAGAGAGAGATTGTGTAGAACGAATTGCGGCCCTATTGACATGATCACGTGGTGCAGAGAGAGAATACAACGGAGTCAGGTGGAGCTCCACGTAGAGGCTGTCGCAGAGACTGAGAGAGAGAAAGAGAGAGAGAAATTCAAGGGGTTGTCTAGCTGCACCATGTAGAGATGATTGCGGTGGAAGAATCTCGCTGAATTGCTGATGGCGGCGACGCGAGAGAGAGAGAGAGAGAGAGAGAGAGAGAGAGATAGCCACAAATGGCGAGAGAGTCAATTGCTAATGGCGGCGACACGAGAGAGAGAGAGATAGCCACAAATCGCGAGAGAGTCAGATCGCCAATTGGTAGGGGTGATGATACGTAGATAGAGAGACGCATAGATTTTGTCAACGCAGAGGAAAGAGTTTGATGTCGGTCGACGGTGACGGCCGGGGCACGAGTGAGAGAGAGATGAAGAGAGAGAGATGACGGACTTGTAGGGCTTATAACACCTAAAAACTCAGAAGAAAGACGGCTACTGCTGACGTCCGAAGGCGCAGAGGCCGGAAAGTGTGTGATATGGCTGCTGATTGGCACTACAGAGTTCGGAGGCGGAAGACAGAGAGATACTAGAGAGAGATGGTCCTCCACGTACGTAATCATTGGAGTTCATTCCAATGGAGAATAGAGATCGTCGTGTAGTCAATCCCGATTCCCATGGCGGCAGATGTTCAGAGAAGAAGCACGCGGACACGGAACGAGAGAAGCAGACAGATATGTGCAGAGAAACGAGCATGGAGAAAGAGAGAAGGAATCCGATGCCTTTCAAATAGAGTTGACCACGGATAAACGGGAGAGAGAGAGAGAGCCAAGTCGAGTCAAAGTCTGGCAGTGTGCACATAGAATGGAGGAGTGAGAGAGTTGCAGTTCCGAGAGTTGCGCATGGGAGAGGTGTTTCCATATTCATAATAGAACTTTAGTACATATTCATAATAGAACTTTAGTAGTCAATCTACACAATTAACTAATCGAGCTATAGAAATAATCAGGAGAGATGAGAGAGAGAGAGGTATGGTAGACCACCATCGTGCACAGATAGAAAACAGATTATGGCGGCATAGACAGAGAGTTTGCTTTCTACTATTTGTGATCATATAAATCAAATAGTGCATAAGGGACTTACCTGAATGAAAAGGTTTTAATAATTATAGAGCAAATGAAGTTACATCGTTGTTTCTATCTGATAAACAAATAGAGCTGATTTTCATTCGACAGACGTTACATCTTTGACGTTACATCTTTTCCAGTTCTATCCTTCGTCCCTAGACTTTAATGTGTTTACTCGTATACAATTGAATATGAATACAAGAAATCTATGCATTTGGAAACCCAATCCACTAGAAAATTGCTTAATATGGGGAGCAATGCACAAATTGATGAATATGTATGCGAAGAGGCACTTGCTTGTTAGTGTGAATGATAAGAGAGGGTGTTTCTATGCACATAAAAACCTTCTTTCATATAAGAGTTTCATTTGGTACATGTATGTGTCATACGACTACCATAAGCGTGTTTTTTTTCATAAGTTTCAAGATGTACTAACATATTTCATGCTCCCCCCGTGGTCTTTCTTGTGGAACTTTCCTACAGAACGTCTTTCCAGGTTTATGCAGTTTTTGATTATCTGAAGTAAAGAGAAGGAAGGCCATTGCGGACGATACTTGAAGAAAAGAACGGACCGAAGTAAAGTTGGAAGAAAAGCCTGGACCGTGAAGACCGAAGCTGAATCCCGTGGGCGATTTCTCGCACTGTAGCGAGGGGTCTAGAATATACTAGATGGCATGCACTGTAGCGGCGGCTTTCATATTGTATCATCGCACCGCACTGTAGCGGTTTTATTGTGCCAGCGGCCCGCACTATAGCGGCCTATTTTTGTATCATTCATTTTATTGGAGGCTTCAGTTTCATTTCCATTGTATCGTTGGGCTTCATCTGCATCCCGTGTATCACTGCGGTCTCCGATAGTCTCTTTCCGATGCCCACGGTCCCACGCATACGCACGTTCGTCTCATCACTTTCGAGGGACAAGGGGCCCTACAAGGATCGCACACGCTCCAGAGAGCACAGGCGAGGCGCCCAGCACGCAGACGCCGCTCGCAGGACAACGGGAACGGTGCACCAGAGAGGGGCCTGATCCAACCCCGGCACCGGCTTCCTGCCCGACCTCCTTCTTCCCGACAGCGTAGATGCCTTATGGTTGATTTGGGTGTTGGTAAGTATGACTTCTGCACAATTGACTTCTAATTGAGCATATGACTGTTCGCTTCTTGGGAGATCTTTTGTCGTCCATTCACTCTTATGAAAGGGAGATCTTTTGTCTTCCATTCACTCTTTTCTGAATAAATATAGAAATTAAAATTTATGGTAGCCGAAGATGTACTACTTATTTCCAACTTGTTACTGATTGTGACCAGGCTGCTTTTTTGCTTTTTCTTCTTTTGCTTTTTCTCTGCTTTCAATATTGCCAGCTTACATTTTGCACTTAAGCTTTTGGATCAATGCACTGCCAGCTTACAATTTTGCACGTACAAATGTCACATCACAAGAAATAAAATCTTGAGATAAGTGAAAGAAATGCCAAAAAGACAAAAGAGAGGACGCATTTGCAAAAGTGAATAAAATGAAATATAGAGGCCGCAGGTCACTCAGAGTATTATTTCTGGAGTATCTTATTTCTTTAATGGTGTTTTTAGAGTATTTCTGGAGCCTTTGTAGAGGATGATGACTCACTCGATTGTGCTAACCCCCTATTCGTCGCATAAAGAAGATGACTCCACTCGACCTGGTAAATCACCCTTTAATGTCTTGGCTTGTTTAGCCATGCTGTATGACGTCTTTTTGGATTTTGAGGAGAATGTTTCATGGTTAGAGACTATATAGTTTTTAGATTTTGTGAGGCTTAATGGAATCATTAGATGCATTTAGTGGTTCAGCAAACAAATGATTGTTAAAATACTCTATTTGTCATGGAAGGGGGAGACTTCTTTTCGCAAAGCATCTAATCAAGCTATGGTTAAAGAACTTGGGATACCTGTGTGTAGCTGAAATTACTATATGTTTCCAATGAATCATAACAATGTGAAAGTAAACTAAAAAAGAAATTTGGTTTCTAGAGAGCATGTGTCTCTAGTAGGGAGAATTATAATTGAGTTTTACAAAAGAATATGAATTCTGCACGAAATGGCCTTGTCTCAAGCCCTCTCTTCTCAATGTCTCAGGCCCTCTCTTCTTAATGTCTTTTCCAGCATTATTTCCGGGAGAATCACATCACTCATGCCAATCATTGCCGGGCACAGCAGATTTTGTTTGCTTTGCCAAAGAATAATAAAAACCCCCAAAAAGAGACTAGAGAAAGTATTGAGCACTCACACTAATCATGATGCTTCAAAAATAATTGCCAACGGAATTTCTTACCACTTGAAGAGGTGGCTTAGTGAGGACCAATAATGATTCATCAATAGTAGATCAATACGCGAATCCTCAAGTTTCTACAGCGTCTCCCTTCTTCATAATATACATGCCATTTCCAAATTCCTCTAAGACATGACTGCAAGTTTTGAATATATCATTCCCAAGAAGATTGAAGCCTTGAAAATCATGCAAACTATATACGCACGTTTGGAATCTCTTTTACTATATATATATATATATATATATATATATATATATATATATATATATATATATATATATATATATATATATATATATAAAATTAATTAATCAATACTTTATCTTAGATCGATATGTCTATGGAAGAGGATGATTCATCCTCCATTGATTAGCGTACGAAGGTCAAGCAGATGCCAATACGACGAGTGGCAGATGCACTAGACCAAACAAAGAAGATGACTGCACTCAACCTTGTAATTCGTCATTTTATATCTGTTCATATTTAGTGATGCACTAACAATTTTCGAACCAATGCTGCATATGGGTAGAACTTTTTTGAGTCATTATTCTAGATAAAGTAAAAGATTCAAATATTTCTAAGAAATGTCTAGCCTCAATACTTCACAAACAATTTCATTCCATGCTAGAAGACATGGAAGGAAATAGAGTGGAGAAAACTAAAGAACAAGGGTGTGTGGATCAGCCTCAAGGAACTCGTAAATGAACTATTCTAATATGATTTGTGCCAAGTGTTGGTTGTTGGATTTCAAGGTCTGTTCAAGAACGTGAATAGCACAAGGAAGAAGAAGAAGCTTGGAGCACAACACACAATACTGAATGTATCACAAATAGAATGTACAAAGATAAGTAACCTCTTAGGGCAAAAGGTGTATATACAAGCCGGGGGAAGAAAACCTCCTGAAGAGGGAAACTAGTGCCCCGGTGGTCCTAGTGTGATCATGCACATAACTACTATGCGGAATCAATCCACAAGAGGAAGTAATCCCAAAGCTTTGTGTAAAGCTTCAAACTTCTCCCTAGGGAGAGCCTTTGTGAAAAGGTCAGCAATGTTCTCCTATGTGGGAGCTATGCCAAGCTAATCTCTACAACAGAGAACCTCTCCCTCACATAATGATAATGCACCTCAATGTGCATAGTGGGAGCATGGAACACAAGGTTCCTCACAACTGCCAATGGGCTCCGACAGTAAGTGAAGATGGTGGCGGTATAAGACTAACCAACACCCAAATCATCCATAAGGCATCTGAGCCACATACACTCAACAGTTCCTGTGAAAGTTGCCCTATATTCAGCCTCACAACTAGAAATGGCCATAATAGGCTACTTCTTACTCAACCAAGATATGCATCAGCTACCAAGCATGAAGCAAAAACCACTGGTGGACACACGAGTGTCATAGAAACCAGCCCGAGTCACTAACCTATGCAATTCTCGCGGTAGTGATCCCCCCTTGGGATAAAACAATCAAAGTAACTAGGTACCACTACAGTAGCAAAAGATGTGCTTAACTACTTGCTAATGCTTGACACTTGGGAAATGCATAAACCTGCTCATCTATGAGACAGTAAAATGAATATCTAGCCAGGTAATGCATAAGTAAATCAAGCATCCAACAACTTGCTGATAGAGAACAACATCAAATGCATCTTTAGCATCATGAAGAATCAATCATAAACCTGTCTCCACAGGAATGGCAATGGATTTACATTCTTTAAGGCCAAACACTGAAATAATGTGTTAATATGTTTTGTTTGACACAAACCTGTTCCACCATCAACTTGCATAGATTGAGTGCCCAAATAATGATGCAAATGTCCCAAATCTAACATCTCAAGTGAGATATGCAAATCAACCTTAAAATCAGCTATATGCTTCTCATGAGGACTAGTGGCAGCATATCATTAACATAGACAACAATGATCAGAAGCACATCATTCGCATGCTTAACATATAAGGTGCTCTCAGTTGGACTCTTCTTAGTCACATAAAGACCAAGTACCATTTTTCATGATAACATCATATTCAAATTGCATAGCAGGCATGCAACTTTCTGAATTTTGTGCTTCATCAAATGAGACAGGCTCATTCTGATCACAAAGACTAGAGGTAACCATAGCATAGCAATGTGATTCAAAACAGGCACTACGAGAGCCATAATGAGTATGATATGATAGAGGTGCATCTAATTTGTTGTCACACAAAGTCTGCACTAGCTATTTTGGCATAGTTTTTGCCTCCTCAATATCTTCTCTCTTATCAACAAGTACATCATGTAAATTTGCATCATAAATGTAATGATCTGCATCATCACATGAAAACCTATAAAGGTGGAGAAGTTGCCTCATTAGGACCAGCACTAGATTATCCACGTGTAAAAAGAGGAAGCAAAGTATCATACATGTTTTGAAGCCAATTACAAATAAAGCAAGGAGAACAGAGAATCCAGAAAGAGAGAGAGGCATTCAAGCCCGAGCTTGTGTGACTATATGAGTGTATGCGTATGGGACACATGAGAGAGAGAGAGAGTATAGAACTTGGAGTGTAAGTCCTACATGTGAGAGAGGCAGTCGAGATAGTTATGAGAGAGATGCTAATGGAAAATTACTCAGAGTAGGAGAACTTTCAATGGTTATGAGTAGAAGAAGGCCATACCATTTTGTACATATCTTCTCTAATAGAAAACACATGTTTGTGGAATAGAATAGAGTCAACTCTCTTTGTGCGAAGAAATGTAACTCTTTTCAAACTTGTATGAATGTCAATTATAGTTACAAGTTTTTTCTGTGCATTTGTCTTGATCATATTAGAGTTATTCTTGATGCATATTGTAAAGGGTTCTTAACTTATAGCTTATGGTGAAGTTATCATCCTTTACTACAGGCGAACAGAAGTTCTTTTGCAAACCAGAAGGTGTACTCAGAAAGTTAAGCTCAACTATGAAGGTATGTCAAGTTGACGAATTCAAGTATTCCGACTTTGTATAGATGTACATGCAGGTGATGAAGCAACAAGAAGACACCAAACTATATGATTTCTAAGAAGTTTTGACACTGGTGTCGGGAAGAAGGAGGTCAAGCGAACGGGAAGAACAGGCACGGGGGTTGGATCAGGACCCCTCTGGAATCGTGCCGTTCTTGCTGTCCGGCGAGCTGTGTCTACGCGCTGGGCACCTCGCCCTCACACTCTTTGGTGTGTGGCGATCCTCGTAGTGCCCTACCCCTCGGAAGTGATGAGATGTGCGTATGCGTGAGACCGTAGGCGTCGGGAAAGAGACAAATCAGATATAGCATTGATACTCGGAATCGTTATGCGTACAAATCTCAATGATAGGATCAAAAAGTAACGGCAGTTGACCAATAAAATCTAAATGATACAAAGATGCCCGCTATAGTGCGGGTTAGCGATACAAAAATCCGCTACAGTGCGGAATAGGTAAATACAAATAAATGCCGCTGCTACAGTGCGGATCGATTGGATATGATGTAGGCCTCCCGCTTCAGTGTAGTAAGTCGCCCTCGTGGCTCGTCGGTCTTCAGAACCTTTGGGGTAGGTCTTCTCTTTGAATCTTCAGTCCTCAGTCAAAGCTTCTCTTCAACTCTTCTTGAAATAATTGTCTTCACTTGATAAACAGCAATAGCCTCCAATCGCGTAGTAACCTGGAAAGAGGTTCCACAAAGAAATTCGACGGGGGTACTCTTTACTTTAGGCTTTAGTCAGCAATTCTTTACTTCATATAATCCTCCAATATCATCAACCTAGAGAGTAGATGCACCAAGAAGATCCACGAGGTGGTGTTCAATTCATTTTATTAGTTTATTTTCAAAATAATGCCTTCATAGAAATAAGGAAAAAATTATCTACATTTTATCTTTAGTTACCAAAATGAACATCAATAGAATCCAAAATCAATTTCTATTTGTTCCCTCAATATCTATTCAATATTATGTTTTTCAACCTTTATTTCTATACTTTTGGTTTCTTTAGTTGGCTTCTCTTGACTTTCGATAGATGTCATTCTTGTTTGTTCCTCAAATTCACTGTTCTCTAGTCTTTTGGGTTTCCACACCCTTTGAATTGATTTCGATCTAGTTTTGGTCTCTTCAAAATATTGTTTCATCCCACCTTTTCCTACATTCAAATGTAAAGGGGATTGATCTTGAAATTTACAAATTTTATTTTCATGTTCACTCACTAGTCTTTGTCTGCATGCACTTTCATATGCCAGACAATCCCAGAACATATGTCCAAACTAATCGCACCAAAAGCAACGTATAGGTCTCTTCTCAACCCGACTTGATTTCCTATGTATCACTCTAGGCGTGGGTCTTCTAGGACCTAAAGACTATTTGTGTGCAGATATGCCTTGGACTTTTACCTCATGCTCATTATCCCATTTCAATACTTGTAGGTCATTAACTTGGTTTGCCAACAACTCAACCTTATATTTCAATTCTAAAATCCCAGAATCCATTTCACTTTTTATGTCTTTAATACTTATGCCCATTAGTTGAATAGTGTCAGATATTGCATTTATCGTCTGCATTAGGGTCATCAAAATACTAAATTTTGCTTTTATAAATTCACTCACATTAATTTCCATTTCCCTAAATCTCTCTTCGTATTTCCTAAATTGTTCTTCAATCATTTTGTTCATTTTAGTTTTCCTCTTCTATATGATCTAAGCTATAAAAATGATAGATTTCTAATCCACGCAAGGAAAAAACGTGTACACATGTATGATCTAATCAAGTGCAGAAGTGGATGCTCAAGAATCAGGCAATCAAACAATCTTTTTGTTCAAAGTGTATATGTGAAACAATGCAAAAAATCACAGAACTTAAAATGCTGGTACCTGGAATATCTGATGTGGCGTCGAGGTTCCCGTCTGTCTTCTCAAGGAGTAGCTGACGTGTCGAGGATCACTGGGAAACCGCCTTGCTTCACGTCGGGTTTAGGTGTCGGAAAGAAGGAGGTCAAGCAAACGGGAAGAACATGCGCGGGGGTTCGATCAGGCCCCCTCTAGGGTGCGTCGTTCCCGCTGTCTGACGAGCGGTGTTTGCGCGCTGGGTGCCTCGCTTTCTCACTCTCTGGTGTGTGGCGATCCTCGTAGTGCCCTGCCCCTCGGAAGTGATAAGACATGCGTATGCGTGAGACCGTAGGCGTCGGGAAAGAGACAAATCAGATACAGCACTGATACTCGAAATCGCTATGCGTACAAATCTCAATGATACGATCAAAAAGTAACGGCGATCGACCAATAAAATCTGAATGATACAAAGACGCCCGCTACAGTGCGGGACAGCGATACAAAAATCTGCTACAGTGCGGAACTGGTAAATACAAATAAATGCCGCTGATACAGTGCGGATCGGCTGGATATAATGTAGGCCTCCCGCTTCAGTGCAGGATGTCGCCCTTGTGGATCTTCTTGGTGCATCTACTCTCCAGGTTGATGATATTGGAGGATTATATGAAGTAAAGAAATGCTGACTGAAGTCTGAAGTAAAGAGTACCCCCGTCGAATTTCTTTGTGGAACTTCTTTCCAGGTTACTACGCGATTGGAGGCTATTGCGGTTTATCAAGTGAAGACAATTATTTCAAGAAGACTTGAAGAGAAGCTTTGACTGAGGACCAACGATTCGAAGAGAAGACCTACCCGCAAAGGTTTTGAAGACTGACGAGCCACGAGGGCGACCTTTTGCACTGAAGCCGGAGGCCTACATCATATCCAGCCGATCCGTACTGTAGCGACGACATTTATTTGTATTTACCTGTTCCGCACTGTAGAAGATTTTTGTATCGCCGACCCCCACTATAGCGGGCGTCTTTGTATCATTTAGATTTTATTGATCGACCACCGTTACTTTTTTATTGTAGCATTGAGATTTGTATGCACGACGATTCCGAGTATCAGTGTTGTATCTGATTTGTCTCTTTCCCGACACCTACGGTCTCACGCATACGCACGTCTCATCACTTTCGGGGGGCAGGGCACTACGAGGATCGCCACCAGAGAGTGAGAGGGCGAGGTGCCCAGCGTGCAGACGTCGCTCGTCGGAGAGCGGGAACGGCGCACCCTAAAGGGGGCCTGATCCAACCCCGCGCCTGTTCTTCCCGTTCGCTTGATCTCCTTGTTCCCGACACCGAAAAGCACCGAAACAAAACCATGATCTACTAGAGAGTCATCAGAGTGCCACCAATAAGTCAATGGAATGAGACAGTAGGTTATGACAAGAGAACCAGAAACCACCGTAAAGTCACTGTAAATGCACCAGAATGAAGTCAAAATAAATTTTGATTTTTGTCAAGATTTAGTTTTAGTATTGGCTAGCTATTGGTGATTATAAATGTGTTCTAATATCACATTAGCTTGCCTCTTGTGGTGTTTTATACACTGATAAGTAGAATCAGAGTGAAAGAGATACCACCTTCAAATATAAGTCCATATTTACACATACATATGATTTTCACACAAAAGCTATAAGATTATATACACACAAAGACACAAGGATCTCATACATATAGATATACACACATAGGCATTTAGGGTAACACATATGCACACATATAAAGCATATGCCTATATGAATATACATTCAAGTTCACATCCACATATACCCATGCACATAAGTACACATTCACAAGTCCATACACACATTCACCAAGCCATAGACACACATTCATATGTACTCACACACATGTTCTGTTATACATCACATTCATATGCATATATAAAAACATACTCACATCTTCACTCATAGGCACATTAATATATATGTTCATATACATATGTTCATATACATATGAACACATATAAAGCATATGCGTATATGAATATACATTCAAGTTCACATCCACATATACCCATGCACATAAGTACACATTCACAAGTCCATACACACATTCACCAAGCCATAGGCACACATTCATATGTACTCACACACATGTTCTCTTATTCATCACATTCATATGCATATATAAAAACATACTCACATCTTCACTCATAGGCACATTAATATATATGTTCATATACATATGTAAAGAAGCGCTCACAAGTGGGCCCCGCATGAGAGGGACAAGAGGGTTATTAACCTCGTTTGTAAGACTCTCTAGATCCATAAGTTTTGCCCCTACTTTATGCGATTCTGGGCTCCCAAGGCCACTATTCCCATTCACTTATAACATTTTATGTTTTAATTAAAGTCCTCGAGAGTAGGCCATGAACGAACTTGCTTTTGGTGAGAAAAAACAAGCATTCACACATGAAACATAGGTAACTCACATAGCACCCAGATTGACATTTGTGCACTTAATCATTGACACATACCAACATTCATACATAAACGCATGAACACTAAACAACACTTTAGGCACATACATACAAAACAATGTATACATTAAGCCACATAGGGTTATTTGCATCATCCTTACAGACACAAAAATTAACACACATACTCGTACAAAAGCTCATACACTCACACTGATTCACATACGCATTAACAAATGAACATATATACATTTATTTGCATCATCCTTACAAACACAAAAATTAACACACATACTCGTACAAAAGCTCATACACTCACACTCATTCACATATGCATTAACAAATGAACATATATACATATGCACACATACAACATGTGTGCTTATAATAAGAAGCACACATTACAATACACACATTCATCATGCAGCCTTTTGGCTAAGTGTCTTTTCTTGTTTTTCTTACATGATGGGAGATGATTCTAACACTTTTGTGCAACAATTGAAGATGGCCGCCCTCCAGTAGGTCCTTAGGAAATGCTATGTGCTCACTAATCTTAGCTTTTCTCTTAATCTATACCTATGTATAATGAAAGCTTTTAAATTGAAACTAGACGTTGGGAGCTATCCAACAAGCTTTAAATAATGTGAAATTGACATTCCAACTAGGAAAACCATCCTCTGAAAACAGAATATTTGTTTGCAACACTCTTTGCCTGTGTGTAAAAATATAGCTTCACAAGCTTTGCAATTCCTCACAACTCACTCATTCAAAGAACTTGAAACTTTTGAAAATTTTGGGGCACTATATGAGAGACCAAATGAACCTTGAAATCAACAAAAATTCTCACAATGAGAGAGCAAACATTTCTATACAATCTGGTATAATCAAATTTGGAAAAGCTTAACTACAACTCTAGATAGAGAGAAGAAAAAGCATGCAAAGATGAGGTAAGCAAGCAAGGGTGCTACTTTCTAGAGTTAAGGAGTTCACCACCATAAGTGGGAAACTTGTGGAATGCATACAACACAAGCAACAAAGGTGGGATGGTGCTTATATAAAGTTTTATGTTTCCTAAAATCTAGCTAACCAACCACCAATCAATGTAGGTGCAAATTTTGGTGGGTGATTGATGAGATTTGAATTTCATAATCTTTCAACTTGATTTCAGGAATTTTGTCAGACATTGATCCACAGGGATTAGTTTATTTGATCCACACGGATCAATCCATGTGTGTGAGGGACAAGGGCCAGGTAGCCAAGGTCCCAAGCTCGGGGGATACCCTAAGGTACTTTGGTAGTAATGGGAACTGCTTTGGTAGTAATGGGAATAAGTGTTGCATGATGGCCACATGTTCACACTAGACTATTCCAGATCATTGCTATCTTTAGAGTATACCATTGCTATTTTTAGAGTACAAGAGGGTATATATGGATGGGAGGAGAGTCACACACACATCATTCAAGTCTCTTTCTCACAATTGGTATCAAAGCAAAAAGAAGTAGACTTGGGCAAGGCAGATGGAAGGCGCGCGTGTCGATTTCAAAGGTAATCTTAACAAAGATTTGAGTGTATCTCCCAATCCGTAGGTTGGATTTCAACGTGTAATATACCAATGGAAAGCTCTGAGAACAAGCATTCCATTCCAATGGAGACACTAGATTGGGGATGCAAGATACCTATCGTGGGTGAGAACCAGGTTCAAGAGACCAAGGTTGAGAGCAAGGCAAGTCTGTAGGCAAAGTGGCCAAGAAGCAGAAAGGCAAGGCTCCAGAGACCAAGGTTGAGGACAAGATGGTTCAAGAGATTGTGTGAGGGTGAGGACATCAATCCAAGGAGAGAGCAAGGATTGATCATTGAGGGCAATGATCTCTAGAAGGGGAAGAGAGTGTTAGACTCAAGATATGACTGGCAGGAGATGGTTGAACCACACCCTAAGAGGGAGTATTAGGAAGTAATCCTCAATCATGGCTTTTGGGGCAAGTGGTTAGCCCATCATACTCCTAGCTGGTAGGTCATGAGTTCAAATCCCACAATTAGATATGGCTGGCAAGAGATGGTTGAACCACACCCTAAGAGGGAGGATTAGGAAGTAATCCTCAACCATGGCTTTTGGGGCAAGTGGTTAGCCCATCATACTCCTAGCTGGTAGGTCATGAGTTCAAATCCCACAATTGGTATCAGAGCTTCAGACATTGATCCACAAGGGGTCAGTCCATTTGATCCATAGGTAGTGGAGTTGTTTATCCAACATGTCTTCAGATTGCATATGTTGTCGACATCAATAGTTTCAGATAGGGATGTCAGATTCACAGGACCAAGCGAGTCAACCAGTTTTTAGAGAACATGTTGAGGATATATACTTGAGCGACAGAGAGATTGAGACAGTATTTGGCACTAGTTGCATTTCCTTTTGAGCTAAACTATGGCATGAATCTCAATGCTCTCAGTACCATAGGTATGTCATAGAAATATCCTAGTGCTTCGGAGTTCTCAGCAAACATCCAAGAAAATTTAGAAATAGCCAAAGCCAAGATGCAACAAGCAGCTGATAAGGCTAAAGAGTACTCTGATAGGAAGAGATCTCCTAGATCCTTAGAGGCAGGAGATAGAATCTTTCTTTAGGTACCATCTAGATCTACTTCACTCTCCATAGGGAAGTGTAATAAGCTATCATCAAGGTTTTGTGGACCTTGGAAGATAATTAGAAAGCTAGGCAAAGTTGCATACCGATAAGATCTTCCTCTAGATTGCAGATTTTATCCAGTGTTTCATGTTTCTAGGGAGGATATTCTAATAGAAGGTATTATTTCTTTGCAAGAAAGTAAAAGCATGGATCATTCTCCAGACAGGATACTAGATCAGAGAGAGAAGCGATTCAGGAATCGTGTCTTCTACGAGTATTTAGTAGCCTAGAGAGGATTACCACTTATTGACTCTACTTGGGAATCCAAAGCTCTGGTTCGCAAGTACTTTCTCTCATTGATCATTGAGGACAATGATCTTTAGAAGGGGGAGAGAGTGTTAGACATTGATCCACAGGGATCAGTTTATTTGATCCATAAGGATCAATCCATGTGTGTGAGGGACAAGGGCTAGGTAGCCAAGGTCCCAAGCTCGGGGGATACCCTAAGGTACTTTGGTAGTAATGGGAAATGCTTTGGTAGTAATGGGAATAAGTGTTGCATGATGGCCACATGTTCACACTAGACTATTCCAGATTATTTCTATCTTTAGAGTATACCATTGCTATTTTTAGAGTACAAGAGGGTATATATGGATGGGAGGAGAGTCACACACACATCATTCAAGTCTCTTTCTTATAAATTTGGGTCCTCTATTTTTATTGGTTCACTTGTAAGACTCGTGGTTGAGTCCTTTTTCATGATTGAGACTTGATTTTCAACAATCCCCCTAGAATCTCAATGTCTTAATCCTTCATTCCAATGTATGCCTTCAAGTGTTGTAGCTTTACTACATCCAAAGCTTTGGTAAAAATATTTTCATATTGGTCCTTTGTATTGACATGCTCCACCCTAACATCCTTTGACACATGAATTTCTCTCTAATAAAGTGGTAATGCACTTTTTTGTGGTTTGACCTTGCATGGAACACCGGATATTGAGCCAAACATATGCTACTTATTTCGTCATAAAAAGTAGGAACTTGCTTAACCTACAAATCAAGAAAAAAAAAACAACTTCTTGAGTAACATAAGCTCACATAAGACTTGTGCTAAGCCTCTATACTCAGCTTCGATCGATGTGAGAGCCAGTGTTGGTTGTTTCTTGGACATACATGAGATGGCCTTCTTCGCTAGCATGACAACATATCCACTAGTGCTCCTTGTGTCATCTTTGGAACCTACCCAATCAGCATCACAATAATCTTTTACATTTGATCCATCATCAATAAATACTATAGCCCTTTATTTACTAATCCTTTGAGGTACCTAAGTACCCTTTTGGCTCCAACATGATGAGGTACAGTTGGTGCCTACAAAAGTAGAAATAACACCCAAACTACATGTGCAATATGAGGTCTTTTCATAGTAGCATACAAGAGAGGGCTTCACCTTCTTCACCTTCACCTTCACTTCTTTGCCTTCAAGATCACTTATTTTAACATTTACATCAAATGGGCTTGCAATGACACAAGCCAAACTTCTTCAAAAGATCTAGAATGTATTTCCTTTGCATAAAGAATATACCTTCGTCTTTATATAGTACTTGAGTCCCAAGGAAATACCTTAAAATATTTAAATCAAAGATTTTAAACTCACATCCTTGCTTCCTCTTTATTTCATTTATGTTGGCTTCATCATCCCCTGTAATGATCAAAGCATCAACATATATACAAATGAAAACAATTTTGCTACCTTCCTTCTTCACAAAGAGTGGTGGGTCTGCATGACTCTGACTCTATCCATATTTTACCAAGTAGTCTAGAAGTATTTGGTTACAAGTCCTTTGGACTTGCTTTATTCCATAAAGAGACGTTGTAAGTCTACATGGATGATGTGGAAAGCTCTAATCTTCAAAGCCTTGGGGCTATTTCATAAAGACTACCTCTTCAAGATCTCCTTTTAGGAAAGCGTTCTTCACATCCAACTGGTACATCTTCCAACTTTTTAAGGCTGAAATTGCAATCAAATGTCTTATGTTGGACATCTTGGCTATAGGATTGAATATTGTTTCAAACTATATGCCATAGGATTGAGCAAAAAATTTGGCAGCCAACCTCTCTTTATACCTAGATTTGCTCCCATCTATATGCCTCTTTTTCTTGTACACCCATTTGTTGCTAATGACTTTCATGTCCTTTGTTCTTGGCACCAAGGACCAAGTATCATTTTCCTCAAGTTCAATTACTTCCTCCTCCATGGTTTCAATACATTCCCTATGCTTAATTGCTTCTTCAAAAAAGTTAGTTTCTTCACAAGCTATAACTTGACTCATGTATGCATAGTATCTTGCACTGAATGAATCATAATTTAACCTTTGAATTGGGTATTTAACCCTATTGGATCACCGTACCTCAAACTAAGTTGGAAGGAATCTCTTTCTCCTTGGTTTAGATGCTTTCAATCCTAGAGATTCTAATTTTTCCATATCTTCATCACTTGTAATTTCCATGTCTACCAATCCATGGTCTTTCATCATTTGCCTTTTCCTTTCCATTGCTACTTCCTTAACTTAAATGAGCTTCATTCCTTGTCCTTCCATATCAAGATAATATAGTCATCTTCTCTAATGGTGTGCTTGAAGTGGTTGGAACACTCATCTCCATGCTTTGTTGTTGCTCTTTGAACTTCTTCTCGACTTCATATGCATCATCAACCTGTAACACATCTTTGCTACCATATCAAGGTAGAAAGATATGAAATAATATATCCTTAGACACCTTAAGCTTTGTTTTAGAAGGATTATATCATCTAAAAAAACTTTTTCTCTAAAGAATATCCAAGAAATATACACGTATCGACCTTCGGGTGTAGCTTGTGTCTAAATTCTTGAGGTATGCGAACATAGCACACACAACCAAATAGTTTGAGATTTGAAAGGTTCGGTTTATTACCACGCCAAAATTAATAAAGTGTAACTCCATGTACTCATGAGGTTGGACACCTATTCATAATACATATGGATGTATTTTTCGCATCAGCCCAATAAGAGTTATAATGTTTATTTCATTTAACACAGCTCTAGGCACTTCAGCTATGTATCTATTCTTCCTCTCTACCACCCCATTTTGTTGAGGTGTATACCTACAAGTGTATTGCCTTTTGATTCCATGGTCATGTAGAAAAGTGGAAAATTCATTTGAAAAGTAGAGTACTCATGCAAGACCTTAATTTGCATATCCTTCATCCTTTGTAAGTTTATGTGCCCACTTCTTTTATGCCATAAGTGGACCTCTACAATCTCTTCATTTCCAATTGACAAGTAGATAGTGTGAGGGGTTGATGGCTTTACCTTCATGTTGAAGATGTTGGAGTTAGACATCTATGGAAGCACGTGAATAACACAAGGAAGAAGAAGAAGCTTGGAGCATGACACACAATACTGAATGTATTACCACTAGAACGTACAAAGATAAGTATCCTATTAGGGAATAGGTGTATATACAAGCCAGGTGGAGAAGACCTCCTAAAGAGGGAAAAAAGTGCCCCGATAGTCTTGGAGTGTTCACACACATCACTACCTAAATATATCAACAAATCCCCCTTGGAAGTGATGGGGTGAACAAGGAGCTGGCACTCATGTATAAGGAAGTGCCAAGCTATGTGGAATCAATCCACAGAAGGAAGTAAGCCCAAAGATTTGCACAAAGCTTCAAACTTCTCCCGAGGCAGAGCCTTCATGAAAAGGTCTTCAATGTTCTCCTATGTGGGCACATATGCCAAGCTGATCTCTCTAGTAGAGAACCTCTCCTCAACATAATGATAATGCACCTCAATGTGCTTAGTGTGAGCATGGAACACAGGGTTCCTCGCAACTTCCAATGTGCTGTCGGATAAATTTTATCGCTCTTAAAATGTTATTAAAAAATTAAAGATTAATTGATTAAACTAAGTTTTAATAATTTATAAAATTTCAACTTAAAGTTTGATCTTAAATTTTTGTAGGACAAGAAGTTTTGATGATTTGGGATCCAGTACAAAGATGGAAAGTATTTAGAAGGATTTTTCAAATTTAGTTGTGGGTATTTGATTAAGAATGAAGGGTTTATTAAGGGTTTTTTTAAGGTTTGAAAATAAATTGAAGGTTATTCAAGGGCCCAATATAGGGTTTGAATATGTTTTATAGGGTAAAAGCTTCGTTTCAAGGATAATTAAGGGTTAAGATAAGAAATCTAAAGGGTTTTGATAGGGTAGAAGCCTTGTTTATGGGTTAGTTGAGGGTTTGGATGAGATTTAAAACTGAAAAAAAAAAGGTTTTGATTGGTTAAAAACATGGTTTAAGGGTAGTTTAAGGTAAACCTATGGTGAAGGGGTTAATTAAGTAGGTTTTTTTTTCTGAAGGAGTCTCTGAAGGAGTTAATGTATAGGGCAAAATGTATGAAATTGAAACCTTAGCAAATATTTTAAATGTAAATGAATAATTAAATATGTTAATTAATAATTGACATTATTTAAATAATATTAAGGTTTTGGAAAATTTATTTAAATTTAATAATTGACAGGTTGAATCTAATTAATTCTAAAGTAAATAAATAATTGAAAATAATTGAGAGGTTGAATTTATTTAATTGTAAAAGGATGATAAAAGTATAAGGTCAAGTGAGTATTTATTGTGGATATTGTATGTTTTTTGGGAAAATGAATGGAAGAAAATCCCATGCCTTTTTTTTGTTTGAGTTGTGTTGAGTGGATGTGGAGTAAATGTGGGCTGCATGAATGAAGTAACTTAGGAAAATGTAGGCTATGGTGGGCTACTTACATGTATAAAAGGAGGGGAGTCGTATCAAGGAGCTCATGTTATCTTGCAGGTACTTCATTTTACTCTAAACTTTAGGGTTTGATTGAGTGTGCACATATTTTCATGTTGTCCTTTCTAGCAGGAGGAGAGAGAAGTCCATCTCTCTTACTTTTGCATCTCATTAAATGTGAAGCAAATTTTGTTTTGCTTTATTTCAGTCGACGAAGAGAGGGAAGGGGGAGTAATGAATTTTCTTCCTTTCTTTCTTTTTTTCCTTTCTTCTTCTTTTTTCTTCTTTATTTCTTTATTTCTCTCCCTCTCTTATCCCTCTCTTCTCCCTCTTTTTTCTCTCTCTTTCCTACCGGCGGCGTAGCGTGCTGCGCACAGTAGAGAGAGAGAGGGAGAGAGAGAGAGATATTATATTATATTTATATTTATATTTTTTTTATTATTCCTTTCTTTCCCTCCCTCCACTACAGCCGACGGACCAGCACACAGTAGAGAGAGAGAGAGAGAGAGAGACAGAGAGAGAGAGAGAAAAAGAGAGAGAGAGAAAGAGAGAGAGGGAGAGAGAGAGAGAGAGAGAGAGATTTTATTTTTATTTCTTTTCATTTTTTATTTTCATTTATGTTTATATATTTCAAATGTTTTATTTTATATATATTCTTTATATGTTGTATTTTTATGTCTATGTGTGTGTGTGTGTGTTTTTAATAAGTAACTTATTTAGGTTCATAAAATATATTACATGTTTATTTTATTTTATATATTTTATTTTCATGTATTAAGTGTTATTGTATTTTTATTTTATTTTATTTTATACATTTTACTTTCATTTAATTTATGGCATGCATATGCATTAAGTATATCATATATGTTTGAGATGAATGATTTATATGTGAAATGTGAATGATTAATGTATTTATTATGTATATTTGGTATGTATGGGATGATATGAAGGGTATGTTATGTGTATGTCTAGTGCATGTATGTGTTATTAAGTATGTTTGATGTGTGTGTGTGTATGTGTTAACTAATGGGTTTTCCAATAAGGTTCGCGTTTTAATGAAAAGATAAATATTGAATATAGTAGTAAGGATGAGAAGCGTGTGCATATGCATGTATGTTAGTGACAAGTGCATTTATATGAGTGATGTGTACATGTATGTTAATATGTTTGCATGTATGCATGTATGCATGTATGCATGTATGCATGTATGCATGTATGCATGTATGCATGATAGGTATGTATGCATGTATGCATGTAAGATATGTATGTTAGTTATATGCATGTATACATGTTAGGTATGCTTGCATCTATTCATGTGAGATGTTAGTGAATGTATTCATAATTAGTGCATGTATATGATAATGCATGTTACATGGTTTGCATGTATGCATGATAGGTATGTATGCATGTATGCATGTAAGATATGTATGTTAGTTGCATGGTAGTGTATGTATGTTTATGTATATGAATTAGTGTATGCATGTGTATGCATGAAAGGTTTGTTTATGTATGTGAAGTTTATACATGTGCATATGATAGGTATATGTGTACATGAATGAGATATATACATTAGAATGTGTATATAAGAATGAATGTATGTGCTTATGATATATATATATATATATAGGAAAGTTAAATAACTTATGTTAGCATGAGTTTTAAATATGTTAAGTTTTGAATATTAATACTATAAATGAGTGTTTTATATCTATGAAAGCATACTTATGGTTGTCATGTTATTTTGCAGATCATATGAAGACAAATTTGATGAAATAAGGATTGAACAAAAAATACAAAGCTGGACTTTTGCTGCTTGTTTCTATTTCTTAGCTTTTGTATAGGACAGATTTTAGTTTCAATCATTATACATCATAGTTTTAAAAAACTATATGTATATATTAATCCATTAATTTATCTTTACATGTCTGAAAAAGCATCTACTAGTAGTACTTCTATTCAACGTGATTTACCTTCTTCTTTTTTTGAAATACTTTTTCCTATTCCATTAGAGGTTAATGTTACACAAAATACGGAAAATGAAGAATTAGTTAAGAACTGTGTCGTAGAGGAAACTTTGTATTCGCTAGATTATGATCATAGATTTTCTAGAGTGTTACCTTTGATTTCCATTGTTTTACTCTCCCTCAAAATAGTGAAGTTCTGTTCCCTCCACCCATAAAAAGAATTACTGATTGTTCTCAATTAGACTTAAACAAAACTGAAATTGTTAAAGATAAAGTAACTAGTGAAGAACTGATCCTTCCATCTTATATAGACACGGTCAATAGGTATAGAAATGCACTACCTTATTGTCCTTAGTAAAAATGCGTGCTCTTCCATAGAAACCCCGCGTGCGTCGTTAGCGAGAGGATTGACTTGATCCACCAGTCATCGCGAATCGCTCCCACATTTGAACCCGATGTGAACAACGGCACGATAGGACAGGTATAATTTCTTTTCGTTTTTGCATATGCAATAGTTTTGTTTAGGATAAGGGATTGCAGCATCTTGTGGTGGTTTATCTTGCAGAGGCAGTACTGAAAAACCTTATAATTCCCTGGGTGTTGAGGGCTGGGCTTACGCTCTAAGTGCCTCCACAGGAATAGGCAAGTAGTTCAACTTCGTCTCGCCACATTAATGACTACTTGCTACCTCACATTAGAGGTCTTGAAAGTGCAAGTGATATATGGAATGCTTTGGAGGAGCAGTTCCAAAACACTACAAAGTCAAGGAAGGCATCTGTTGGAGTTAGACGTCTGCGGAAGCACGCGAACAGCACAAGGAAGAAGAAGAAGCCACGAGCACAACACACAAGACTGAATGTATTACTAGAGAATGTACAAAGATAAGTAGCCCATTAGGGCAATAGGCGTATATACAAGCCGGGGGAAAAAAACCTCCTAAAGAGGGAAAAAAGTGCCCCGGCAGTCCTAGAGTGTTCACACACATCACTACCTAAATATATCAACAAATCCCCCCTGGGAGTGATGCGGTGAACAAGGAGCTGGCACTCATGTATAAGGAAGTGCCAAGCTATGTGGAAATCACTCCACAAAAGGAAGTAAGCCCAAAGCTTTGCGGAAAGCTTCAAACTTCTCCCTAGGCAGAGCCTTCGTGAAAAGGTCTGCAATGTTCTCCTGCGTGGGCACATATGCCAAGCTGATCTCCCCAGCAGAGAACCTCTCCCTGACATAGTGATAATGCACCTCAATGTGCTTAGTGCGAGCATGGAACACAGGGTTCCTCGCAACTGCCAATGCGCTCTGACTGTCAGTGAAGATGGTGGTGGCAGAAGACTGGCCAACACCCAAATCAGCCATAAGGCGTCTGAGCCACACACACTCAACAGTCGCTGTGAAAGCTGCCCTATACTCAGCCTCACAACTGGAAGTGGCCACAGTAGGCTGCTTCTTGCTCAACCAAGATATACATGAGCTACCAAGCATGAAGCAAAAACCACTGGTGGACACACGAGTGTCATAGCAACCAGCCCAATCTGAGTCAGAAAAAGCATGCAAATCTGGCGGTAGTGATCCCCCCTTGGGATAAAACAACCCAAGTAGCCGAGTACCACTCAAGTAGCGAAAGATGCGCTTAACCGCTTTCCAATGCGTGACTCCTGGGCAATGCATGAACCTGCTCATCTGTGAGACAGCAAACTGAATATCTGGCCGAGTAATGCATAAGTAAATCAAGCATCCAACAGCCTGCTGATAGAGAACAGCATCAAATGCATCTCCAGCATCATGAAGACTCAATCGTAAACCTGTCTCCATAGGAGTGGCAATAGGTTTACAGTCTTCAAGGCCAAAACGCTGCAATAATGTGTCAATATATTTCGTTTGACACAAAGCCATTCCACCATCAACGTGCATAAACTGAATGCCCAAATAGTGATGCAAAAGCCCCAAATCAGACATCTCAAATGAGGCATGCAAATCAGCCTTAAAATCAGCAATATGTGTCTCAATAGGACCAGTGAGCAGCATGTCATCAACATAGACAACAATGATCAGAAGCACATCATTAGCACGCGTAACATATAAGGTGCTTCTAGTTGGACTGTTCTCAAAACCATGTGCAATCAGATAGGCATGTATCTTGTAATAAAGTAAGTCTATGATCCAAGGATCTGGCCGGTTCAGACAGATCTGAAATCGGACACCGTTTGGTCATCCGTGTGTATGACCAAAGATCTCGAGTTTAGACTTACTAGGAGGTCTTGTGCTCTTGTGAACAAGTGATCCACTTAGCTTAGTGGTTAAGTCTCAAGGATGTGAAGGAGGAGGTCTTGGGTTCAATCCCCATGGGGTACATGGGAAGAGTATTTTGCCCAAAGAGCTCTAGAACCTTCTAGAAGCATCCACTGAGACACTTGGCGCACATGTAGTTACATGGTTGACACTTGGATGATTAGTATCCACCTGCCCAAGAAGGCAGTCCCCTGGAGAGAGCTATATATAGAGGCATTTGGTTGGGAGGAGAGTCATCTCTCAAGCATGTGGTGGTCGTAATCCTTGTTCTCTTGCATTGGTATCAGAGCAAGATGATAAGTCTAAGTGGACTTATTCATTTGAATTTGCTTCAAGTTATAGCATAAATGATTTCCTAGAGTCTAGTATACTCTAGAATAGGGAAGTTAGGAATTGCTCAGCAGATTGACAATTCCCAAGAACTTTCAATTAAAAGTCTTTGAGAAAAGTGTCCTAAGTTAGACAATTTTCATTTTGAATTTGAATTGGTGAAGTTAGTATGGTTGATTCCACCGAAATGGTAAATTTTATCCTACAGTTTACATAGGATTTTTTCAACTCATTGGGACAAAGTAGTCCTCTAGTCGGGTGAAAAAATCAAGTAACTGTTAGAGAAAAGTAAACCATTGTACAGACATCTAAAGTTAGATGTATGGGACAACCAAACTTCAAGTTCTCCAAAACAAATTCAAGTGAATCAAGAATTCTCAAAGTCTTGCGAGGGATAAGAATCCCACCTTCATTACTAAGCCCATGCACCAGTTATGCCTAGAAATGGACTAGTAATTTGACTCCACCTAGTTCACATGTTTGTGCCTAGATCGGACATCCAGAAACTGTGAATTAGCCAGGGATGTCATTAGATCCACCCTCATTATTCTTCACTAGTTTGTACTTTGTCCCGTTCATCAAAGTACAAAACCAGATAGTGTTTTGAATCATTTGGGCAAGGATGCCACCACAGAGATGAGACATGTTCTTCCAGTTCTAGAACATGACCATGTTCTTCCAGTTTTAGAACATGAGGCTCGGGGGTTGCCTACAGTATGTATATAGCTCTATTTTCGAGGACGAAAATATTTTCCAAGGGGGAAAGAATGTAATAAAGTAAGTCTATGATCCAAGGATCTGGCCGGTTCAGACAGATCTGAAATCGGACACCGTTTGGTCATCCGTGTGTATGACCAAAGATCTCGAGTTTAGACTTACTAGGAGGTCTTGTGCTCTTGTGAACAAGTGATCCACTTAGCTTAGTGGTTAAGTCTCAAGGATGTGAAGGAGGAGGTCTTGGGTTCAATCCCCATGGGGTACATGGGAAGAGTATTTTGCCCAAAGAGCTCTAGAACCTTCTAGAAGCATCCACTGAGACACTTGGCGCACATGTAGTTACATGGCTGACACTTGGATGATTAGTATCCACCTGCCCAAGAAGGCAGTCCCCTGGAGAGAGCTATATATAGAGGCATTTGGTTGGGAGGAGAGTCATCTCTCAAGCATGTGGTGGTCGTAATCCTTGTTCTCTTGCATATCTTCTCATACCAAGCACGTGGTGCTTGCTTTAAACCATATAACGCCTTCTTTAACCTGCACACCTGGTTTTCATGCCCTTTCTGCACAAAGCCACGGGGCTGAAAAACATACACTTCTTCATGCAAGTCACCATTCAGAAATGCTGTTTTAATGTCCAACTGATGTACATTCCAACCATGATGGGCTGCAAGTGCACAAATGCTCCGAACAGTAGTCATACGGCATGTAGGTGCAAAGGTCTCATCAAAATCAATGCCTCTTTCCTGCGCATAACCCTTTGCAACAAGCCTAGCCTTATACGTGTCAACTGTACCATCAGGTTTACGCTTCAGCTTGTATACCCACTTAGTGCCAATGGCCTTCTTGCCAGGAGGCAAGTCACATAAAGACCATGTACCATTCTTCATTATAGCATCATATTCAGATTGCATAGCAGCCATCCAATTTTCTGAATTTTGTGCTTCATCAAAAGAAACAGGCTCATTCTCATCACAGAGACTAGATGCAGCCATAGCATAGCAATCTGATGCAAAGGAGGCACTATGAGAGCCTGAACGAGTATGATATGACAAAGGTGCATCTAATTTGCTGTCACGCAAAGTCTGCACCAGCCATTTTGGCATAGTTTTTGCCTGCTCAATATCAACTCTCTCATCAACAAGTGCATCATGTAAATCTGCATCAGAAATGGAATGATCTGCATCATCATATGAAACCTGCAAAGGCTGAGAAGTTGCCTCATTAGGACCAGCACTAGCCTGTCCACCTGTAAAAAGAGGCATCAAAGTATCATACATGTGTTTGGAGCTAACAGATGTCTCCTTAGTACATGAAAGCAATGGCTGAATAGCATCTTCCACAAAGACAACATCACGGCTAACCAGAATGCGTTTAGTCTGTGGATGATACAGACGATAGCCTTTACTTTCAGAACTGTACCCAACAAAAATACATTTTACTGCCTTATCATCCAATTTTCTGCGATGTTGTTCAGGCACTAATGCATATGCCAAACAACCAAAAACACGCAGATGAGCAACAGATGGCTTGCGGTCATGCCAAGCCTCATATGGAGTGATAGACTGCAATGCTTTAGTGGGACACCTGTTCAGTACATATGCTGCACACATGACAGCCTCAAGCCAGAAACTATGTGGTAAAGCCTGACTTTTGACCATGCACCTCGCCATCTCCATGAGTGACCTGTTCTTTCGTTTAGCAACTCCATTCTGTTGAGGTGTATACGGCACTGTACACTGGTGTTTTATCCCACGTTCAGCCAGAAATGCATTAAAATCTGAAGACATATATTCCCCCCCTCGATCAGAACGGAGGGTGCCCATTTTACATGCTGACAGATTTTCAGCCAAAACCAAAAACTGTTTGAAGCACATGAACACTTCGGACTTTGCTTTGAGTGGATATACCCATGCATGCCTGGAAAAATCATCAATGAAAGTCACGAAGTAAAGGTAATTTCCAAAAGAGGGTGTCTGCATAGGACCACAGACATCACTATGTACAAGCTGTAATCTGCGTAGCCCGAACTGAACCATCTTTTGGAAAGGAAGAACGCTGCATTTTGCCCAAAATACAGCCTTCACAAACATGTTTTCCAGGTGCCTCAAGTTTGGGCAAAGAGGACACCATTTCAGATTTCTGCAGGCGTAACAAACTAGCAAAATTCAGATGACCAAAGCGTGCATGCCAAAGCTTTGCATCTGACATAGCCTGAGAATCATGAACTGCACATGCCGAATCATTCACAGATCTTTCATAGTCTATGAGCTTATACAGCCCACGACATAAAATGCCAGAAGCAATAATCACATCGCCATTTGAGAGATCATGGACTGTACACCTGTCATCAACAAATTTCACAACCAAGCCAATCTTGGCTAATGCAGAAACTGATAACAGATTCTTTTTGATCCCTGGCACAAATAAAGCATCTGACAAAGTGAAAGAACTACCATCAGCAGTAGTCAGAATGATCTTACCAACTCCCATAACAGGATAAGAGGAGTTATTGGCGCATGTGACAGTATTCCCTATAGGAGCAGGCTCAAGTGAAGAGAAGAAATTGCGCTGCGAGGTAATATGTTTGATCGCCCCACTGTCAAAGTACCAAACATCTGAGTCTACTGCAGACATGCACTGATCATGAGAAGATGGGTCAAAACTGCAGACAGTAGTAAACGCCCATTCTTCTTCCTGCACAAGATTTGCAGACTCTGTTTTTGGTGTAGAGGCCTCTGCAACAACCATTCCAGCCTCTTTCTTCTTTGCCTCTTTAGCAGCCAGTTTTGGACAGTTCTTTATAATATGATCATTTCCTTTACAGTACTTGCAGAACAATTTCTGCTTTTCTGATTTCTTCTCATCTTTATCCTGGTTCTTCGATTGTGCAGCATTTGCAGATTTCTGCTTACTAGTAGAAGAGCTCCATTTTCCTTTGCCCTTCTGACTAGCCAGGAAAGCTTGATCTGCAACACGCATAATGGACCTGTTCTGCCTGGACTGATCTTCCTGCAACAGAACAGAGACTAATTCCTCAAATGACAAGGCATTCGGATTGCCTTTCATCATCAACCGAAGAGTAGAGGCAAAACTCTGATATGAATCAGGAAGACCATTCAGAACGGTCTGCACAAGTGAGCTATCTGGTATAACTTCATCAGCAGAAATCAATTGTTCCTTCAGGTCTTTGATCTTTGTAAGAAAACTGTCCATAGAATCACCTTCATTCATGTGCTCACTCTCCAACTGTTTTCGGAGGTAAGCAACACGAGCCTCATTCCTAGCCTGGTACAAAGTGGTAAGCGTATCCCAAGCATCCTTTGCTGTTCTGCAAGAGCGAATAAGAGGAATAATGGCACGTTTGACAGACAAAGCTATCAATGCATGTGCCTGGGCATCTCTGCCATCCCAACGAATCTGCTCTGCAGTAGGTGCAACAGAAACAGCAGCACAAACAGGAATCTGCGGAATATCATCTTCGACACCATCTTCATCAGCTCCAACACCTGTATTTGCAGTACCTGTCGTTACAGGTGTAACAGGACATCTTTCAACACCCTGCACAATGTTCCACAATCCTTTTGCAACCAGTACATGTCGCATCATATAAGCCCATAATGGGTAGTTGGTACCATCCAACTTATCCTCAACAGCCAACATACGGAATACATCACTGCTTTCAGCCATGGCCGGTGACTAAAATACCTTGATGCAGAAAATTGACTGTATCTAAAAAAGTTGAACGGAACTGCCCAAACGAGTTCTGCTAGACCTGTAGCAGACTTCGAGACGCTTAAATTGGCGAACAGAAACTGGTATATACCTTTGGCACAAAAGGACGAAATAGCCTGCACAAGCGCTGCGATAGTGCGTTCGGAGGCCGAAACGAGCTCAGATCGCGATTTTGGCACCACAGAGCAAATCTGTTTTGATCTCGGAAACACCCTGAGTATGCTCACCAAATTTCGTACGAATCTGAGACTGCAAACTGAGGAGTGTCGACGGCGCCCTAGAAGAAGCGACGACCTGCTCTGATACCAATTGTTGGAGTTAGACGTCTGCGGAAGCACGCGAACAGCACAAGGAAGAAGAAGAAGCTTGGAGCACAACACACAAGACTGAATGTATTACTAGAGAATGTACAAAGATAAGTAGCCCATTAGGGCAATAGGCGTATATACAAGCCGGGGGAAAAAAACCTCCTAAAGAGGGAAAAAAGTGCCCCGGCAGTCCTAGAGTGTTCACACACATCACTACCTAAATATATCAACAGCATCCTTGTGGGCAGAATTTACCAGATTCAAGAAGAAGGCCTCTCAAACCATCTCAGATTATGTAACAAGGATGAAGGACATTGCAGATGCATTAGGAGCAGTTGATGAAGATACTCAGGAGGATAAATTGGTAAGGCAAATCCTCACAGGTTTGAAAGGTGATGACAAATGGAAGCCATTCATTTTGTCTAGTGAATTATCACTAGATCATTTTACTCCCGATTTTAATCAATTGCTAGGACACATGCTAACCTTTGAGCAAGATGTCAAAGGTGAAGGTGATAAAAGTACAAGTCAAGCAATGTATTCAAAGGGCAGAAATAAGAATAGAAAAGGGAAGCAACTAGCAAATGAAGATGAAGGTACAACTAGCTAGGCTAACTTCCTAAGAGGAAGAGGAGGTGGCAAAGGTAGAGAAAGAGGAAGAAGTAATAAATATGGATCCAAAGCTTGCTAGATTTGTGGTAAGACAAATCATTTAGCTAATGATTGTTGGCATAATTCTCAGAATAAGGGTGGATATAATCAGAAATTTAATTCAAGAGGAAGAGGTGGTAGAAATCAAAGAGGTAATTTCAGAGGTAGAGGTAGTAGAGGTTACTTTGGAAGAAATGCAGGTAGAGGATTCCAAAGCCAATCCTACAATAATACCTACTACAATTATGCTTTAGATGAGAAGGAGGATTCAACCTTGATAATGAACGCAACATGTGAAAGGCAAAGTGAAGACCAAAGAGTCTTCTACATTGACTCAGTGTGTAGCAATCACCTGAGTGGCAACATAGTTTTGATGACTGATTTGGAGAATAAGGTAACTAATCATGTAGTTCAAACAGGTGACAATACAAAGCACAATGTCAAGTCAATTGGATCAATGAAGGCCAAGGATGGAAGTACTCTCTTTAGTAAGATTTTGTATGTTCCTACAATTCCAAAGAATCTAATAAGTGTAGGACAAATTGTTGAAAAAGGTTATGAAGTTAAGTTCACTAATGAAGGAGTTTTTGTGGAAGACCCTAACAATGGGTATAAACAAATTGTTTCAGGGAAGAAATAAGGAAGATTGTTCACATTGAAGATTCAAGGTAATATTGGTCATGCCTTGTTCACCTATGGAGGACATAAGATCTCTGAGTTAGATCTTTGGAACAAAAGGCTTGGACATTTCAATGAAAGAGGCATTAAAGATATGGTTAATAATGGTTCAGTGCTTGGATTGCCTAATGTTGCAGGTCAACATATGACATACAGATGTGAGGCATGTCAATTAGGTAAGGCTCATAAGCAACCTTATTCCAAGCATGGTTTTATGTATATAGAGAAGCTTGAATTGGTACACACAGATGTGTGGGGACCATAAAAGGATTTCAGTATCAATGGTTCAAGGTATTATGTGATTTATGTTGATGATGCTACCAGATGGATCACTATCTATGTGATCAAAGATAAGTCAGAAGTATTCAATACATTCAAGCATTATCATGTGTATGTAGAAAGAATTACAGATCAAAAGTTGAAGAGACTAAGGTTAGATGGAGGGGGAAATACTCTCTCTAATGAGTTCTGTGATTATTTGTGGAATGCACGTATAAAAAGGGTAGTTACTTGCAGGTACTCTCCTCAACAAAATGGTGTAGTAGAAAGGAGGAATAGAACTCTTGTTGAGTTTGCAAGATCCATGATGAAGGAGAAAAATTGCCCAAATTATTTGTGGGCTGAGGCTTTAAATATAGCTACATATTTGGTCAAAAGATTACCATGTAAAGCTTTGTAGGGTATGACACCATATGAGGCATGGTGGGGTAAGAGACCTACTCTAGATCATTGCAAAGTATTTGGATGTTTGGCATATGCATATGTGCCATCTCAATTGAGGCACAAATTGGAACCTAAAGCTGAAAAGTATGTGTTCATTGGATACGATGATAAGTAGATGGGATATAGGTTGTGGAGTCCATCCACAAATCAATTTCTTGTGTCAAAGGATGTTACATTTGATGAGCAAGGTACTTGGTATGAAGGTACACTCAATATTTATGCAGGTGATGAGGAAGTTGTAAATCAGAAGAAAGGTAAATCAAAGGTTCAGATATTTGATGAAGACGAGAACAATGAAGTACAAGTTGAAATTGAAGAGGTGCCAAGGTTTGATCCAGAATGTGATGAACCAGAAACCTCAACGAGTGGAGAACTCAGAAGGTCATCAAGACACAAATGGCAACCTACAAGGTATGGTTATGACACTTCTTTTTTGGCTACCAAAAAATATGTTTATATGATAAAGGCAGATGAAGACCCTTCTACATGTGAAGAGGCAAAAGGTAAGAAAAATTGCAAGAAAGCTATGCAGGAAGAGTATGATGCATTGATGGAGAATGACACATGGGATTTGGTTCCTAAACCAAATAGTCAGAAGATCATTGGATGCAAATGGGTCTACAAGACAAAGAGGTTTGCAGATGGAAGTGTGTCTAGGTATAAAGCTAGACTTGTTGTGAAAGGATTTGCTCAAACATATGGTATAGATTATGATGAGACCTATAGTCGTGTGGCAAAGATGACAACCATCAGGACACTCATAGCTATTGTTGCATGTAAAGGTTGGAAATTATGTCAATTAGATGTGAAGAATGCTTTTCTAAATGGTTATATTTTAGATGATGTTCTCATGGAGCAACCACAAGGGTTCAGAGATGAAAGGTATCGAGATCATATATGTAAGCTCAAGAGAGCTTTGTATCGTTTGAAGCAGGCCCCAAGGCCATGGAATTATAGACTTGTGAAATTCTTGAAGGAACTTGGTTTTCAAGTATCTAAAGCAGATAGTAGCTTGCTTGTCAAAGCAAGTGATGATGTGTTCATTTACATGTGCATATATGTTGATGATATAATTCTTACAGGTACAGATGAGAAAGAATTCAAAGCCTAAAGAAGCAAATGGAGAAAGAGTTCAATATTAGTGAATTAGGAGATTTTTCATATTTCTTGGGCATGGAGATCTCATACACTCATCATGGAGTGTATGTAACTCAAGAAAGGTATTTGAAAAACTTGTTGATCAAGTTTAAAATGGATGATTGCAGGGTAACACCTACTCCAATAGAGGTGAATCACAAATTGAGCAGATATGGAGGAGAAGAATTCAAGGACATGAAGTTATATCAAAGTTTGGTTGGTAGTCTGATCTATGCTACATTAACTAGGCATGACTTGTCATATGCATTTGGATTATTATCTCAATTCATGCATTGTCCTAGGAAAGAACATTGGGTTGTAGGACAAAGAGTGTTGAGGTACAATAAGGGCACACTCAAAGAAGGTTTGCATTATGGTTTTACATCAGATACAAACATCAAGATATATAGTGATACAGATTGGGCAGGTAATCCTGATGATAGGAGATCAACTTATGGATACTTGTGTTATGTGGGAGATAAGTTAAATTCATGGTGTTCAAAGAAGCAACATACAGTTGCTTTATCATCCAGAGAGGCTGAGAACAAAGGTATGGTTGAATCTGCAAAGGAAGTGATATGGCTTCAGACTCTTATGAAGAGTTTTGACATCATTCAGAGTACACCCAAAATTCATGGAGATAACATGAGTTCATTGTATTTAGCTGCTAATCCTATTTTTCATGCCAGGACTAAACACATTGAGATTCAGTATCATTTTCTAAGAGAAAAGGTGATGGATAAAGAGATTGAAGTTATACATACTTCAACAAAAGATCAGATAGCTCATATGCTAACCAAAATCTTGGATGGACCAAAGCTACAGAGATTCAAAAACATGGAAGGTATAAAGAAGATAGAGAAAACCTCAATTGATGATTGAGGGGGAGCTGTTGGTGCAAGAAAATCAACAATTGAAGTTTTGATGAAGTTTTGAAGTCAAGGATTGAAGAAAAGATCAAGTCATGAAGCATGAAGAAAGTATATGTTCAGAGAATGAAGATATGTATACATATGTACATTAACTTAGAGTTAGCTCACTTATACTTTTGTATGGTTATGAGCTTGTACATATTTGCCTATATTTACAAGGAAAAATGTCCGAGCAAATAGAAGAGGGTGTGCGAGAACAAGAACTGAAGAGAATTAGAGGTCATTAGACACTTGTAAAGTGAGTAAGATAGATCTTTCATCTAGATGTAAAACTTTTTAGTAATGAAGAAAAGTTGCGCCCGATTTTTCTGAGTGTTCTCCTTCTGTGCTTGATCATTTCAAGTGAGAATTATGTGTAGGAACATTCTTATGTAAGAATGTTTAGAGTGTCTTTTGAAATAGGCACAATCTCGATGATCAAAGAAATGGTCAGTTCTCAGTGCACAGTGTAAAGTTTTGCACAAATAAGGAGTCAAAATCTAAGTTGGAAGGTAACCCATCTATGGCTAAAAGCATTTGCTTAAATGGGTTCTAGTTTGGGAGAAGCAAGCTTTAGAATTTGCAGGTGTCAAAGTCGACTGTAAAGAACTACAATTTTAGACATAGGTGACTTGTTGAGATCATTTCTCAAGATCTAGTGAGTCTTTTGGAGTGATTTAACTTGAAGGAGGTGCGCAAACTGTAGAGAGCACCTTGTACAAAGTTTTATAAAAAATTTTACACATTTGATAAGTCAATGAATGAGTTATGTGCAGCAGACTTTCTATGTAGTCATCTTCTTCAGAGTTAGTTCAAGTTTTTTGGTAGTTGATAATTAATCTTCTAAATTGGTGAAGATTTTAAGGTATTCTTGATATATACGTGCTCTAACTTCAAAACTAACTTGTTCTTTGGGAGATTAACACTCTCCATCACTCGACTAGATATGATACAGGAGATCCCACAACCCGGGATCATAAGTATGAAACAAGATGTCTGGATTACAAGAACTCCCTTTTGGGAGATGAACTGGATAGAAGAAATAACTTAATAAGATCTTGTACAAGAAGAGGAACTGGAACTTGGAGAGTACTTAGTTGGTGGCCACGACTCGTTGAGTTCCCAAGACTAGTATTGGCAAGACTGATTATGAATGTGGCCAACCCCTCCTTAAATAGGTTTTCCAAGGGCGGTTCTAGGGCGGTTATGAATTGATGATGTTATCAATGATGTCATCATTTCAAAGCATGGTCTTTGGATGCCAGAATCAAGCAAGAAGACAGTCGATCTTAGGGTTTTGGCATGTTCGGGGCACAATGGAAGCATTAGTTTCCCCAAATCCTAAACCAATCATGAGATATAGAATTCACATGGAATGTGAGATTGATGATGGTTTCCTTTGTCCATGACATTACCTCCCCCTCAAGCGACGAGTTCCACAAGGAGTGGTCATGTTCTCTAGTCTCGACTTCATTGGATTTCTCTTATGGAATTCTCGAACTGTGATTGGTGCTCTCTGAAGCTTTTGTGCAGGTTCCCAAGTATGATCACTGATGTCATACCCTTTCTAATGAATAAGGTACTCTAATCTTCCTCCAGATATTCTCGAATCTAGGACATGCTCGACTTCAAATTCTTCATGATCATCAATCTCGATAGGTGGAGAAGGACTAGGTCTCTCCCCCCTCAATGGTGAAACTTGATATCGTTCCAACATGGATAGGTAGCTGGAGCTTGAAGGTGACTCGATTAATCTTGGACAAGATGATAAATGGACCAAATCTTTGATGACCTAACTTTGCACAAGGCCTTGAAGTTTGCAAATTGTTTCTTAGTAACCATACTTTATCCCCAATTTGATACGA
Organism: Ceratopteris richardii; assembly: GCA_020310875.1. NCBI lineage: Eukaryota > Viridiplantae > Streptophyta > Polypodiopsida > Polypodiales > Pteridaceae > Ceratopteris > Ceratopteris richardii. The sequence goes on from CM035413.1 coordinate 131,096,043, forward strand.
TGGATTCTGGACACGATGTTGATCTCCATAATTCTTATATTGTTCTTGAGCTTGATGGATCTCTTCCTTCAGTTCTTTGTAAATGTCCATCAGGTACTAGGCCTTATCTTTGCTAGCTGGATTCTTGACATGATTTGAGAGTTGTATATCCATCCTTAGATGTTGTCCATAGTTTGCAAAGAAGGGGGTTTGCTTAGTAGATGCATGAACACTATTGTTATAGGAAAACTCTGCAAAGGGTAACAACTCAAACCAATCATTTTGGTGATAGTTGCTACTGCAATGGAGATATTGCTTGAGGAATTGATTCACCCGTTCTATTTGTCCATCAGTCTGTTGGATGATTTGTTGTAGATAGTTTAACTTGAACACCAAGGAGCTTGCAAAGACTGTTCCAAAAGCTGGATATGAACTGTGGACCTCGATCACTGACAATATCATCGGACAATCCATGAAGCCTAAAGATGTATCTCAGAAAAAGTCTAGCAGTGGTTGCACCTGTGATTGCCTTTGTAGTTGGAATGAAGTGTGCCATCTTTGTAAATCTAACCACAATAACAAGAATGGCATCATACTTATCTGACTTTGGTAGATGTCTAATGAAATCCATAGACAGTGAAGATCATGGCCTTTGTGGAATAGGTAAAGGTTGCAAGAGGCCATGAGGTTTATGTCGTGGTACTTTAGATCTATTGCAAGTGTCACAGGTTCGAATATATTCTTTGACTTCCTTCCACATTTGGGGCCACCAAAAATCCCTTGATATGAGTTGTATTGTTTTATTTACTCCAAAATGTCGTGCTGCAAGGTTGTCATGACGTTGTTGAAGTACTTGGATCCTGGGCTTTCCTAGAGGGACATACAATAGGTTCTTATAGAATAGTAACCTGTCCTTTTCCTGAAATTCATTTACTTCTTGGACTTTTATCTCTTGAGTTTTTTGCTTAACATTTCAAAACAATTCATCTTCTGTAAGATTCTCACGGATTAAATGATTCAAGGTTGAGTCTTCATGATGGGTTGAAGAGATAGCTACTAACTGGAGATGCTCAGGATTGAGTAATACACTCTCTTGTTGATCAAAGGCCTCTTCGCCCTTCTTTGGTGCAAGGTAAGATCTTTTGGACAAGGCATCTGACAGACGTTGTGGACGTCCTGGCTGGTATGTGATGACAAAGTCGAATCTAGATAAAAAGTTACTCCATCGAGATTGTCTTCTATTGAGAATGCGGGTGGTCATAAATACTCAAGGTTCTTGTGATGTGTAGACAGAGTGACTTTATGAGCTGCTCCTTCTAGATGGTGATGCCAGGCATCAAATGCATTCATTACGGCGAGAAGCTCCTTATCATGAATTTCATAATTAATTTTTGGAGGGGAGAACTTCCGTGAATGATATGCAACTGGATGTGGGTGTCCATCATCTCCATATTGGGAAAGAATGGCCCCTAGGGCAGAAGTAATTAAGGATTCTTAGCATTTTTAGGCTCAAAGCTTGTGTCATGGAGTTCCAAGAACTAACCAATAGTTTCTTTATCTTGAGCTAAAGTAGACTTTAGAGGTTTGACCATAGCAACTCAAGAGCAATATGGTTTAGGGAATTGTATACAAATTTGGGACTTGTGAACTCCAAACCTCACATATTTGGACATGATGTGAGCTCTATGGACTTAGGAAAATACCATGTCTTCAATGAGAGAACATGAAACATAGAGGTTCATTATAATTTCATCAAACAGAAGCTCATGCCAAACGAGATTTACATCTCCTTTGTTCCATATAAAAAGTAGGTGGCAGATATAATGAAAAAAGCTCTTGATGGAATCAAACTTTGGAGGTTTAAGAAATAGCAAGTATTCAACTTATTAAAGAATGAAGACTCAAATATGCTTTATCGTGAGGAGGAGATATTAAATCGTCAAACTAGCATAATGCTTTAGAGGTGATTGTTCTAGCAATAAAGTCACTTCGTAAGTGAACCTTAAGGTTAATGAGCTTCCTTTTTTATTTAAGAGGCTCATGATCAGTTTTTTATTTCCCAAGAGGATTATTCATCCTTGCAAACTTCATCAAGCCTTATTCTTGTAAAGTAATATAAAAATCATGATTTTGTTTAGGTTGATGAGCAATCAATCAATCAAGAAAGTTAGCTTCATTGTTCACTTTTCCTAGATTATAGGAGGATAATTGGTTCATCACAACTAACAAATCCCCTAAGCTCAATTCAATTCAATGTAGAAGAAGTCACTAATCTTGTTGCCTTGAACCTTCTTGTTTACAAGCATGGTATCATGAAACCTTTTTCTCAACCTCTACATTTTGAACCTAGTTTGCACCCATGCTAAATAAAATGGACCCTCAATGTATTTATTACAATGGAAAGTTTGATTTGAGGCCTTTACAATTGTATCGTAGACATCTAAATCCAACCTATGTATTACGATGTACACTTTAACATTTATTGGGCCAACATCTCAAAGCAAGGCACACTACTTTTTGTAAACTTTCAAATAGAAAGCTCTCCAAATGCTTTTGCTAGAGTCCATTGGGTTCCCATGAGCCTTATGGAAATTGCCCATCTTCCCCAAGCCTACTTCCTAGGTTGTGATACCACTTTTTGGATCCAAGGCGACTTAAAAACATTAGTTATTGGCTAGAAGTACGATGGGCTAACCACTTGCTACAGAAGCCATCATTAACCTCATTCTTAGGGTGTGTCAAGACCATCTCCTAGCTAGCAATTATTTATTCTAATAGTTACAAACCATTCAGAAATCTATTGGACATCAATATGAAGTTCACTTCAATTCAAGGTAATGATATTTACGTTGCACTTTTATACAAGACTATAGTGGGGTCTTTCAATTCTACTACTATTACGAGGCTAGTTATAGTATAAAACGTTGTTGTACTCAAACCATGCACACACATAGGCCCTCACTTACTTGTATCTAAGATAGTGCTCCGATATTGCAAAGGAACTTTGAATGAAGTTCTTTTTGATCCTTTGAAGATGATATGTAGGTGAGGAGATATATGTATAGAAGTTCATTGGGCTCCATCCAAGAAATATAAGAGGAGTACAAGTAGACATGTAGTGATGTGAGGTTATAAGTCCATCTCATTTTGGCTTGAGAAACTATTAACTTTACGTCACAGTTTTTGGCTATTGAGGATAAGTTGGATGGTATGAATTACCCATTGTGGGCTTATATGATGTGTCATGTGTTGATTACAAAAGGACTATGGAATATTGTTCAGGGTGTTGAAAAAACATCCTATTAAACCTGCAAATACAAGTACTAAAGGTGATGGACATGGCATCAAAGATGGTGATATTCTATAGATCCTTGTTCGTCCTACTTTTCCTATCGCACCTACTATTGAGCAAACTTGTTGGGATGGAAGAGATGCTTAGGCACATGCATTGATAGCTTTATCTGTTAAAGGTTACTTTATCCCTCACATTCACTCTTGCATAATAGCTAAGGATGCTTGGAATACTCTTACCACTTTATATCAAGCTAGGAATGAGGCTAGTATTGCTTACCTCCGAATAGAGTTGAAGAATTAGCACATGAATGAAGGTGATTCTATGGATAGTTTTCTGACAAAGATCAAAGACTTGAAGGAACATTTTAATTTTTTCTCATGAAGTCTTTCCTGATAGTTCACCTGTGTAGATTGTTATGAATGGTCTTCATAGTTCATATTAGATTTTTGTTTCTATTGTTCGTTTGATGATGAATTGAGATCCAAATTCCTTAACATTTAAGGAGTTCATATTTATTCTGTTGCAAGAAGATCATTCTAGGGAGAACATGTCCATATATGGGTGTTGCAGATCATGCTTTCATGGTTAGTCTGAAGGGCAAAGGTGATTGGAGCTCTTCTACTAGTAAGAAAAATTTTTCTAATTCTACACAATCAAAGAAGGATGACAGAGATGACAAGAAAACACAAAAACAAAAATTGTTTTGCAAATAGTGTAAAGGAAATAATCAGGTTATTAAGAGCTATCTAAAACTTGTTGCTAAAGAGGCAAAGAAGAAAGAGATCAGAATGGTTGTTGCAGATGCCTCTACACCAAAAACACAGCCTACTAATCTTATGCAGAATGAAGAATGGGCATTTACTACTATTTGTAGTTTTGACCCATCTTCTCATGAGCAGTGTATGTCTACAGTAAACTCAGATGTTTGGTACTTTGATAGTGGGGAAACCAAACATATTACCTCAAAGCACATTTTCTTCACTTCACTTGAGCCTACCCCTAGAGGGAATACTATCACATGCACCAACAACTCCTCTTATCCTCGCATGGGAGTTGGTAAGGTCATTCTAACTATTGTTGATGGAAGTTCTTTTACATTCTCGAATGCTTGGTTGTGAAATTTGTTGATAAAAGATGTACAATTCATGATATGTCAAATGGTGATGATATTATTGTTTCTGGCATTTTATGTCATGGGTTGTCTAAGCTCATAGACTATGAAAAATATGTGAATGATTGAGCATGTGTACTACATGATTCTCACGCTATGTGAGATGCAAAGCTTTGGCATGCAGGCTTTGGTCATTCGAATTTTGCGAGTTTGCTACACATGCAAAAATCTGAAATGGTGTCGTCTTTGACCAAACTTGAGGCACCTGGTAAACAAGTATGTGAAGGCTATATTTCGGGCAAAATGCAGTGATCCTCCTTCCCAAAAGGTGGTTCATTTTGAGATACTTAGAAATTGCAGCTTGTTCACATTGATATCTCTAGCTCTATGCAAACAGCTTCTTTTGGAAACTATCTTTACTTCGTGACTTTCATCGATGATTTTTCCAAGCATGCACGGGTATATCCATTGAAAGAAAATTACGAAGTGTTTACATGTTTCAAACAATTTTTTATTTTGGCTAAAAATCTATGAGCATGTGAAATGGTGACCGTTCATTTTGATTTTTGGGGGGCGATATATGTCCTTTGACTTTAATGCCTTTCCGGTTGAACGTAGGATAAAACATCAGTGTATAGTTCCATATACACCTCAAAAAAATGGAGTTGCCAACTGGAAGAACAAGTCACTCATGGAAATGGGGAGGTGTATGGTCAAGAGTTAGACTTTACTACATATTTTTTGGATTGAGGATGTTATGTGTGTAGCATATGCACTTAATAGAAGTCCCACTAAACCATTGCAATCCATCGTTCCATATGAGGCTTAGCATGGTTGAAAGACATGCATTGCTCATCTACGTGTTTTTGGTTGTTTGGCATATGCATTAGTGCTTGAACAACAATGCAAAAAATTGGATGATAAAGGAGTGAAATGTACTTTTGTTGAGTATAGTTTTGAAAGCAAAGGCTATCGTCTGTATCATCCACATACTAAATACACCTTGGTTAGCCATGATGTTGTTTTTGTGGAAGATGCTATTAGCCCATTACTTTCATGGGATAAGGAGACATCAGTTAGCTCCAAAAACATGTATGATACTTTGCTTCCTCTTTTTACTAGTGGATAATCTAGTGCTAGTCCTAATGAAGCAACTTCTCCACCTTTATAGGTTTCATGTGATGATGTAGATCATTACATTTGTGATGCAGATTTACATGATGCACTTGTTGATGAGAGTGAAGATATTGAGGAGGCAAAAACTATGACAAAATAGCTAGTGCAGACTTTGTGTGAAAACAAATTAGATGCACCTCTATCATATCATACTCGTTATGGCTCTCGTAGTGCCTCTTTTGAATCAGATTGCTATGCTATGGTTGTCTCTAGTCTTTGTGATGAGAATGAGCCTGTTTCATTTCATAAAGCACAAAATTCAGAAAGTTGCATGCCTGCTATGCAATTTGAATATGATGTTATCATGAAAAATGGTATGTGGTCTTTATGTGACTAAGAAGAGTCCAACTGAGAGCACCTTATATGTTAAACATGCCAATAATGTGCTTCTGATCATTCTTGTCTATGTTAATGACATGCTGCTCACTAGTCCTCATGAGAAGCATATTGCTGATTGTAAGGTTGATTCTCATATCTCATTTGAGATGTTAGATTTGGGACATTGACATCATTATTTGGGCACTCAATTTATGCAATTTGATGGTGAAATAGGTTTGTGTCAAACAAAATATATTAACACATTATTGTAGTGTTCTGGCCTTGAAGAATGTAAATCCATTGCCATTCCTATGGAGATAGGTTTATGATTGATTTTTCATGATGCTAGAGATGCATTTGGTGCTATTCTTTATCAGAAAGTTGTTGGATGCTTGATTTACTTATGCATTACTTGGCCAGATATTCATTTTTTTGTCTCACAAATGAGCTGGTTTATGCATTGCCAAGGTGTCAAGCATCGGCAGGTAGTTAAGCACATCTTTTCCAACTTCAGTGGTACCTAGATACTTTGATTGTTGTATCCCAAGAGGGGATCACTACAGCCACATTTGCATCGTTTTTCTAACACTAAATTGGGCTAGTCGCTTTGACACTCGTGTGTCCACCAGTGGTTTTTGCTTCATCCTTGGTAGCTCTTGCATATCTTGGTTGAGCAAGAAGCAGCCTATTGTGGCCATTTCTAGTTGTGAGGCTAAGTCGAGTGCAACTTTCATAGGGATTGTTGAGCATGTGTGGCTAGATGCCTTATGGAGGATTTGCGCATTCATTAGTCTTCTGCCATCAACATCTTCATTTACAATCGGAGCCCATTGACAATTGTGAGGAGCCTTGTGTTCCATGCTCTTACTACGCACATTGAGGTGCACTATCATTATGTGAGGAAGAGGTTCTCTGTTGGAGAGATTAGCTTGGCATAGTTCCCACATAGCAGAATAGTGCTGACCTTTTCACAAAGGCTCTACCTAGAGAGAATTTTGAAGCTTTCCAGAAAGCTTTGGGCTTACTTCCTTTCATGGATTGATTCGGCATAGCTTGACACTTCCTTATACATGACTGTCAACGCCTTGTTCACCTCATCATTCCTAGGGGGGATTTGTTGGTATGCTTAGGTAGTTGTGTGTGTGAACACACTAGGACCATCGGGCCACTAGTTTCCCTCTTTAGGAGGGTTTCTTCCCCGACTTGTATATACATCTTTTGCCCTAAGAGGTTACTTATCTTTGTGCATTCTAGTGGTAATACATTTAGTACTGTGTGTTGTGCTCCAAGCTTCTTCTTCTTCCTTGTGCTATTCACGTTCTTGCACAAACCTTGAACTCCAACAACCAACACTTGGCACAACTCAAATTAGAATATCTCATTTACGAGTTCCTTAAGGGAGATCCACAAATCCTTGTTCTTTAGTTTTTTCCACTCTATTTCCTTCCATGTCTTCTACCATGGAATGAAATTGTTGTTGAAGTATTGAGGCTAGACATTTCTTAGCAACATTTGAGTCTTTTACTTTATCTACAGTAATGACTCAAAAAAGTTATGCCCATATGCAGCATTGGTTCGAAAATTGTTAGTGCATCACTAAATAAGAACATATATAAAATGAAGAATTACCCGGTTGAGTGCAGTCGTCTTCTTTGTTTGGTCTAGTGCATCTGCCACTGGTCATATTGGCATCTACTTGACCTCCGTACGCTAATCATGGGAGGATGAATCATCCTCTTCCATAGACATATCGATCTAAGATAAAGTATTGATTATATATATATATATATATATATATATATATATATATATATATATATATATATATATATATATATATATATATATATATATATATATATATATATATATATATATATATATATATATATATATATATATATATATATATATATATGTATGTATGTATGTAGTAAAAGAGACTCCAAAGGTGCGTAGATAGTTTGCATGATTCTCAAGGCTTCAATCTTCTGGGGAACGATATATTCAAAAGTAATTTCTAGATACTCTATAAACTTGCAGCCATGTCTTAGAGGAATTTGGAAATGGCATGTATATTATGAAGAAGGGAGACGCTGTAGAAACTTGAGGATTCGCATATTGATCTACTATTGATGAATCATTTTTGGTCCTCACTAAGCCACCTCTTCAAGTGGTAAGAAATTCTGTTGGAAATTTTTTTTGTGAGGATCTTGTAGCTAGTTTGAAGCATCATGATTAGGTGTCAGTGCTCAATACTTTCTCCCCGAAAGAGGAAGTTCAAGGTCTCATTTCTTCACTTTTGCAAATAAATTCGCCCTCTCTCGTCTCTTTTTGGCATTTTTTATTATTCTTTGGCAAAGCTAACAAAATTTGCTGTGCCCGGCAATGATTGGCATGAGTGATGTGATCTCTCCTGGAAATAATGCTGGAAAAGACATTAAGAAGAGAGGGCTTGAGACATTGAGAAGAGAGGGCTTGAGACAAGGCCATTTCGTGCAGAATTCATATTCTTTTGCAAAACTCAACTATAATTCTCCCTACTAGAGACAAATGTTCTCTAGAAACCAAATTTCTTTTTCGGTTTACTTTCACATTGTTATGATTCATTGGAAACATATAGTAATTTTAGCTACACACAGGTATCCCAAGTTTTTTAACCATAGCTTGATTAGAGGCTTTGCGAAAAGAAGTCTCCCCCTTCCATGACAAATAGAGTATTTTAACAATCATTTGTTTGCTGAACCACTAAATGCATCTAATGATTCCATTAAGCCTCACAAAATCTAAAAACTATATAGTCTCTAACCATGGAACATTCTCCTCAAAATCCAAAAATACATTAAAGGGTGATTTACTAGGTCGAGTGGAGTCATCTTCTTTATGCCACGAATCGGGGGTTAGCACAATCGAGTGGAGTCATCATCCTCTACCAAGGCTCCAATTTGGATGATTCCCAAGGCTCCAGAAATACTCTAGAAACACCATTAAAGAAATAAGATACTCTAGAAATAATACTCTAACTGACCTACGACCTCTGTATTTCATTTTATTCACTTTTGCAAATGCGTCCTCTTTTTTGTCTTTTTGGCATTTCTTTCACTTATCTCAAGATTTTATTTCATGTGATGTGACAATTGTACGTGCAAAATGGTAAGCTGGCAGTGCATTGATCCAAAAGTGTAAGTGCAAAATGTAAGCTGGCAATATTGAAAGCAGAGAAAAAGCAAAAGAAGAAAAAGCAAAAAAGAAGCACAGAAAAAGCAAAAAAGCAGCCTGTCACAATCAATAACAAGCTGGAAATAAGTAGTAAAAAGGAAGTGCCAAGCTATGTAAAATTTATTCACAAAAGGGAGTAATCCCAAAGCTTTGTGGAAAGCTTCAAACTTCTCCCTAGGTAGAGCCTTTGTAAAAAGTTCTACAATGTTCTCTTGCGTGGGCACATATGCCAAGCTGATCTCTGTAGTAGAGAATCTCTCCTTGACACAATGATAATGCACCTCAATGTGCTTAGTGCAAGCATGGAACATAGGGTTCCTCGCAACTCCCAATGTGCTCTGACTGTAAGTGAACATGGTGGTGGCAGAGGAATCACCAACACCCAAATCAAGCATAAGGCATCTACTCCACACACACTGAACAATCGTTGTGGAAGCTTCCCTATACTCTGCTTCACAACTAGAAGTGGCCATAGTAGGCTACTTCTTGCTCAACCAAGATATACATGAGCTACCAAGCATGAAGCAAAATCCACTAGTGGACACATAAGTGTCATAGCAATCAGCCTAGTTACTGTCAAAAGAAGCATGCAAATCTGGTGGTTGTGATCCCCCATTGGGATAAAACAATCCAAGTAGTCAAGAACCACTCAAAAAATGAAAGATGCGCTTAACCTTCTGCCAATCCTTGACACCTAGGGAATGTACAACTTGCTCATCTATAAGACACTAAACTGAATATCTGGCTCACTAATGCATAAGTAAATCAAGCATCCAACAACATGTTGATAGAGAACATCATCAAATGCATCTATAGCATCATGAAAACTCAATCATAAATGTGTCTCCATAGGCGTGGTAATAGGTTTATAGTCTTCAAGGCCAAAACAATGCAATAATGTGTCAATATATTTTGTTTGACAAAAAGCTATTCCACCATTAATTTGCATAGACTAAATGCCCAAATAATGATACAAATGCCCCAAATCAGACATCTCAAATGAGGCATGCAGATCAGTCTTAAGATCAGCAATATGCTTCTCATGAGGACTAGTGAGCAACATGTCATCAACATACACAGCAATTATCAGAAGCACATCATTAGCACACTTAACATATAAGGTTCTCTCGGTTGGAATGTTCTTAAAACCATGTGTAATCAGATAGGCATGTACCTTTTCATACCAAACATGTGGTGCTTGCTTTAAACCATCTAATGCCTTCTTTAACTTGCACACCTTGCTTTCATGACCTTTCTACACACCACGAGGCTGAAAAAACATGCACTTCTTCATGCAAGTCACCATTCAAAAATGTTGTTTGAATGTCCAACTTATGTACATTCTAACCATGATGAGCGGCAAGTGCACAGATTCTATGAACAGTAGTCATTCGACATGTAGGTGAAAAGGTCTCATCAAAATTGATGTCTCTTTCCTGTGCATAACCCTTTGCAACAAGCCTAGTCTTATACATGTCAATTGTTCTATCAGGCTTAAACTTTAGCTTGTATACCCCATTAGTGCCAATGGCCTTCTTGCTAAGAGGCAAGTCACATAAAGACTAGGTACCATTCTTCATTATAGCATCTGTAGCTCAGTGATGAGTAGCACCTCCTTTAATGTCAATCCGGGAAGACGTGAGGATGGTATGATGACCTCGAGCAAGTGAAGGCACAAGTGCGTGAGTGAGAAGCACACAAACATGCACACACATACACACACACGCGCACACATGGCAAGAACAAAGAGAAAGATAATGGAGTTCTTTTAGATTACTTCCAAAATGCTCATACAACTTCAATTCCATTACAAGCTAACCTAAAAAATGAGCTCTCTAGCTCTATTTATAGTTTTTTACTAGCTTTTGACCCTGTCCAGACCTAGTGTTCGGCCTAGTTAAAAATTAGGTTCTAGGGCCTATTTGGAGGCTCAAACGAAGTCTAAAAATTATGAAAATTGGTACGATGCTACTTCTAATAATCCTCAAGCTTGAGGACTTCTCGGCTTGCACAAAATAGAGTTACAAAATGATGAAATGGTATTTACAATGATTTCTAGTGATGAGAATCACTGTTTTGAAGATGTTGTTTTGGAAAAATTTGAATGGCCTACTTGCCAGATCTTCGTTGACTGCTTAGTCTTCTTGTGCCTTCTCTCCGCTCTGGCTCCCTTCTTTGGCTTCCTTGTCCTGTGAGTCCTTCAGTGCCTTGACTGCTGCCAACACCCCCCCCTCTCACATCTGTCGTCTCTGTCAGACCCTTGTCTAGCTGAGTGTTGGACATAGTATTGAACCACATCTGAGGCAAGGTGGTGTTCTTCTAGTCGTAGCCCCCGTGCTAAGTCTGTTAACAATGCATCCCAATCCACTGGACCTAGAACCTCCAGATGTGGCACCCGCAATTGATCTGAGTGTATGGTCCTCTCCACAGCGAATAGTTGGAGGAGATGTGAGGGCCTAGGTACAAATATTTCTGAGTGATATTCCTAGAACCCTGTAACGAACATCTCCTCAAAGGTCTGATTGAAGGAAGCTGGGAGGTATTTTATTCTTGCGTACCAGGCATATATTACCTTTATTGAGGGGGTGGTGCTGATGTCATATACCAGGTCTAGGTTGCCTGCAGTAAAGTCAACTCCTGAGAAATGGGGTTCTTTGATGTTTTTGAATGTTCTGAATGTGATTAGCATTAATTCAAAGATCTTGATGCACATCTGTGCCATCACATCAGGGGTGTTCTGTAGTCAAAGGCTCCAGTGACGGATTGTAGAAATCATATAAGCAACGGAGGGAGGTCTTTGTGGAGGTGCTAGATAGAAATAATTTAACCACTTTGCACAACCTTTGACATTCTTGATAGCAATGGCAAACTGAGGCCAGGTTTGTCTTTGGAGGAATGGAACGTAACAGGGGTTGTATTTGATAAATAGTGGCATGTTATTCCAAGTACGAACCATTTTGGGATAGGTCTCAAGGAGAGGGATCCTCCCGGTGGGTTGACAAATGGATCCTTTTTTCGCACTCTCAGGGATATCTTCGGGCCCAAACTGTGTGGCAAAAGTGGGAGCCTTTGCAAGAGAACAAGGATTACGACCACCACATACTAGAGAGATGACTCTCCTCCCAACCAAATGCCTCTATATATAGCTCTCTCCAGGGGACTGCCTTCTTGGGCAGGTGGATACTAATCATCCAAGTGTCAGCCATGTAACTACATGTGCGCCAAGTGTCTCAGTGGATGCTTCTAGAAGGTTCTAGAGCTCTTTGGGCAAAATACTCTTCCCATGTACCCCATGGGGATTGAACCCAAGACCTCGTCCTTCACATCCTTGAGACTTAACCACTAAGCTAAGTGGATCACTTGTTCACAAGAGCACAAGACCTCCTAGTAAGTCTAAACTCGAGATCTTTGGTCATACACACGGATGACCAAACGGTATCCGATTTCAGATCTGTCTGAACCGGCCAGATCCTTGGATCATAGACTTACTTTATTACATTCTTTCCCCCTTGGAAAATATTTTCGTCCTCGAAAATAGAGCTATATACATACTGTAGGCAACCCCCGAGCCTCATGTTCTAAAACTGGAAGAACATGGTCATGTTCTAACACTGGAAGAACATGTCTCATCTCTGTGGTGGCATCCTTGCCCAAATGATTCAAAACACTATTTGGTTTTGTACTTTGATGAACGGGACAAAGTACAAACTAGTGAAGAATAATGAGGGTGGATCTAATGACATCCCTGGCTAATTCACAGTTTCTGGATGTGCGAGCTAGGCACAAACATGTGAACTAGGTGGAGTCAAATTACTAGTCCATTTCTAGGCATGTCTGGTGCATGGACTTAGTAATGAAGGTGAGATTCTTATCCCTTGCAAGACTTGAAGAATTCTTGATTCACTTGAATCTGTTTTGGAGAACTTGAAATTTGGTTGTCCCATACATCTAACTTTAGATGTCTGTACAATGGTTTACTTTTATCTAACAGTTACTTGATTTTTTCACCCGACTAGAGGACTACTCTGTCCCAATGAGTTGAAAAAATCCTATGTAAACTGTAGGAGAAAGTTTACCATTTCGGTGGAATCAACCATACTAACTTCACCAATTCAAATTCAAAATGAAAATTGTCCAACTTAGGACTTTTTTCAAAGACTTTTAACTGAAAGTTCTTGGGAATTGTCAATCTGATGAGCAATTCCTAACTTCCCTATTCTAGAGTATACTGGACTCCAGGAAATCATTTATGCTATAACTTGAAGCAAACTCAAATGAATAAGTCCACTTAGACTTATCATCTTTTGAAGATTGAAAAGGTTCTTGTACATAACATCTATCTAGGATGTTCAAGTTAGTTATTTTATTCTAACCGGCTAACTAACTAAGACTCTGTACAACCAATTCAAACTTCGAATATACATAAACTTGCTATGAGTCAAAGACTAGATGACTCAGGACTTTTTACTTTTCAAAGATCTATTTCAATAGGGATTTGAAGCATTTACTTTTATCTTTAAGAGAAATAAGCTGGATTCTCAAAAAGATTCAAAGAAAATCAAAAACATCATCCAACCACAAGATACTAGTGTGGTAACCAACATCAGTGTGTCGACCCACTGAGGTTACGCTGATGAGTTTTGTATTCAAATAATGCTTCACTTGAGACTAAGTTCAGGTCACATTCAATCTTTTTGACTCCGTGAATGCAATTCTTGTGCATTTCTTTGAGTCTAAAAGAGTGAATTTATCAAGTTACACTAGGAACTTGATAGTTGACTTAGTCAATTGAATCTTTAGTTGAAAAGATCAACTCAAAGTAAAAGTCCAACTTCTTTCAGAAATTTATCAAATATTTCTGATCAATAACACTTAAGCTTGAAGTGTTCTAAGAAGATCTTGGAAGTTCCTTACTTCATATCTTCAATTTCCTTGATCTTGAAGTCATCTTGAAGTATCATAAGATACTTACTACTTTCATCCTTTACGAATTAAACTTTTCCTTGAAGTCTTAATTCCCTTGAGGATGAAACCTAACTTCAAAATCCAAACTAGGACTAAAAGATAATCATCATCCCACGGTCCGATGTCCCATACCATCTTTCCGACATCAATCTGAGTATAAAATCTGGTGTCCCATACCACCCTATATTATATTCACATTAATGTGTGGGTGATTCTTATCCTAAAGTCTAAACATCTCTTGATAGAGTACCTTATCTCTTCAATTCTTTTACAAGAATTGGAAGTTTCAGGCATTACCTCTAACTAGATTTTCCTAGGTTTTGATTCCTTCGCATGATCACCTCATAATCATGTGCTTTGCCTTGGAAACTTGAAAACCTCTTGACAGAATATCAATTCTTCTTTACTGGGGCTTTCAAATGAAAACCAATCAGAATTCCAAGTTCTCGAATTTCTCAAATTCAAGTTCAATTGGTTATTCTTGACCAATTTTGTAGCGACAAGAGTTTATGACTTCTTGTCTTTAGATTCCTTTCTATACTGGTGCTTTTAGGTACCTATCCCGGCCGGGGCTTTTTACAGGAATCTCTCTACTGCTTAAGTCTTAAGCATCCGCTCATGCTTTCTGGATTTGTACCAAAATCCCTTTAAGGATAGGTAAACACTTATGTTTTACCTTCCACAGACTTAATTACCATTTTCACGGTTGCAGACTACATTCTTGGAATTTCTTTACTCTGTTCAGACTTGGAACAACTTACTCTTTTTCACAGTTTTCCATCGAATAAATGGAACTTGAGTGAATCATTCCTAAAGAAAATTTTTATTGCCAATACTTGGGCAATCTACAGGGTAGTTCCAATCGCATGTTCTTGGACAATCATGGCCAAGCTTGATCAAGTCTTGTTGATCATGCGATAATAATAAAGACTTTATCTTTATCTTTTAAGATCTCTTTAAACTATCTTTAAGCTTCTTTGCTTACCTGCAGGATTTTTAGAGATCTGTTCCTTACTCAAGTCCAAGCATACACTAATGCCTCTTAGATTCCAAAGCTAAGAATCTTTGATATACCTTTAGGTTATATCACAAATAGGACTTGAAATACCACTTCTAGTGGTTTGGGATATCCGGGAACTACTTAGAGTATGAAGAATTTCATTCTGAAAGAATGCCATTTCTTCAAAGACTTGAGATTCCTTCTAGGGAATCAAATAACTTGAGCAAATGATTCATCTTGGAATCTTTTGCAAAAAGAACATTTGAAAGAAATTCTTTCAAATAATATCCAAAAAATTTACTGATTCAATTGTATTCATTTCTTGAGTATCAAACTAGAGACAAAATATCACATTTTGGATATGATTTCCCATGCCACTATGAAAGTTTAAGTTGAACTTTCATTTATGTGATATCGACTTCTATTCTTGAGTTTGATACCAGACTCATTATTATTGGTCAATCTTCAGATGTTACTAGAGTCCTTTAAACATATTTCACTACTCAAATTTATGTTTAAAGTCCAAGCATCTATTGATGATTGATCCAATAGTAATGCATCTATGAACACTTTGAACTTTATAACTTGTTTAGGAGAAGTTCATGGATTTAAGATCCATTTCTTGGAACTTTCTACTCCTAAATGAAAAGTTCACACTTGCTTCAAGTCTTTAGGAACTTATTATTTCCTAAAGACTGCTTAGCTAGTTGCATCATTTACCAGAGATGCAACTATGGAACCTAACATCCTTTTATTGACGTCAAGGATCAATTGATGTTGAGGTTTAACCTTTGATTTCCATCACCCCTTGGGATGAAATCAAATGAAAATTTAGAAAAGCTTGGTACCTTTATATCTTGGCAAAACATTTATATCCTAAAGAGGTTTTGCCTTCATCATTCCTTGGACCTATCATATAATATGAATTTATGTGTATTTTGGGAAGAGTTCATGAATCAATTAAGATCCTCTACTTGGAACATCTTCCTTCCCAAAACTAAATTCATCTTGAACATAATAGGAGAATGATCTCACATGAAATAGAAGGCTTGACTATTTCATATCTCAATTCCAAAAAGTCACTTACCGAGGTTTCATCATGAGATATAAATCTTGAAACCACAAGAAACTTCTTTAAAACTTTCGAAATCTTCTAAATAGAAGAGTACTCATGGAACTTGGAAATATAGTTGATGTTCTCATCCAACCTTGGGATGCTTGAGAAGTTACATAAAAATGTATAACTAATCAACTAAAGCTTATCCGTATGACTTTCTAAGTACATCCGGGACTTAGAGTCATCATACATCACAAAAGAGTTTTGCAAGTAATTTAAATTTTCTTGGTCATCAAGGAAATTTGTTACTTAACTTTCTCTTAGTGCTTACTTATACCTAGCAAGACATCTATCATACTTAATTGTCATTAAGTATTTGTCTTTGATAGAAGAGTATCGACTTGGGAAGAAATCGACTAATTACTTGAGTTGCAATACTAGAACTAGTATGTCTTTGCAACTAGAACTAGTATGTCTTTGCAACTAACTAGTCCTTGGTCTTCCCTAATGTCAAACTGCGAGCTTTATAAAGTAAGCTAAATACTAAGAGAGTACATTCTCATATCTACTTGCAAACAGCATTCCATTCTATCATGCAAATGCATGTGTCTACATGCAAAAGCATATGTTCACATGCGTATGCATGCATGTTCTTTGCATGCTCAAAAAATAATACAATAATCATGCATAAACTTGATGCACGATTTTTTCCTTGTACTAAGAATGTATATCATGCAATCCTGATGCATGAATATCCTTTCCTTTGTCCTAATGCACTATGATATAAAAACATACCCTTGAAGTGCAATAGAAAACTTACTCAATGGAAAGGAAATATGTATTTAAACTACCAAAATACATTCTTTGATGCACAAGGATCTTTTTGAAATCAAGTCTTTCCTTAATGCAAACTAATGCTTGAAATAAGAAATGGATTAATTCATTATTCTAATCTAGACTTAATCAATTGAAATCTTGGCTATTTCAATGTGCATCTATGATTAAGTGTAGAATAATGAAAACAAGATAAATCAAGCATTAAGGCCAAGCAGAAACTGGAAAATACTTAGCTTTGATCAAAGCTTCGTCCATCCCTTGATCCTTTGGAAGAGTGATTCATCCTCTTGATCCTTGCGAGGAGCTATTCACCATTCTTGAAGCTTCCTCATCAAGAAATAGTCTTGGATGACTTGGTCCGTCGTGGTCGACTAACTTGGGCCTCCGGATCTTCACTTCACAGCTCCAATTCCTTCAAGCTTTGCTCAATCTTTGATTCTTCTTGGATGGATGAGAGTTGGGCTTGCACTTCAGCTTTGCTTACTGCTTTAGGATACTCTGCTCTGCACTATAGAACAAGCAAATCCGGCTGGGTGCGTGGCTACGTGAGCCTCCTCCCAAAGAACCCGTCTGAGTTCGATCCCTAGCAGACGCAGCGGGCACAGAAAGCTACGTTTTGGTTTGTTCCTTTCGAAAATCTTCTGCAACGCTCGATTACAACACAAGATGAATCTCTGCAGATGTTTGGAGCGTGAACGCCCGTCGACGTGATGGATAGGCGGCAATCCTTTAGTTGGGGGGTTGGGGGTTCGAATCCCCTATGCTTCACCAGAGAATATCACTTTTTAGATCTATAAATTAAGATCTACTTCAGCGCCGGCTCTGATCAATTTGCTGTGCTGCGGGTATAATCCCACGTGGTCGATGTGCTCTTGTGGTTAGAGCAACACGCTCCAAACGGAAGGGCGGGAGTTCGAATCCGGGCCGCCGCCATGCTTCCTCATCACCTTTTTTGACTTGCGCTGAGGAGGCTTTCATCCGCAAAATGGAGATTTATCAGTAGATCCGCCGAGACAGAAGCATACGACGTCGCTTGTGAGC
Organism: Ceratopteris richardii; assembly: GCA_020310875.1. Taxonomy (NCBI): domain Eukaryota; kingdom Viridiplantae; phylum Streptophyta; class Polypodiopsida; order Polypodiales; family Pteridaceae; genus Ceratopteris; species Ceratopteris richardii. The sequence continues at coordinate 131,114,041 of CM035413.1, forward strand.
TGGATAAGACGTAGAACTCTTTAATGGATGGTTGCGGGTTCGAGTCTCACAGGCCGTCCCTCTATTACCCCACCAATATGAGTCCTTCTACTCATTTTGCAACCTCTATCTCGAGGTAGATCAGCCAAACGAATTTGGGACCACCTTCTGCACACCCGCAAGCGGCAAAAATGATTGCCTACAAAATTTAAATGACGAACGAGAGTGGATGATTGGTGAAATAAAGATCTACATATAGAGAGCATGAAGATGGTGAAATCTTTCAAGGTCTCCATGGAAGCATGAGGAAGATGATGAGCCTAGCAAGGTCACCATGAAAGCTTGCCTAGAGCTCTGATACCAATGCAAGAGAACAAGGATTACGACCACCACATACTAGAGAGATGACTCTCCTCCCAACCAAATGCCTCTATATATAGCTCTCTCCAGGGGACTGCCTTCTTGGGCAGGTGGATACTAATCATCCAAGTGTCAGCCATGTAACTACATGTGCGCCAAGTGTCTCAGTGGATGCTTCTAGAAGGTTCTAGAGCTCTTTGGGCAAAATACTCTTCCCATGTACCCCATGGGGATTGAACCCAAGACCTCGTCCTTCACATCCTTGAGACTTAACCACTAAGCTAAGTGGATCACTTGTTCACAAGAGCACAAGACCTCCTAGTAAGTCTAAACTCGAGATCTTTGGTCATACACACGGATGACCAAACGGTATCCGATTTCAGATCTATCTGAACCGGCCAGATCCTTGGATCATAGACTTACTTTATTACAGCCTTCCCACATTGTCGTTGAATCTGTGCATTGTAATCTGCCAAAAGCACACAATACGGCACATACTGATCATCGTTGGTGCCTATCCATCTGTGATGAGACATACTTCGGAAATATTCTGATTTTATGATAGTGTCTTCCAATTTGGCCAGTGATTGGATTTGGCTTGCCACTCGCTCTTCGTGGGTTTTAGCTGTCTTTTCGAGTGTTTGAAGCCATTCAGGTGCTTCCACTTCCAAGGTTTCCATACCTTCCGAGGTTTGCTGACCTCCTGGCATCGGCAAAGGAACATATGGTTCCTCATACGAATCATCCACCTCAATGGTACCAATTCTTTTGGCTCTGGTTCTATAACTATAGAGGGTTGTCTTTCATATTCCAGTAACTTCTTCTACAATTCTGCCACCTGCTCCATCAATGCCTTTACCTCTTCTGAAGTCGAGGGTGACTGTATGACCTTCGGTTATTGTTCCTGTTCCTTGATCTGGTGGTGCAGTGCGTCTCTTTCCTTTTCTAAATCAGCATGGGCGTCTAACAGATCCGCATAGCTTTCCAAGATTGTCTTCATTGTATCTGAGGGGACTGCTTTAAACTGCTCTGGGTCGATCTCCTGCGGTGAACCCTCCATTGCTGCTTCTAGGTTTTCCTCGTTCTGTTTCTATAGTCGTTTGTTTTCTTCAAGTGCTGCGGACATGTGCTTCCGTAATAAGGCGAGGTTGCATCGAAGCTTGAGATTGTCCGTTATCTGGGCATGTAACATATCATCAAGTTGCTCTTTTTCTTCAATATCTGACTGGGGTGGATTGGCAACTAATTGATCATGTTGTGCTTGCAGTGTAGTGTACTGCTGTTGTAATAGCCGCTTCTTCTTCTCTAAATCAATGAATCTTGCTTGGAGAGTTTCATGGTTTCTGAAGAGGCTCGTATGCTGGGTATCTAGGTGCTGGTAATGCTATTGTAGTTGAGACATACATTGGTACATATTATTAAATACATTATTAACAGGGGTGGATGCGGGAAAGGTGTTGAATGCAGAAGGGAAGGGAAAAGGGAATGGGAGCGTGTATGTTGTTCTTGAAAAGGGTGAAGTTGGTGGTGGGGGAATGGGAGATTGTGGAGGTATGGGGGGAGGGAGAGGTGCGGAGGTGGGTTATATGTCCATGAAATCAAAAGTGGATGCAGTTGTGGGAGTGATTATGAACATGGGAATTGTGGGTGCGGTGATGGTGGTGAAGGTGTAAAGTGGTGTGTGTAGTTGTGAATATGAACCGCTAGGAAGTGTGATCGGGGGAACGGGGTTTTCCGTGGCTACAGTTAGAATTACAATGTCAGTGGTAGTGTAAACAAGAGGGGTGGTGATCAGTTGTGCAGGTTGTGTGGGTTGACTGACGGTCTGTGCTTCGGTATGGGAAGTGGACCCTGAGGTGCTGATAGTAGTGGTTTCACTGGTAGTGGGAGGTGAAGGTGGTGGAGTTGGAGGGAGAGGGGGTAAGGGGGGTGACGGGGGTGCACTGGATGTATGGGCTTCCTCAGTGTCATGAATGGTATGAGCTGTGCCCGTGGTTGTGGATGTGGTGCCCTATGGTTCTGATACTAATACATTCATTTGTTTTCCTGATCGAGGGGGGCGTCTGCCGTATCGTCGTTCTGATCATCGTGAATATGCGAGAGCGGTATGCACCATCTCAGGTACCCCCAATGCATCAGCTATCATGTCAAGGGTTGCTCGCTATTGCTCATCCACACCTTCCTCCTCAAGGATTTGGTTCATGAGGGCTTTTCCTGCTGCCAGGGACAGTTTGTGTTGTTCTTGAACTCGGTTGATGGTATCATACAGCTTTTTCAATTGTTTGGTATAAGCGGGGGCACCATCAAGTTCCTGTAGAACTTCTTGCTCATATTCCTGCTCTTCTTCATCAGACAATCCTTCTCGTTCCTCCTCTTGCTCCTCTTCTTCATCATCATCCACTTCGACTACTTCTGGTTGGACTGGATGGGGTTGGTCTGTGACTGTCTGCTGCCCGCTTGCCTACTCTACCTCCACTTCTAAATTCGTAGCATTGATTATTCTAGCTACCTCTTCATCAGTTAGATCTTCCAATGTAAAGCCATGAGGAAACTCCAAGTCGGTTGGTATAGGTGGAAACACCAGATTCGGTCCATCTGTGCTATGTCTTGGTAATCTAATAGTGAAGGGTTGCACACACCTTGGAAGCCGTGGAGTTGTCTCTGGTGTCAGTGTCGCACCGCGGGCCTATGCACAGGGCATCTGAACTCCGCCTCTCATTTTCTTGGATGGAGGCCCTACGGTGGATAGTCTACGTTGGAATTCTTGCACCCTGGTCCAAATAAGTGCCCTTTGAACTGGCACATCATATGCCGAGCATCTGTAAACAATCCTTGTGAGAGCACAACATCCATAGAGTACTGACTTTGGCTTCTTATACCACCGTTGATGAGCCAAGTGGATTTGGTCAATAATCCAGTGAGGCATGTTGATTTTCAAATCAAAGGCATCTGCTAAATATAGACTGAACCATATCTTCTTGGGTGGCATTGTGAACCTCTCTTGAGGGGGGAATGCGAAATGCTGCATGCACATCCGAAGATGAATGGCAATAGTAGGTGTCATTGCCACCATGTCCTTTAGTTTCGTCAGATTCCTGTTCTTCATATTGTGAGGGACCATAGTCTCTTTCTCGGTGGGAATGTGCATGCCTTGCATGTTCAATGCTTCCCGTACTAGGTGTAGGGTCAGTTTGAATCTTTTGAGTTCATGGTCTGGCATCAGTGAGGGTAGCACAAAAGTACTATCGCCTCCTTTGGCTCTGCTAGGGGTGATGGTACTAATAAGGTAGGAGCAGCGCAAGAAATCTGGCTTAGGTAAATGTGCCAAAAAATAGCTGTCCAAGCCCGCTTTGGTCCACACTGATCGCATTACTTCTGCATCTTGATATTCCTCAAATTCGCGGGTGAAGAAATGGTAACGTCCCCATTTGCCATCAAATTCAAGCTCTACCTCCCAAAAGTAGGTGCCGTCTCCCAATGACCCTACGACATCACTGAACCAATGTGCGTGTTTCCCCACTTGAGAAGTGTGTCCCTGAGTAGGGTCCTGAATGGGAAGCACGTGCACTGCTCTAAGTTCTTGAGGCCTCTCGGTGAGTTGTGGTTGGAGGAGGAGTGTTTCAATGTCCACTATCTGGGCGCTGTACCTTGTCTGGGAACTGGTGCCTCCTGCTCTGCCATGTTACTACTTGCTTGCTGGTTCTATGAGAATATAGAATCATGCGTTAAAATTGTAATGGACAAGATAGAACAATTTTTGTCCCCGTTACAACATTAACATAAGGCAAGTAAGGGGTTAGTGGGTCAGTGTGTGCTCAATGATTGTGTGTGTTGTTAGTGAACAAGTAGTCCTATGAGCTAGGTGAAAAGATGCAGTGTGAGAATGATGCAGTTAGTAAGTGGAGATGAATTTACAAATGGGGTCGGGGGGTGTATTACAGGCTTTGGGTTGCCAAACACAGTGGATGGGGTTTGGTTTTGATTTTGTGGAAACTCTGGAGGGCTTTATAAGAGTTTCTTCTTGGAAATGAGGCTTTTTAGGAACCCATTTACAAGTGAGTCTGCTCGTGCTCATGGGCAAATATGTGTTCGTGCATGTTGAATAAGAGTGGGTATCAGCTCTTTGAGTGAGTGAATCACGTTACACATGGTGTGATCTGTGTGTAGCTATTTGAGCCCGCAAGCAAGCCTTAGGCACCCAGATTTGTCTTGATTGTGGGTCAACCTTCATCGACTTCTTGGGTACCCAGATAGACTTTACTTTTACAGAAGAATTTTTGGAGGACTTCTTATTAGTGTCTGATCGTTGATCACTAATAGGAAGCTGAGCCAGTTGTTGAGGCTTGACCGCAATAGAATGCTCGCCTTTCCGCACCCACATTTGGTTTGGTGGCTGGGACACTTTGCTTTGTACTTTCTTTGTCTTCGAGCATAGGTGTACTTCTTCTGTATTTTAGCTGCCTCTGGTTGCTGTATCCCGATGGCCTTTGGAAAAGAAGGGAGTTTCATTGTATTTGTGACTTCTTCATTGAGATAATCGTTCCTCTGCATCACATAGTTTTGGACAAGAACAACATGGTCATCTTCATGTGTACTCCTGGAAGGACCAGGAGTGTGTGTCTTTCCTAGTTCCTTGAGTGCTCCATTGTCTAACTCAATTGTAATTCGACTATGATTTACCCATACCTGAAGAAGTCCACTTCTTAGGTTCAGGTTGACTGCATGATCATAGGTCCAGTCTTGACCCAAGACAAGAGGCTCAGTGAGGTCCTCATCTTGACACACTAGTACTTTAACTGTCATAAGAGCATCTTGAATGTAGAGAGGGAGTTCCACCTCGCCCATGCAAGGCATTTCCATGCCTCCCAATCCTATGAGATATGCTTCTATAGGATTGACATTTAATTTCAACTCTCAATAGTAAGAAATTTTAACAGCACTAATGGCTGCACCTGAGTCAATCAAGGCCCGTACAGTCCTTGCACTCTTTCCTTGTCCTATCCCCTAGGTTACAAAAGGACGTCGGTCAATTATTCTATGGGGGCTTACACTTGAGACTTCACACATAGCCATATGCTATCCTGGGTCCGCATAGTCATCTGTCCTAGGCTGATCTCGTCCTTGTCTTCTCATCTTCATTTTTCGGATGCGTTCCAAGGCTTTCGCCTGTGCTTCTTCTCAAACTCGTTTTTCCTCTTCTTAATGTTTTTTGGCAGTGTTGAGTCGATTCAGCATTTCCTCAATGAGAGGTTCCTGATATAACTTGACTCTACATCCGCTTATGTAGCTAGGGAGAATATCGCCTTCGAGTGTGGCTAACTGCACTACTCCACTAGTCGAGATCCTATTTACGATCATAGGTCCATAGCCTCTCTTCTCTAATTTTCTCGCATGTTGTTTCAGGGTATACACCAAAACTAAGTCTCCGGCCTTCAATCCTTTATCCTTAACATGGGCATCAAAGTACGCCTTCTGTCGTTTTTTAGCTGCATATATTCCTGCGGCAGCCCTGAGTCTTGTTTCTCCTAATCCCTCAAGGTAAAAGATCCTAGAGGAGAGCTCATGGCCCGTCCACTCATGCTCCTGTGCTATTCTCAATGTAGGAATCAAGAAGTCCAAAGGTAGCACCGCATTTTGGCCAAATACCATGTGAAAGGGTGTGGCTTGGAGTACCGTTTTATAGGCAACTCGGTATGCCCAAACAGCATGGTGTAGCTGTTTGTCCCAATCAGAGTGCTTATTATTCACTAATTTGGTGAGCACATTGCATAGAATCTTGTTTGTGCTTTCGGCTTGCCCGTTAGCTTGTGGGTGATAAGGGGCAGACTTCTTGTGTACTACCAAGAACTCTTGGAGAAGATTTTCAATAACTTCATTCAAGAAGTGAGTGCCCCTATCACTTACTAGCTCGATAGGTAGCCCGTATCTTGTGAATACATTCTCAAATAAGAACTTATCCGTCGTTTGAGCATCATTCTTTGTTGTAGCTTTTACCTCTACCCACTTGGTTAGATAGTCTGTGGCCACAATGATATATTCAGCATGTGAACCCTTAGCTGGGGTATTAATCAGACCAACAAAGTCTGTAGAGAATGCACGTCCACCCATCATAGGTTTCAAAGGCATCTCATCTTTACGTATAGGATACTGGGTTTGGTGGCAGACATCACACCTCTTCACATAGGTATGTGCATCCATGTGAAGGGTCGGCCACCATAATCCTGCAAATAGGATTGCCTTGATCACCGGATCTGGTCCAAAATGTCCTCCTGCTACACCTTGGTGAGCAGTTTCCAAAATCTTGAGATATTCACTCTCATGGACACATAGTCTCAGGTAACCATCTTTACCACGCTTTTATAGATTATCACCAATGAGTGAGTAATCTAGGGCTTCTTGTTCTAGACTTCTTTGTCTGGTCAGTGTCATATCTTGAGGGAATGTTCTCGTCCTCACGAAGGTTACTAATGGTTCACTCCAATCTGGCACTATGGATACCTCATAAAGAGTGGCATGCTCCACGGGTGGTTTAGTGCAACACATTGGGCATTCTTTACACATCTTATGTACATCCGTTTCCATAGTAGGCCAATGCACTCCGAATCTCCTTAGTGTCTCTAAAGTTATTTGCCTCGAATGGTGTTGCTCTAATGCACCTACATGTGCTAATTGCAACCATTTTGCGTACTCGTCCTCTTCCACACAACAAGCTAGGATCCCTTGATATGTGTGCCTGTACATGCTTCCTGCCATGATTTGGTATTTTTGGGCTTTTACTATCTCTCTATCTTGAGTGTTTATTACTGGATGTTTAGGCCCGTATGTCAATACTGGCACTAATGTCTTAGCCCACTGAGGCACAACTTCCAAATTAAACAAGTAAGCATCAGGAAGATCATCTGATACTCCTTGCGGTACTTCCTCGGATGTGAGTCTTGAGAGGTGGTCTGCTCACAAGTGAGTCTTACCTTTCCTCACCACGACCTCAAAGTCATATTCCATTAGCAAGAGAAACCATCTTACTAATATGCCTGTATTGCATGGTTTGTTTACCAGATACAACAGTGCTTGATGATGAGTAAAAAATTTAAACCTATTTGCAAGCAAGTAGTGTCTAAACTTCTTAACAGCATATACCATGCCTAATCCTTCTTGTTCAGTGGTGGTATAATTTCGTTCAGCTGCATTCAACTGTCTACTAGCTTATTCCAATCTGGTGTGGTCAAGATTGGTGCTGTACACAATCTCCTTCTTAGCTCATTGAAAGATTCCTCACATTCATTAGTCCACTCAAAGTTGGCCAAAAGTCCGTACAGTGGCTTGGCAATGATGGCGTACATGTGTATAAAGCGTCCGTAATAGCCACAATGCCCCATGAAAGCTTGTACTTCCTTGACATTCTTTGGCCTAGGTAACTCTACTATTGCTCTTACTTTCTCTTCATCATTGGATATGCCATTCTTTGACACTATGTGTCCTAGAATCTTGCCTTTTCTGACCATGAAAACGCACTTTTCTAGGTTCAGGTAGACTTGATATTCTCTACATTTGTCAAAGATTTGTCTAAGTTCAGTAATGTGGGTTTGTCTAATGTTGGAATGAGCACAAAGGTAATCAATATAGACCTCTAAGTTCTTCCTCAAGAACTCTTCAAATACATGACACATCAATCTCTGGAAGGTTGCAGGAGCATTGGTAAGCCCAAATGGCATTACCCTAAAGGCAAATATGCCCCATTCTGTGGCAAAAGCAGTCTTATGTTGGTCCTTGGGAGCAATGGCTACCTGATTGTAGCTAGAAAATCCGTCAAGGAAACTGTATACTTCCTTGCCTGCTACTCGTTCTAGTAAATGCTCAATGATTGGAAGTGGATAATTATCTCGAATAGTGGCGGCATTAACCTTCTTTAAGTTAATGCACACATGTAGCTTTCCATTCTTCTTGGGCACCACTACGATGGGGGATACCCACTCAGTGTGCTCAATTTCATAAATAAATCCAGCTTCCACCAGATGATCTATCTCTTCTTTGATCTTGGTAGCATAATTATCATTGTATGTGTATGGCTTTTGCTTAGAGGGTTTGGCATCTAAAGTCATGGGGATAGTGTGTGAGCATATGTCAGGATCTACGCCTTTCAAATCCTTGTAACTCCAAGCAAATACATCTCTGTATTCTCTTAGCAAAGCTATTAGCTCATGCTCTTCTTCCTCCATGAGGTCATGCCCTATGTAAGTGCATCTTTCTTCTCCTTCTTCCATGGCTACAACTATTTTCTTGGTGGTTTCTTTGTTATCATTGGCCTCTCCTGATTGAGCCTCACGTTTAGGCATTTCTATCATGACTCTCCTATCATCTATTTCATACTTCTTAAAATGTTCAGGGACCTCAAACAAAGATTCTTCCTCTTCTGGTGTGACTTCTCTCTTCCTTCTTTTCTTTCCTTCATCCTTAGGAGTCACTTCTGTGGCTAACCTTACATCATTTGTAAGCTCTTCGTGTCTCTGGGGTTGAAATTCTACTTCATAGAAGTATTCTTCATCTGATGCAAAAGGTGGGTCCATAATGTTTGACTCTAGATCGGAGTCGCTCGCATCCTCAAATGCATCAGGGCTAGGTTTGCATTCTTCTAAAACCGAATCTCCCATGATTGGCTCTATGGAGAAGATTGAAATGTCATAGCCATCCTGATCACAGTGGGGTGTCCATTGTTCCTCATTGATGGCTACATCCATGGTTGCCAAAATTTCTTCCCAACCATGAGGTTCAAATTCTTCATTCGGGAATACTACAGGTGCATAGGCTCGGTCTTGAATTGATCTATGGGTTTCTTTCGCACCTACCTCTCTAGCTGTTTCTCTCTTCTCCTCTTCTACTTCCACTTTGCACATCCATAAGTGGGTGTCTTCATGCATCGATGAGGATCGTGATCCTATGGAATGCACCAACTCAGTATCATCTCCTGGCTCTATGGATGGGGTTCCATTGAATGGGGGGTACATCCCTATGAGAGTAATCTTTGAGATTCACTTTGGTCGTGACACCTAAGTGTTGGAAATACAAGAAATTGGTTCCGCAATCCTGTACCACTTGCAAGTGTCGCATAACTGGTCTTCCCAAAATCATCTCATAGGCATGGTTCTTGCTAAAATCACATATAGCAGAAGTATGCTCAAACTCTACACCACAAGTAGTGAGATTTATTCCTTCTAACAGTCCTAAGGGTCTCTCTATGTGACCGTCAGCCATTTGCAATTTCATTCTCATTGGCCTGAGTGCAGGTTTACCCCAACGCTTTCATAGGGAAGTGGTCACAATTGCAACTCTGGCACTTGAGTCTAGAATTGCCTTGGTTGTGTACCCCTGATGGGTAATGGGAAGATAGATGTTTCCTTCTTCTCCTTCACTCATGTCTCCTATCTTATCCAAGGGTATTTATGGCACTATTCTATGGGATCCTACCTAGGAACGAGGTTTCACTACTTCTGGCACTTTGATTGGCTACATGTTTCCACAGCTCCGGCCTTACCTTGAGTAACTCTTCTAAAGTGAGGTTGCACTGCACTTTAGTGTTCTTTACTACCTCCATATTCCTAGGTATGACTGAGTCTTCGTTTCGTACCATGACCGTGGGTGCTCTCATGCAAGTAGACTTTGCTTCCCATGGGCCTGTGAAGTGGGGCAATTCGTGTAAAGAATTAGACTCGAAGTTTAATCTCTCTTGAGGTTGGGTGCTCTCCTGCTCCTCATAAATAGATGGAATATCTTGTGGGAATTGATCATGTGCATCACCCACAAGTTCAAAGGGAGGAGGGACTTCACTCTCTTTAGCCCATTTTTCTTCTTGAATCTCCCGTAGGAATTCTGGTGTGTACCGATTCATAGAAGAAGATGTGCCTGGCTCTGTGGAGTTGGGCACATAAGCGTCCTGGGGAGAAATGCTTATTCTTTCATTGGCCTTGTCCTTATTTTGAGAGGCGGGTTCCTGTTCTGATTGTGCTATCAGCCTCTCCAATCTTTCTAGCAGTCCATCAAAGTGCAACTGCGTCTTAGCTGAACTAGAGATGTTAAAGAGGGGAGTGGCTTCGAACATGGTTTGGGCCAGTTCCACCATCTTAGCACAAATTTTAGTTTGTTCAAGATCTAGTTCAGCTCTAGAGTAACATTTTTCATGATCGGTTACATTTGGCCCTTCCTGGATTCTGGCCTGATATGCCTTAAGCATCATGTTAAGATCCTCGGGAGTGGGATCTGCTAGGATTGATCCTACTCTAGGGGGTGGTGGGGTTGTATGAGGCAGGTTGGAAGGGGTTGGATCAGATGGAGATGGGAATGGTGGTGGTGGCGTAGTGTGAGAGGGAGGTTGAGATGTAAGTTCAATTATCTTGGCTCTCGTTTCTCTTAGGCTTTCCTCGAGTTCACTCATTTTCTTTGCCCATTGTCTTTTCATCCTTTCTCAGCTATCTCTCCAAGCTCTAGTTCGTTTCTTGGTTATGCTCTCAGTTTCACTAACCTCTGCACTCTCTTGACCTGCCCCTTGGTTATGCTGCAAAGCTTGAGCTCTAGTGACTACTTGTACTGGTGCAGTGGAAGTCACACTTCCTGTAGAGTCTACTACTAACCCAATAACATTAATAGGAGTGATTTTTGGCATATTGTTGGGATTCTTTGGGCAATCTCGTAAGAGGTGCTCCTTGCCGCAATCTTGACAAAAGCCTTGTATTGTTACTGACTGGGTTGTGTGGGTGCAGGCATGGGGCAATCACGAATGAGGTGATCTTACCTGCCTAGGTTGAGGTCTAGAGTTGGGGTTTGCATACATGACATTTGTGTAATCTGGCTCCAATCTAGGTTCACTTAGTTCTTCACCATAGTAGGACTCACCATGTTCAGGAGACTACATGTAGTAAGCCTGGGGGCTATCAATATGTGTAGAGTCAAAGCTATGGTCACTAGGGTCACTTTCTGAAAGCAGTGGTGTCACTCGCACTATAGCCCTATTCAAATTTTCTTCTACAGCTGCATATTTTACGAGAATCACATTGGCTAGAGTAGGGGGTTGTTGGGTTAGCACCGGTTGAGGTCTCTACTGAGCCTTATATTGTGGTTGGTAGGTTTGTTGGGGCCTAGCATACTGTTGTGGTGGGTACTGGTTCTGATATCTTTCCTGTTGTGGGTAGGGCTGAGGGTAGGTTTGCCTAACCACTTGCTTATTATATGGGCAATCTTGTGCTGTGCGATTAGTGTATCTCCGTTCTACGGTGCAGTATTGGCTACTAGGATTCACTTGAGGTTGAGCCATGATGGGACATACGTTCGCCATATGGTCACCTCCACAAGTATAGCACCGTTTAACTAGGGCAAACCTTGGGATTTGTTTGCTAGAGACACCTAGTTTTTGAGCTACTTTCTCAGCGAGTTCCTCAATAGATGTGGATTGCGAGGAAGAGAGGCTAGAAGAACTATCTGAATCTTTGTAGATTTTTGAAAGCTCTAATTCCTCCCCTAGGTTATCCTCGATGTCGATGCACATGCGTACACACTCTTCTATGGTCCTCAGGTCCTTTAAGTACACGTATGATCTCAACTTTGTACTTAGCAGTCCATCTAGGAATAAAGCCACTTGTTTGGCTGGAGTGGGTAGCTCAGGAATCGGACATCTCTCTAGATATTGCCTAAACCTTCTTCCTGCAAGTCTTACTGTCTCTTGAGGGGTTTGCTTGAAGCTATGAATCAGTGAGGAAGTGTTATGCCTTATGCCACTCTTAGAGAATTCAATAATGAAAGCCTCTAGAAGTTGGTCTATGTTCCTGAAGTGTCTTTCATTTAGTGGTTGAAACCACGTAAGAGCGGTGTTCCTAAGAGTTAGACCAAAGGCATTCTATTGCGTGAATAAGTCCTCCACTTGTTCAGCTCTCAAGACTTGCCTAAATTCGGCCACATGATCGTATAGGTCTCTAGTGCCATCGAAGTAGTTGTTCATGGACTTAACCAGCTGGGTTGGCCTCAAGGTTCTGGTGTGTTCCCTAGGCCTTGGCAAAGGAAATCATCAGCATTTCTTAGGTTCCTTGGAACTCTAGTTCTCTCGGTTTCTTCTCTATCTACCTCTATTCACGTTCGTTCTCTTCCTATTGGGTTGGCAAAGCTCACCTCAGGTCTATCTCTATTCTTATCTCTTTGAGCTCCATGAGCCTGGGATGTTCCAGCTCCTGGGTGGCCATATGAAACATTAGATCTTGGTTGGGGGAATATAAATTCTCCTTTCCAAGTGTAGGCATGCCTACCATGCTCCATGACTACAAAGATCCTCTCAAAAGTATTGTCTAAGTAGGTCACCTTGCCTGGGCTATCAGGATCTTTGAATTCATAGATCATGATTGTTCCTATCTCATTAGGTTGATCAGGCTTATGCCTCCAAAAGGCTTCATCGGTCTCTCGATTCAAGAGCAGATCTATGCGTTTATTATCGTGGGGAACCGACTCTAGTGTGAGAATTCTAGATAGAATAGATTTGCCTCGAGGTGTTTTAGGTTCTACACTCGTGTTTCCTTGCTCTAGATCCCCTATATCCATTTCTGGGATCACATTTCCAAATTCATCTGTCCTATCTGGGTGACTGGTGACTACATATATGGTTCCTTCTTTGTCCAAGTATGCTCCATTTTCAAACTTGACTGCTGGACGTTCTAGTCCAATGGGTTGATCTTGGTTTTTTATCTGGACCACGGATCTTCCTAGGCCGTCCTCATAGATGCTAGCACCTAATCGGTTGGTCCTAAGGTATTCGAGTTGCATCTTGTAAGGGCCTTCTACCCTGTGTAGGTATGGCACACCTGAACTTCCTGTAGGTCTCTCCATACTGTGGGACATCTAAGACTCGCTAGTTTCAGAGCTAGGGTAGTGAGAATGATGGCTCAACTGCTGGGCCGAAATCTAGCAGTATGATTGACACTAGCCTCTGAAGACTTAAGACTTTGTCTATCTCTCCCTAGGTGTCGTCCTGATCTAAGGTTCATAAGCCCAATTGAATAATCCCAAATTTCCCAAGTACAATTTTCGTTGCTGAGTTCTTTTGTATTAGTCACTTGTTCCTTTTAATTTTCCTTAGGGTGTCACTTCTTGTCCAATCAATCTTCGTCGCAAGGAACACTTAAGTTTTATCGTTCTTTGAGTTTGGCTGCTCGATTTAAATTCTTTTCCCTTAGGTTGTTCCGCAAATGTAATCTCCTGGTACTTGCACTTGAGTGATTAGAGTTCTTGGACTTGGTCGTGCTTAACGTATCCCTAATTGATCAAAACCTCTATCCGCACTTAGCCTAAGCTAGGGATTGAAAGAGGGTGTTGAGAATTTCCAACCTTAGTTTCTCTCCTCAGTTGGACTTGGGTGCCCATGAAGCGTATTCCCAAGCTTGCACTTACTCTTGCTTTGAGTACCCTTCGATGCTCTCAAAGGACCTAAAAAAGTCCCAAAGTTATCTCAAGACTTAAATTCAATTGACAGACAAATCCCTTTCATGCATGTAATTCCAGACCAAATTGCCTTTTGCCTTTATGGAAAACAATCCCAAGGGACCCTTAGTTCTCCTACCCCGGGATATGGTCAACTTCAAAATACCCTATCTAATAATCCCCATGGTCTATCCCCACGAGCTTTCCAACAAAACAAAAATCACCGCAAACAGAGTTCGTATGAGAAAGTTATGCCAATTCAGGGTTTTGGGGCTAAAACTGGATTTAAAACAGGTTGACAGGCAAACAAGAATTCTCAAATTACTTGTGTCGCGGCCTCACATTGCAATGATAAACCCTAGGGTTTTTTTTCCAAAATTTGACCCAAAATAAACCATATATTTATGCCCTAAAAAATGGCCGAATTTGTCCGTCAATCGCGATTGAAAGCTCTGTCAATCACGATTGATATGTCAGTCGCGATCGACGTGTCGGTCGCGATTGACAGGTCCGTCGTGGCTGTCAGTCGCGATTGATGGGTCAATCGCGATTGACACGTGGCCCAAAAATTCAGTCAGTCATGGTCAAAGGGTCGTTGACTCTGTCGGTCGCGAATGACGTGTCGATCACGATTGATAGGTCGGTCGGCAAGTGTCTGTCGTGGTTTGTCGATCACGATTAACGTATCGATCACGATTAATGTATCGATCACGATTGACAGAAAACAGAGGAATTTTAAAATTTTAAACAGATATTTAGGAAGCTCTAGCCATGTAGATCATGATTATGCACTTTGTTTAGCAAAATGTTCACTTTTTCTATCAGTCGTGATTGGCAGAGGTCAAGGCCTCGGGACCTGCACAGTCTGATTTTTTAATTGCTGGAGCTAGTGCAGCTGCTGGGGATGCTGATTCCTGCAGAAAATCTCAAAAAACACAGAAAATCACAAGCACACAAACGCTCTCTCGCTCTCTCTCACAAGTGAAATGAGGGGAATAGTATGGGTATGGTGATATGACCAAAAAGTGAAATTTTTGCGATGATGGAGATGGAGGTGGGAGATGGTGATGATGATGATGGTGATGATGATGATGGTGATGAGAAAAACAAAAGAAAATAGATAAAAGTGAAGACAATACCTATGACTCCAACGCCTCAACTCTACGTCTTACCTTCACACACTCGTCCTCAAAGCTCGATCCCCGGCAACGGTGCCAAAATTTGGTGTAGCTCAGTGATGAGTAGCACCTCCTATAATGTCAATCCGGGAAGATGTGAGGATGGTATGATGACCTCGAGCAAGTGAAGGCACAAGTGCGTGAGTGAGAAGCACACAAACATGCACACACATACACACACACGTGACACATGGTAAGAACAAAGAGAAAGATAATGGAGTTCTTTATACAACTTCAATTCTATTACAAGCTAACCTCAAAAATGAGCTCTCTAGCTCTATTTATAGATTTTGACTAGCTTTTGGCCCTGTCCAGACCTAGTGTCCGACCTAGTTAAAAATTAGGTTCTAGGGCCTATTTGGAGGCTCAAATGAAGTCTAAAAATTATGAAAATTGGTACGATGCTACTTCTAATACTCCTCAAGCTTGAGGACTCCTGGGCTTGCACAAAATGGAGTTACAAAAAGGTGAAATGGTATTTACAATGATTTGTAGTGATGAGAATCACTGTTATGAAGATGTTGTTTTGGAAAAATTTGAATGGCCTACTTGCCAGATCTTCGTTGACTGCTTAGTCTGCTTGTGCCTTCTCTCCGCTCTGGGTACCATTCTTCATTATAGCATCATATTCAAATTTCAGAGCAGCCATCCAATTTTTTGAATTTTTTGCTTCATCAACTGAAACATGCTCATTCCCATGATAAAGAATAGACACAGCGATAGCATAGCAATCTAATGCTAAAGAGGCACTATGAGAGCCTGAACACGTACGATATGATAGAGGTGCATCTAATTTGCTGTCACGCAAAGTCTTCACCAAGCATTTTGGCATAGTTTTTGCCTCTTTAATTTGAGATCTCTTATCAACAAGTGCATCATGTAAATTTGCATTAGATATGGAATGATCTCAATCATCACATGAAACCTTCAAAGGTTGAGAAGGTGCCTCATTAGGACTAGCACTAGACTGTCCACCTTTAAAAAGAGGCAGCAAAGTATCATACATGTCTTTGGAGCTAACAGATGTCTCCTTCATACATGAAAGTAAAGGCTGAATAGCATCTTCCACAAAAACAACATCACAGCTAACCAACATGCATTTAGTCTATGGATGATACAGATGATAGTCTTTGCTTTTAGAACTATACCCAACAACAATACATTTTACTACTTTAACATCCAATTTCCTGCAATGTTGATCATGCACTAATGCATATACCAAACAACCAAAAACATGTAGATGAGCAAGAGATGGCTTTCGACCATGCCAAGATTCATATGGAGTAATAGACTGCAGTGCTTTAGTGGGACATCTGATAAGTACATATGGTGCACACATGATAGCCTCAAGCATGAAACTATGTGGTAAGGTCTCCCTCTTGACCATACACCTTACCATCTCCATGAGTGACTCGTTCTTTCATTCAGCAACTCCATTATATTGAGGTGTATATGGTACTCTATACTATACACTGGCAGTGCATTGATCCAAAAGTTTAAGTGCAAAATTTAAGCTAGCAATATTGAAAGTAGAGAAAAAGATGGCACATACATACACACATACACACACACATACATACATACACACACACATATACATATATATATATATATATATATATATATATATATATATATATATATATATATATATATATATATATATATATATATATATATATATATATATGGGAAAATAGGAACCCTACATGGCCCGTCCAAAGATCCTTAATTTTTTGGGATTATACTTAACAAATAGAGGGATTAAGATCCTACAAAAAACCACTAGTGGTTTCTACAATAAAATATACATTCCAAAATATGTGCTCATTCCGACTGGATTCATGTGCATTCCTATCCCTTTCATGAAGTGTGAATTGATGACAAAAGATCTCCCAAGAAGCGAACAGTCATATGCTCAATTAGAAGTCAATTGTGCAGAAGTGATACTCTTTTGCAAAAGTCAAGTCTAATTCTCCTTACTGAAAAATTTCAGTTAAACTAGAGATAAATTCTTTCTAAAAACCATTTTATTTGGTTTACTTATGCATTTTTATGATTCATTGGTTACATATAGTAATTTCAGCCACACATGGGTACCTCAGGTTCTTTAACCATAGCTTCACTAGATGCTTTGCGAAAAAATGTCTCCCCCTTCCATGAAAAATAGAATATTTTATCAATCAATCGTTTGCTGAATAACTAAATGCATCTAATGGTTCCATTGAGTCTCACAAAATCAAAGAAATATATAGTCTCTAACCATCAAACATGCTCCTCAAAATCCAAAGAGACATCATACCGCATGGCTAAATAAGCAAAGACATTAACACTAGTGTTGTACTAAAATAGGACACTATAGTGTCCTTTTTTCTAATGAATAAGAAAATCATGCATAGGAAACAAATACATTTTTGAAAAAAAAATTCATGTCGCTTAAAGACCTATACCTAGATGTTCTAAAAAATATATATTTAAAGAAAAATAATCTTTTTGATAACTCAAAATAAGTAAATGATTGAATGTGGTTAAGGAATATAGTTTTTCTATAGACATATATATTAAAAGAAAAAAATATCTTTATAAACAAAATTTTCCTCCTATTAGAATAATTTTTCTAATGTTAACTTAAAGTCATAAAATCATCTTAGACAAGTCTTGGGAATGAGAAAATTCATTTTTATGATCAGAAATTCACTATATGCTCATTATATATTTATACACTCTAGGAGCCTTCTATATGATATTGACGCATAAAAACATAAAAATATCGGAGTTAGACATCTGCAGAAGCACGCGAACAACACAAAGAAGAAGGCAAAGCTCGGAGAACAATACACAATATTGAATGGATTACCACTAGAATGTACAAAGCTAAGTGACCCCTTAGCGCAATAGGAATATATAGAAGCCAGGGGGAAAAACCTCCTAAAGAGGGAAAAAAGTGCCTCGATGGTCCTATTGTGCTCAGTCACATCACTACCTAAATATATCAACAATTCTCCCCTAGGACTGATGTAGTGAACAAGGAGCTGGCACTCATGTATAAGGAAGTGCCAAGCTATGCAGAATTAATACACAAAAGGAAGTAAGCCCAAAGCTTTGTGGAAAGCTTCAAACTTCTCCCTAGGCAGAGCCTTCATGAAAAGGTTTGCAATGTTCTCCTGCATGGGCACATATGTCAAGCTCATCTCTCCACATACACACACACAAATATATATATATATATATATATATATATATATATATATATATATATATATATATATATATATATATATATATATATATATATATATATATATATATACATATATATATACATATATATATATACATATATATATATACATATATATATGTATATATATATATATATGTATATGTATATATATATATATATATATATATATATATATATATATATATATATATATATATATATATATATATATATATGTATGTATATATATATCTGTGTGTGTGTGTATGGGAAATTAGGAACCCTACATGGCCGGTCCACAAATCCTTAGTTTTTTGGGATTAGACTTAATAAATAGAGGGATTAAGATTGTACAAAAAACCACTAGTGGTTTCTACAATAAACTATACATTCCAAAATATGTGCCAATGGTTATGTTGAAGAGAGAGGCATTCATTTTGATAAGACCTTTTATCCTAATGGCATTTGTGAACTTGTAGCTCATCATTGTTGGAAGCTTTGATATATTTTGGTAGTGATGTGTGTGAACATGCTTAGCACCATCAAGACACATTTTCCCTCTTAAGGAGGTCTCTTCCTCGAGCTTCTATATATGCATATAGACCTAATAGGTTATTTATGTTTGTACATTCATTTGGTAATTTAGTCACGTTGTTTTGTTCTCAAAGCATCTTCTTCTTATGTGTGTGGTTTGTGTGCTTTTGCAGATATAAAAATCCAACAATTGATATTAGAGAAGGTCTTCACTTCAGCTAGGGTGTCATCAACACCCCTCCATTTTTCTGTCTCCAAAAGAACAAGTTATCCTTGAAGTTAGAGCACCTCTATATCAAGAATAACTTAAAACCTTCACCAATTTGGAGGATCAATACTCAATTTCCAAAATCTTGAACAAACTATGAAGAAGGTGACTACACAGAAAGTCTGTTGCACATAACTCACTCATTGACTTATCAAATGTGTAAAGTTTTTTAAAACACTTTGCATAAGGTGTCTCCTATAGTTTGTGCACCTCCTCCAAGTTAAGTTATTTCAAAAGACTCAGTAGATCTTGAGAAATGATCTTAACAAGTCATCTATGTCTAAAACTGTAGTTCTTTACAGTCGACTTTGACACTTGCAACTTTTAAAGCTTGGTTCTCCCAAATTAGAACCCCTTTAATCAAATGCTTTAAGCCATAGGTATCTCACCTTCCAAATTAAAGAATGAGTGCTTGTTTGCTCAAAACGTTACACTGTGGAAGGCGAAATGACCAAAACATTAGCATCAAATTTTGTGCCTCCTGCACTTTCACTTCTTTACATTTACACATGTAAATGTTCCTACACTCAATTCTCTTAGCCTGATCACAATTAAAAGCTGAAAACTTGTACAAAGGTCAATCAACTATAGACCTAGACTTGTACAAAATCATTTCACAAAAGATTCAACACAGAAGGAGAAATCTTAGAAATATCAGGTGCAACTTTTCTTCATTTCTGGAAAACTTTACATCTGAGTGATGAGAGAGATCTTACTCCCTTCTCAAGTGTCTAATGACTCATACAACTTCTAATTTCTCTATACACATGCTCTCTCATATTTGCCCCGACAATTTTCCTTGTATATATAGGCAAATATGTACAAGTTCATCACCATACAAAAGTATAAGTGAACTAACTCTAAATTAATGTACATATGTATGCTCAACTTCATTCTCTGAACATATACTTTCTTCATGCTTCATATCTTGATCTTTTCTTCAATCCTTAACTTCAAACCTTCATCAAAACTTCAATTGTTGATTTCCTTGCACCAACAGCTCCCCCTCAATCATCAATTGAGGTTTTCTCTATCTTCTTGATACGTGTCATGTCTTTGAATCTTTGTAGCTTTGGTCCATCCAAGCTTTTGGTTAGCATATGAGCTATCTGATCTTTTGTTGAAGTATGTATGACTTCAATCTCCTTGTCCATCACCTTCCCTCTCAGAAAATGATACTGAATCCCAATGTGTTTAGTCCTGGCATGGAAAACAAGATTAGCAGCTAAATACAATGAACTCATGTTATTTTCATGAATAGTGGGTGTACTCTGAATGATGTCAAAACTCTTCATAAGAGTCTTAAGCCATATCACTTCTTTTGCAGCTTCAACCATACCTTTGTACTTAGCCTCTGTGGATGATAAAGCAACTGTGTGTTGCGTCTTTGAGCACCATGAAATAAACTTATCTCCCACATAACACAAGTATCCATATGTTGATCTCCTATCATCAGGATTACCTGCCCAATATGTATCACTATATATCTTGATGTTTGTATGTGATGTAAACCATAATACAAACCTTCTTTGAGTGTACCTTTAATGTACCTCAACACTCTTTGTCCTGCAACCCAATGTTCTTTCTTAGGACAATGCATGGATTGAGATAATACTCCAACTGCATATGACAAGTCAAGCCTAGTTAATGTAGCATAGATCAGACTACCAACCAAACTTTGATATAGCTTCATGTCCTTGAATTCTTCTCCTCCATATCTGCTCAATTTGCAATTCATCTCCATTGGAGTAGGTGCTACCCGGCAATCATCCATTTTAAACTTGATCAACAAGATTTTCAAATACCGTTCTTGAGTTACATACACTCCATGTTGAGTGTATGAGATCTCCATGCCCAAGAAATATGACAAGTCTCCTAAGTCACTAATCTTGAACTCTTTTTCCATTTGCTTCTTTAGGCTTTGAATTCCTTTGTCATCTATACTTGTAAGAATTATATCATCAACATATATGCACATGTAAATGAACCCATCATCACTTGCTTTAACAAGCAAGCTACTATCTGCTTTAGATACTTGGAAACCAATTTCTTTCAATAACTTCACCTTTCATCTTTGAATCCTTGTGGTTGCTCCATAAAAACATCATCTAAAATATAACAATTTAGAAAAAACATTCTTTACATCTAATTGATATAATTTCCAACCTTTGCATGTAGCAATAGCTATGAGTGTCCTGATGGTTGTCATCTTTGCCACAGGACTATAAGTCTCATCATCTATACCATATGTCTGAGCAAACCCTTTCACAACAAGTCTAGCTTTATATCTAGACACACTTCCATCTGCAAACCTCTTTGTCTTGTAGACCCATTTGCATCCAATGATCTTCTGACTATTTGGTTTAAGAACCAAATCCCATGTCTCATTCTCCATCAATGCATCATACTCTTCGTGCATAGATTTCTCCCAATTTTCTTTACCTTTTGCCTCTTCATATGTAGAAGGGTCTTCATCTGCCTTTATCATATAAGCATAATCTTTGGTAGCTAAAAAAGAAGTGTCGTAGCTATACCTTGTAGGTTGCCATTTGTGTCTTGATGACCTTCTGAGTTCTCCTCTCCTTGAGGTTTCTATTTCATCACACTCTGGATCAAACCTTGGCACTTCTTCAACTTCAATCTGTACTTCATTGTTCTCTTCTTCATCAGATATCTGAACCTTTGATTTACCTTTCTTTTGAGTCACAACTTCTTCATCACCTGCATAAATATTCATTGTACCTGCATACCAAGTACCTTTGTCATCAAATGTAACATCCTTTGACACAAGAAATCGTTTTGTGGATGGACTCCACAACCTATACCCCATCTGCTTATCATCATATCCAATGAACACATACTTTTCAGCTTTAGGTTCCAATTAGTTCCCTAATTCAGATGGCACACATGCATATGCCAAACATCCAAATACTTTGCAATGATCTAGGGTAGGTCTCTTGCCCCGCCATGCCTCATATGGTGTCATACCCTACAAAGCTTTACATGGTAATCTATTATCCAAATATGTAGATGTATTTATAGCCTTAGCCCACAAATAATTTGGGCAATTTTTCTCCTTCATCATGGATCTTGCAAACTCAACAAGAGTTATATTCCTCCTTTCTGCTACACCATTTTGTTGAGGAGAGTACATGCAAGTGATTTCCCTTTTTATACCCGCATTCCACAAGTAATCACTGAACTCATTAGAAAAATACTTTCCTCCTCCATCTGACCTTAGTCTCTTCAACTTTCGACCTGTAATTCTTTTTGCATACACATGATAATGCTTGAATGTATTGAATACCTCTGACTTATCTTTGATCACATAAATAGTGATCCATCTGGTAGCATCATCAACATAAATCACATAATACCTTGAACCATTGATACTGAAGTCCTTTGATGGTCCCCACACATCTGTGTGTACCAACTCAAGCTTCTCTAAATACATAAAACCATGCTTGGAATAAGATTTCTTATGAGCCTTACCTAATTGACATGCCTCACATCTATATGTCATATGTTGACCTGCAACATTAGGCAATCCAAGCACTGAACCATTGTTTACCATATCTTTAATACCTCTTTCATTGAAATGTCCAAGGCTTTTGTGCCAAAGATCTAACTTAGAGATCTTATGTCCTCCATAAGTAAACAAGGCAACACCAACATTACCTTGAATCTTCAATGTGAACAATCTTCCTTCTTTCTTCCCTTAAACAATTTGTTTATACCCATTGCTAGGGTCTTCCACAAAAACTCCTTCATTCGTGAACCTAACTTCATAACCTTTTTGAGCAATTTGTCCTACACTTATCAGATTCTTTGGAATTGTAGGAACATACAAAACCTTACTCAAGAGAGTACTTCCATCCTTGGCCTTCACTGATCCAATTGTCTTCACATTGTGCTTTGTATTGTCACCTATTTGAACTACATGATTAGTTACCTTATTCTCCAAATCAGTCATCAAAGCTATGTTGCCACTCAGGTGATTGCTACATCCTGAGTCAATGTAGAAAACTCTTTGGTCTTCACTTTGTCTTTCACAAGTTGCATTCATGATCAATGTTGAATCCTCCTTCTGATCTGAAACATAATTGTAGTAGGTATTGTTGTATTGTTGGCTTTGGAATCCTCTACTTGCATTTCTTCCAAAGTATCCTCTACTACCTCTACCTCTGAAATTACCTCTTTGATTTCTGCCACCTCTTCCTCTTGAATTAAAGTTCTGATTATATCCACCATTATTCTGAGTATTATGCCAACAATCTTTAACTAAATGATTTGTCCTACCACAAATCCAGCAAGCTTTGACTCCATCTTTATTACTTCTGCCTCTTCCTCTACCTTTGCCACCTCCTCTTCCTCTTAGGAAGTTAGCTTGTCTAGTTGTACCTTCATCTTCATTTGCTTGTTGCTTCCCTTTGCTATTCTTCTTCTTATCCTTTGAATACATTGCTTGACCTGCACTCTTATCACTTTCACCTTTGACATCCTGCTCAAAGGTTAGCATGTGTCCTAGCAACTGATTCAAATCAGGAGTAAAATGATCTAGTGATAATTCAGTAGACAAAATGAATGGCTTCCATTTGTCATCACCTCTCAAACCTGTAAGGCTTTGCTCAGGCTTTGCTTTCAAGCTTTGCCTTTTGTATCTTCAAATGTTGAATTCTTTATAACTGTAGCAGTCGGGGTCCTTCTTTCTTCAATTTTGATACTTTCTGCTCTCATACCACTGATGGAGAGTGTTAATCTCCAAAAGAACAAGTTATCCTTGAAGTTAGAGCACCTCTATATCAAGAATAACTTAAAACCATCACCAATTTGGAGGATCAATACTCAATTTCCAAAATCTTGAACAAACTGTGCTACACATAACTCACTCCTTGACTTATCGAATGTGTAAAGTTTTTTATAAAACTTTGCACAAGGTGTTGAATATAGTTTGTGCACCTCCTCCAAGTTAAACTATCTCAAAAGACTCAGTAGATCTTGAGAAATGATCTTAACAATTCACCTATGTCTAAAATCGTAGTTCTTTACAGTCGACTTTGACACCTGCAACTTCTAAAGCTTGGTTCTCCCAAACTAGAAACTATTAAATCAAATGCTGTTAGCCATAGGTAGCTTACCTTCCAACTTAAAGAATGAGTATTTTCTTGCTCAAAACTTTACATTGTGGAAGGAGAACTGACCAAAACATTAACATCAAATTTTGCTTCTTTACATTTACACATGTAAATGTTCCTACAGTCAATTCTCTCAGCCTGATCACAATAAGAAGCTGAAAACTTGTACAGAGGTGCGTCAATTGTAGACTTAGACTTGTATAAAAACATTTCACAAAAGATTCAACACAGAAGGAGAACTCTCAGAAATATTGGGTGCAACTTTTCTTCATTTCTGGAAAACTTTACATCTGAGTGATGAGAGAGATCTTACTCGCTTCTCAAGTGTCTAATGACTCATACAACTTCTAATTTCTCTATTCACATGCTCTCTCATATTTTCCCCGACATTTTTCCTTGTATATATAGGCAAATATGTACAAGTTCATCACCATACAAAAGTATAAGTGAACTAACTCTAAATTAATGGACATATGTATACACAACTTCATTCTCTAAATATATACGTTCTTCATGCTTCATATCTTGATCTTTTCTTCAATCCTTAACTTCAAACCTTCATCAAAACTTCAATTGTTGACTGCCTTGCACCAACAATACTATAAGGGAAATTTTTACTTCATAAAGAGCTCTCCAAAACCTCCTCCAAAAGACGCAAAGAAGAAAGAGGCTCAAATGTCGTAGAGGCCTTTACACCTAAAACCAAGTCTCCTAATCTTGTTTAGAATGAAGAATGGGCATTTAGGATTGTATGGAGATATGATCCATCATCTCATGATCAATGTATGTCTACAGCGAACTGAGCTATTTTGGTAGTTTGACAGTGGGGCAATCAAACCTATTACCTCAAACCACAATTTCTTTAGTGTTCTTAAACCTTCCTACAAGGAATGGTATGACATGTGCTAACAACTCTAATGGTAGTTGGTAAGATCATTCTGACTACAAACGATGGTAGTACTTTAACATTGCAAGATGCTTTATATCTATCAAGGATCAAGAAAAATTTATAGTGAGTTTTATCAATAGCCAAGATTGGTTTGGTTGTCATATTTATTAATGCTAGATGTATAACTCATAATCTCTCACAAGAAAGAGAGGGAAAAAAGAGGGAGAAGAGAGGGAGAAGAGAGGGAGAGAAATAAAGAAATAAAGGAGAAAAAAGAAGAAGAAGGGAAAAAAAGAAAAAAAGGAAGAAAATTCATTACTCCCCCTTCTCTCTTTGCGTCGACTGAAATAAAGAAAAAAAAATTGCTTCACATTTAATGAGATGCAAAAGTAAGAGAGATGGCCTTCTCTCTCCTCCTCCCAGAAAGGAAAACATGAAAATATGTGCACACGTAATCAAAGCCTAAAGTTGAGAGTAAAATGAACTACCTGCAAAATAACATGATCTCCTGGATACCACTCCCCTCCTTTTATAGATGTGAATAGCCCACCATAGCCCACATTTTCCTAAGTTAACTCATTCATGTAGCACACATTTACTCCACATCCACTCAACACAACTCAACCAAAAAAAAGGCCTGGGATTTTCTTCCATTCATTTTCCATCTCCAGTTAGCAGCTATCTCTTCAACCCATCATGAAGGCTCAACCTTGAATCATTTAATCTGTGAGAATCTTTTACAAGATGAACTGTTTTGAAATGTTAAGCAAAAAACTCAAGAAGGAAAAGTCCAAGAACTAAATGAATTTCAGGAAAAGGATGGGTTACTATTCTATAAGAACCTATTGTATGTCCCTCTAGGAAATCCCAGGATCCAAGTACTTCAACAACATCATGACAACTTTGCAATAGGACATTTTTGGAGTAAATAAAACAATAGAACTCATATCAAGGGATTTCTTATGGCCCGAAATGTGGAACGAATTCAAAGAATATATTCAAACCTTTGACACTTGCAATAGATCTAAGGTACCGTGACATAAACCTCATGGCCTCTTGTAACATTTACCTATTCCAGAAAGGCCATGGGATCCACTGTCTATGGATTTCATCACAGATCTACCAAAGTCAGATAAGTATGATGCCATTCTTCTTTTTATGGACAAATTTACAAAGATGGCAAACTTCATTCCAACTACAATACCAATCACAGGTGCAACCACTGCCAGACTTTTTCTAAGTATATCTTTAGGCTTCAAGGATTGCCAGATGATATTGTTAGTGATTGAGGTCCACAGTTCATATCGAGCTTTTGGAACAGTCTTTGCAAGCTCCTTGGTGTTCAAGTTAAACTATCTACAACAAATCATCCATAGACTGATAGACAAACAGAACGGGTGAATCAAGTCCTAAAGTAATATCTCTATTGAACTAGCAACTATCACCAAAATGATGGGTTTGAGTTGTTACCCTTTGAAGAGTTTGCCTATAACAATAGTGTTCATGCATCTACTAAGAAAACCCCCTTCTTTGCAAACTATGGAAATCATCCAAGGATGGATATACAACTCTCAAATCATCTCAAGAATCTAGCTCCCAAAGACAAGGCCCAGTACCTGATGGACATTCACAAAGAACTAAAGGAAGAGATCCATAAAGCTCAAGAACAATATAAGTACTATGCAGATCAACATCGTGTCCAGAATCCATCGTATCAAATTGGGGATAAAGTATGGTTACTCAGAAACAACTTGCAAACTTGAAGGCCTTGTGCAAAGTTAAATCATCAAAGACTTGGTCCATTTACCATCTTGGCCAAGACTAATCCAGTCACCTTCAAGCTCCAGCTACCAAGTACCATGAGAATACATCCAATTTTTCATGTATCCATGTTGGGACCATATCAGGTTTCACCATTGAGGGGGGGAGAGACCTAGTCCTTCACCACCTATCGAGATTGATGATCATGAAGAATTTGAAGTCGAGCATGTCCTAGATTCAAGAATATACCGAGGAAGATTAGAGTACCTTATTCATTGGAAAGGGCATGACATCAGTGATTGTACTTGGGAACTTGCAGAAAACCTTCAGAAAGCACCAATCAAGGTTCGCGAATTCCATAAGAAAAATCCAATGAAGCCGAGACCAAAGAACATGACCGCTCCTTATGGAACTCGTTGCTTGAGGGGGAGGTAATATCATGGACAAAGGAAACCCTCCTGATTCCATGTCAATTCTATATCTCATGATTGTTTTAGAATTTGGGGAAACTTATGCTTCCATTGTGTCTCGAACGTGCCAAAACCCTAAGATTGACTATCTTCTTGCTTGATTGTGACATCTAGAGACCATGATTCAAATTGATGACATCATTGATGACATCATCAATTTGTAACCATTAGAACCACCCTTGGGAAACCTATATAAGGTCTGGTTGGCCACATTCATAATCATTCTTGCCAATACTAGTCTTGGGAGCTCAAGGAGTCGTGACCACCAAGTAAGTACTCTCCAAGTTCTAGTTCCTGTTCTTGTCTTGTTCTTTGTTCCGGTCCTGTCTAGTCTTGTACCCTGCACATCTAGTCTTATCCTCTTGTAGTCTTGTAGTACGAGATCTTGTTCAGTTATTTCTTGTACCCAGTTCATCTCCCAAAAGGGAGTTCTTGTAATCCAGATATCTTGCTTCATACTTATGATCCCGGGTTGTGGGATCTCCTGTATCATCTATAGTCGAGATATTCATACCTATCAGTCCCGGGTTCTCGGACATCTTGTATCAATCACATATTCTTGTATCATTTTTCCTACGTGGGTATTCTTTTAATCAAAAGTGTATTTCCCAACTCTTGTCTACTGTAGTCAGAGAGGAGAATCTAGTGCTCCTCTGACAATATCTATGTTTCTTTAAGGTTCTTCTTGTATGATTCTTGACATGTGCTAGGTACTCCTTGAAGCATTCAAACACTTCAATCTTATTCTATAAAAATTACAAAATGGTTCATCTACTATGACCATCAACAAAAGAGACATAATACCTTGAGGCTGCCAATGAAGATTCTTAACTTGGTTTCCAGATATTAGTTTCTAGTAATTTCAAAAGAATTTGGTGGATGAAACCTTTTAGTTGAATGGTTGCCTTTGTGCCTTGCCAACTTGAAATGCATCATATTTGTTGATCATATGTTGCTTTGACATGTTTTGCATCCCTCAAACACTTTGATCCCTACATATTTCCTTCAAGGTTTTTTCATTCACATGAGCAAGTGTCTTATCCACAGTTGAAGCTGACTTAGGGTTTGATACCCAAAATTTAATAGATCTATGTTCCTAGTTTCTCCTCTTCAAAAGTAAATATCCTACCATGCTTCTCACCTCTCTCTATCTTTTTGAAGCCTTGAAATGTCTCTTCAACAAAAGCTCCATGTTGGGTGAACCTAACTTGCAAGCCCTTTTTAGCTATTTGTTGTACACTTACTAAGGTTTTTAGTGATATTAGGTACATGGAGAAACTTACTTAGAATGTTTTCCTTCCAATTGTGAGGTTCGATATTACCAATCTACTCTACCTACTTCTTGGTATCATCCCCTTTTCATACTTCATGCCTACGCTTTGGAATTTCTAGTTCAGATAGAACAGTAACAGAGCTTGCAACATGGTTTGAACAAACTTAATCCATGAAAAACAAATGTTAATCGTATTTAAGTTATTTATGACTTAGATTCATTACAAGAAATGAATCTTTATGTGATTGATCTTCTTAGTAGTTGTTGAAGTCCCTTCTATTTTGACTTCTATTATTGTTGTTGAAGTTATGTTCATCTCTACCTCTAGTGTTGCCACGTCCACTCCTTCCATCTCCTTTTTTAGCTTCTCCGTTGAAACAACAATTTTGATTGGTGAGGTTGGTTTTATTATAGATGGCATTAGGAGGAAAATCATCTCCTTCTGATTTGTCATGCTTTTCTTCTCTCATCTTCCCTTTCCACTTCTTCTTGCATGTATAGTTTCCTTGTGAGGTCTCTTCTTCATCATCTTCCTTCTTCTTGCCTTTCTACTTCTTGAATTTCTCATTTGCATAAAAAGAACTTATTGAATAACCTTGATACGCGTTACCTTCCTTCATATTATTTTTGGCCTCTTCGTTGAAGACTTGTCCAAGGCATATGTTGAAGTCGAGAGTTTTTACATAGGCTATAGGGAAGGAGTTTGAGTTCTTATCACTTGTGACTCCAATTAAAGCTTGCCTCATGATGGCCTCTTCTTAATTCATCTCTCCAATAGTTACTAATTGATTACAACCTCCTTGACCTTGGTAACAAACTTTGTGATAGTTTGTTTTGGATGTCCTCATTACTTGGTAGACCTCATTCCATAGATGGTTCTTTCTAGCTTTGGTAATAGCAAAAAAATAAGTTCTCAAGTGTATCAGAGTCTCTTGAGATGTTTTGAATCCTCTAATATGTGGTAACACAAAATCAAAGATAGACCTTGGTAGAAGAACTTTCTATGGCTATGAGTAGAAGAAGCCCATACCATTCTGTACACATCTTCTCGGAGAACACATGTGTGTGGAATAGAATAGACTAAACGCTCTTTGTGCGAAGGGATCTAACTGTTTCATAACTGGATGAATATCAGTTACAGTTACGAGTTTTTTTGGTGCATTTCTCTTGATCATGTTAGAGTTAGTATTGATGCTAAGTTTAAAGGGTTATTAAGCAATAGATTATGGTGAAGTTATCATCCTTTACTACAGATGAACATAACTTCTTTTCCAAACTAGGATGTGTACTGTTGTCACGATCTTGCTCACGCTCAAATAGAGGTTACGAACGTAGAAAAACACACCCAAGAATAAACGCAACAAGAGACGAGAAAGTACGCAGATTGGGTGCAATCTCCCCCCATGCACTCTGTTTCGACAGTCCACAGAGTGCATGTATTTATAGGACTTTTGATTACGTCGAAAATAGTGGTTACATGAGGGCGGCTTCAAAAAGCCGGCGTGAAACTAAAAGTTGGTAACTTTTACAGAAAGACATTGCTTTTAATAACAGAAACTGCGGTCTACAACGACCATTATTCTAACCATTACTTTTCTAACGATAGAACCTTCTACGCAGGTTTATTTACAAGCTAAATAATAATTATTCGGATTATTGATGTCCGCCCTTTCACGCCTTGCACGCTCCTCACGAACCTTCAGCTGCTATATCAAAAACATCAAAAACATATTATTACATTAATAATTTAACATTTTAACAATGCCTTGTTCAATAATATACAACATGCCTCTCAGTTGACAAGCAACTGACCGCACTTGATAAAATAATTCAACACTCTAACAATTATAATGCAGTGTTCAACATATTCCATATTACTGTTACAATCCAACAATGCATTGGCCAACATATTTCATGTTACAATCCAACAATGCATTGGCTATTCGATATTTCAATCCAACAATGCATTGGCCAACATATTTCATGTTACAATTCAACAATGCATTGTTCAACATATTCCATAAGGTATAACATGCCCCTCAGCTGAACAAGCAACTGACCTCAGTTGAAAAAAAAATAATAAACATGGATGGCGAGTCACATGTTTCATCACTGAATAAAGAAAATAGGCATGTGCCATGTAAAAATACATGCATGGAAATGTTCATGGAGCTGTTACATTAATGTGTTTGTGTATGATATGCAGAAATTAAGTGGTCATAATGAGGTGTTAATTGTGTTTTATGTATCCATTGACATTCTTCAATAAAGTGATTTTTGTACTTGTCCAAATATCGATGATATTGAGTACCACTGTGTGTAGTAGTGACATCATAATCAATGATTTTCTCAGGGACTAAGATTTCTGATTGTTCTTCAATTAAAGGAGGGTCATCAAGAAGTGGAGCAAGTGGTAAAGTTCCTTTAAATGGTATAAGTAAACTAATATGAAAAGAATTATGTATAGTCCAATGGGATGGAATATCTAATCGAAATGAATTATCATTAATTTTTTCTATAATGCGAAACGGTCCATAATAGCGTGGTGCAAGTTTAATTTTAGGATGCTGCAAAATATTTTTGAGACGTCTTTTAATTATTTGCAACCATACAAAATCATTTTCCCTGAATTCTTTGGCTACTCGTTTAGTATTGATATTACATGTATAGCGCTCTTGACTTTTACTAATGTGCTTGTGAACATCATGAAGCATAGAAACGTGATCTTGAGCAATAGAGTCAGCCATCGGAATGTCGGTTTGGGTGAGGGACATGGGAGTGGGAAGCTTTTTACCAAAAACAATTTCAAAAGGTGCACGACCAGTAGTGGTTTGTGCAGTGTTATTGTAAGCAAATTGAAGCAATGGCAACTTTTCATCCCATTTATTAGGATTATCTAATGAATAACAACGCAATAAATCAAGAATAGTACTATTTGTAGCCTCACTCTGTCCATTACTTTCAGGATGAAATGCAGAGCTAAAATCTATTTTAGAACCAAAATGTTGAAATAAGGCAACCCAAAAATGATTACAAAACCTAACATCACGATCAGATAACATTACTTTAGGAAATCCGTGATGTGGAAAAATGCATTTAATGAATACTTTTGCAGCTTGAGGCGTAGTCAAAGTTTTTCTACATGGAATGAAATATGCATATTTACTAAACCTATCAACTATTGTCCAAATCATATCATTATGTGATGAAGTGGTAGGAAGACCTATTATAAAATCCATAGAGATTTGTTCCCATGGTTCATTTGGAATAGGAAGGGGCATTAATAATCCAAATGGTTTACCATGATGACGTTTGACACGCTGACATACAATGCATTGAGAAACATAATGTGCAATGTCTTTTTCCATATGTGGCCAAAAGAAGAAATCTTTGCAAGCAGAAATAGTGCTCTGTATGCCTCTATGACCCATGTAAGATGGTTCATGCATTTCTTTAAGGACAAAATCTTTAAAAGCTTGGGTTATGCACAATCTATGTTGAAAATAAAGAAAACCATTATGAAATGTATAATGTTCATCAGATAAAGATGCACCATTATTGGAGTCATGCCATGCACGTGAAAAATACAAATCAGATGCATAAGTGGAAACCATGTCTTGAAAAGAATGAATTTGAATGGCAGAAATATTATTCAAAACAATGGAATTCGAAGGAAAACGGCTAAGAGCATCAACTACGACATTAGCTTTACCTGGCTGATATTGTATCATGGGTTGGAAATTTTGAATGAATGATGCCCATTTAAGATGCCTATCAGAGATTAAGGGCTAATAAATGCTTAATAGCCTGTTGATCGGTTTTGATTAAGACCTCAGAGCCCATAAGATAGTGTTTCCAAATTCGCAAAGCATGCACAACTGCTAATAATTCTTTATCATACGTACTATAATTCTGTTCTGAGGGTTTAAGCTTTCTACTCTCAAATGCAATGGGATGGTCATTTTGCATCAGAACAGCACCTATTCCTGAACCGCTAGCATCGGCCCATCCTTTCGGCCATCAAATCGTAGAAGCTGGTAGTTTCTATTACCAATCTTTGAATGAGTAAAAGTAAACATCAGATTGGGCAGACACAATAGCTTTTACTACTCTCGTAAGGTTGTCTTCCTCAGCTTGCATCTTTTGGAGGATTTCATCACGTTGTCGGATCTCGTTCTGAGCTCCTTGAAGCTCATGCCGCAAGAGCTCTAGTTGTTGTTCAAGTGTTGCCGCAGGTAGGGGTGAATTACTGTAATCCTCCATGGTGCTCTTGGACCCTTGCTCTCAACCTTGGTGTATTGAACCTTCTTGTTTGCAACCTTGGTGTCTCGATCTCGTGTTCTCAACCTTGCTTGGTATCTTGAACACTCAATCAAGTGCCACCCAAGGATTTTGAAGGAATTCACACTTCCAAGCTAGCTCATTGGAAAGTTCGTTCCGAGAGCTTTCCAACTGTATATTACACGCCTCAATCTGACCTACGGAGTGAGAGATACACTTGATTCTTTCTTAGGTCCAATCTTGAAATCGACGCGCGCGCCTTCCACAAGTAATAAAGAGAGAGAACTTGAGTACAACTCCAAGAGATGGTGGAGTGGTCAAAGTACTTCCCTTAAAAGTAGGAGGTTGTGGGTTCAAATCCTCCTACCTTAGGGACTCTAAACCTCTCTATTACCACTCAAAAATTAAAATTGCCTCGCGTGTAGCCAACGGTCGCCAAGGGAGCCTTGGGTACCAATGTTGCCAATGTATTGCCTAAGTTATTGCCTAAGTTCTTTGCCTTAGTCGACGCCTTGAAACCAAAACCGAAGACGCAGATGGAGATGGAGATGGAGATGGAATTCAGAATCACGAACAGAGAACAGAACCCTCTGTATTGACGCGTGCAGAGCTCTGATACCACAGTTGTCAGGATCTTGCTCACGCTCAAACAGAGGTTATGAACGCAGAAAAACACACCCAAGAATAAACGCAACAAGAGACGAGAAAGTACGCAGATTGGGTGCAATCTCCCCCCATGCACTCTGTTTTGTGGGTAAAGTGTGTGTGAAGTGTAGGAAAGTCATTCCCATGGCTTAGTATTTTGCTCATAATGTGTAGTCGGAGTGTGAGAATTGGGTCAAAAGACCAACATTGGATGCGTCTTCTCAAGAGCTTCTAAAAAAACCTTCTTTTTGCTATATTCAGAGTTGGGAGCTAAGAGAAAAACTCGATTTTCTGATGACTACTGTGCCAAGTGTCACAGCACCATAGCTGACCTTGAAAGCTTGAATGTGATGGATTCATACTTACATGCACTTTGTTAGATTCCATTTGCATTGACCATTATTTGAATGCATGTCACCATACACTCGGCTAGGTTTTGATACTCCTTGGATTGACAAATAAGGCATGAATCCCCACTATATGTACTTGAGGGGGATTGAGGTATAGTCTCTTTCTCCACAAGTCCCTAAGTCAGTACTTAGGTACACATTTTTGGTGCCATTTTCGGGGAGAGTCGAATCAAACCAAGGCATTTGTGTGATGGTGAAAAGCTCTTAGCATTGAAGTGAGTAGAGGAGATTGTGAAATTCTCTTCTTTGGTAAGTCACTATCATCCGCACTTACTACTTCTCACTTTTTGAGTGTGTGTAGTGAGTTGATAGTTTAGGGAAGTGAGTAGAGAGAGGAGTTAGAATAGATAGGAGGAAGTAATTGAGTAGGCTAGGAAGATAGGGTTAGTTTTCAAGTTTGTTCCTTCAACCTTTTTAGTTAGGAACTTCTCATAAGTATAAAAGCAAGAACACAAGTCTTTTTCAATTTACTTGTCCTCTAGCAAGTATCGAGAGAGAGAGAGGCCGTATGTTAGATATCGTGAGAAAGAAAACGAGGTGCATGGAGCAAAGGCAACATGAGAAGAGGTGGAAAAGGGGCTAAAGGACACTTGAGAGGTGAGCACATCCCATCCTTGCTAAAAAAATTCAAGTTCAATCAAGGGGAAGAAGTAGGAACGACCTACGATAGATGTTGTGAGGGGTCATCCAGGGGTTGAGGAAACCTTTTTCTTTGATTCAGGCACTTGAGAGAGGGGAGAAAAGCTCTATGATCACCCACATTAAATTGAAAGTCAAATTTGATTGTTTAAATCTGAAAAAAATTGCAAGTGTCATGATCTCCCACATGAGTGTCACGACATTTAGGTGTCGTGACTTCCCGCGGTTGAGTGTCGTGATATTTACCCTTGTCGAGTATCGTGAATACTTCATGACATTCAGCAAGTGTCGAGTATCGTGAGTACTTCACGACATTCAACAAGTGTCAAGTATCATGAATATCTCACGACATTCAGCAAGTGTGGAGTATCATGAGTACTTCATGACATTTGACGAGTGTCGAATATCGTGGTTGTATCGCGACATTTGAAAGGGTCGTGTGTCGTGATTCTGCTAGTGTCGAGTATTGTGGACCCAACTATCGTGATACTTGGTAGGTATCGAGTGTCGTGGAGACCTGAGTTGCAACATTTATCCAATGTTGAGTGTCATGTGTTGAGCTAGTGTTAGGTGTTGTGTAGGGAGACTTTTTTGATACTTCAATGGGAAATTCCAACTTAATAGAAAAAATTTCATACAACTCTAAGATTTAGCAAAGAGCATTGGGGGCTGGAGGGTGTCAAAACTCGATTAAAGCTCTTAAGTGAATGAACCTAAGATCCGGAAGAATCCTAGGAAGCCGAAGAAGTGTAATCTCTTCTATGGGAAGTGTAGCCGAACCTAGTATTCATTCGCATTACTGTGAAACCTTGAGTGAGTCTGAGGAGGAAATCCTCATGGCCTCAGAAGACATGCAGAATTCTGTACCAATAGTTGGCATGATGTCAATTATTGAGGGAGAGTATCGAACTTCTTTAGAATATGTGAGCACCAATCAACATGGTTTACCCATGTACCCAGATGGACTAAACAGATAAGTGGCTAGGCTGAAGAAAGCTATAGATGCTTTCATAGTGCCTAGGCCTTCTGTTAAGTATGCGAGAGGATTCTATATGGATAGAAGAGAGATTTTGTATGCAGTCATAGAGCATCCTGAAAACATCAATGAACAAAGGTAAGAGGGCAATATCCACAACCTTAATGACAAAGGACATGAGAAACAAGTGTCTACCCCTAGAGGGAAGTCCATTGTAATTAGGGTTTGGAGAGGAGACCTAATTTCCCAAGATGATTCCCTGATGGATGTTTATTTAATGAACGGAATGGAGTATCTACTTAGAACCAACTCGTGATTGTGGGAAGAAGCTACCAATCCAGCCACCATTTATGAGTTACAAGATCCTGAAAACCCCACTCATATTACGTACTTGGACAAGAATCAAAGGAGGTACTGGCCCTTAATAGAATTTGAAAGAGCGGGGTTGAAATATCAGAACATTCCAGTATTCCCACCTAGGGATCAAGCCACAACCTCGCGAAATCCCTAAGGAACTCATCAAGATACCTCTTATCAGCATTCAGGGCAGACAAAACAACCGAACATTCTAGTTAGACCTCACGTGCAGTTTTCCACACCTAGTAACAACCCTAACTATCGACCTCCTATAAATATAGAACCAAGAAATAGGATCCTTGTTCATGAGAGACCACCAATAGGAAGAGAAGCAGGTATACCGATAGGACGACTAGTTTTCCCTGTAATGCCAAGACCACCTGAAGCCGGAAGAAGATTGAGACCCATCCAAGTTGCCAAATGCATGAGAAGCCACTACGATGGCTCTAGTGAACCATACAACCATATAGCTGAATTCAAGCAAGTGATAAGAGTTGAAGAAGTGGAAGACTTCTTGATCCAATATGAATCATTTGGCCTAACCCTTACAGACATGGCCTTAGCTTGGTTCCAACCCTTAGATCCTAATAATTTCCAAATCATAGAACAAGTCTATCAAAAATTCATTGAAGAATTCACTAAGTCAGGAATAAAAAAAAACTTGTCATCATTAATCCATAGTTTTAAACAGGCTCCTACGGAATCAGTGAGATTGGCAACAAGGCGATTCAAACAATACGTAGATAGATGCCCTGTTGAGGAGAGACCCACTCAAAACAAAATGGTTTCATTGTTTTTGGAAGGACTAGTGAATGGATCATTGAGATCATTAGTGTATGTGAAGAGAGTCCACAATTTGCAAGAGTGTATGAAAGAGTGTCTGGACCTAGAGGATAATCTGGCTGAAGACTCGAAGATATCTCAAGGCAGTGTGAAAAGTGAGGATAGCATCAGCACCATGTCAAGTCCCAGGAACAATGTAGAAGAAATAGCCGATTTAGTGGCTAAGAAGCTGAATGTTCAAGGAGAGAGGAATCACCCAAGCAATCCTATGAGAGTACCCATGCTTAGAAGATGTGTGCACTGTGGAGCTCACCATCCTTCTCACGTGCAATAGGGGAGTAGTCCCACCACCTGCTTATGCTTACAATAGACCACCCGCCCAGGGCCCTACGCATTATTGTAGCATAGAACAAAGGTACACAAATCATAGCACAGAGAACTATCCTTACAATCGTCAATCAAGACCGGTACAACCACCCTTCAGGCCTTATGGATACCCTCAGAGAGATCAAGGAGGAGAAGCCTTTAGATACCCCCCATACCAGCAGCAAGCACCTGCACCATGACCTTATGCTTACCAAGGGTACACTCAACCACAACCTGTATTATGGCAACAACCACCACACCCCTAGAATGTTTTCCTAGTGAAAATGGCTCAACTTGAAGAGAACCCAGAAAGAGCAATAGTCCCAGCCACTCCATTGGCTAGTACTGAGGCGTATGACCTATCTTATGACTCTAGTCAAGGAAATTATTTCACATATGAGGGCACTATAGCTGAGTATGGACAATCTTATGAACCACATACTTATGGTTCTAATGGACCTGATAGCTCTTATGGATATGATCAAGACTATGTGTCATTGATGTACATAGCTCCTAGAGCACCCATACCCACCCGACTGATGAGTAGACCACCTGCACCTAGAGGACCATGTTATAGATGCGGAGGTGATCACTTTATCAGAGAATGTACATTAACTAACCCACCACCCCCTTAGAGAGTTTGGTAAGGATACTGTAGTGATTGTGGTAAAGAACATCTTTTTAGAGATTGCCCAAAGAGTCCCAACAAAGTTAACTCCAATGTGGAGATCAATGTGATAGAAGTGATAGAGTCATCGGGGAGTCATAAGGAGTACACGGTACCATTGAAAGCAATAACGAGGGCTAAAGTGAGAGAGACTTCAGAAAAATCCAGAGAAAATGATCACGCCGACAAAGAATTGAACATATCCACACCTCAAGTAATTGCAGATTATGAAGAGTGTGGGAAGAGTATTAAAAGTAAATGGACCCAAAGATGGAATAATCGCAGAAAAAGGATGAAAGAAAAGAAACTGCAACAAAAGGTGGAGAATGAGAATAATGAACAAGGCCAAGAAGAAAAACAAGAACTTGAGGGAAACAATAAGATAGAAAAGCATAGAAAACAAGAAGCAGGATCAATTCTGGCCGATCCAATGCTAGAAGAGTTAGCCATGTGGATTCATGCATATCAGGCACCAATAAAAACAGGACCAACGATTGAACAACACAAAAGGGAATACCAAAGAGGCGAGTTAGAAAAGGAAAGATTGGAGATTTGTAAGAAATTAATTGAAGTAGCTCAGCAAACCTTAGTAAAATCTATCCGACCACTTCCCAACTCAAGAATTCCCGAAATCGAATTTCAACAGTATGTCACACCTAGTGATCCCAAGGAAAGGAAGAAAGACGAGACCTGTGGTGAAAATTACAATGAAAATAAAAGAGAAGGATCCATTATCCCTAAAGTAGACAGAGAATGGCCGAGACTTGTGGGCAAGAGTCCAAGAAGATAGATGGAAGAAAACAGAAGGAATTGAACCTCCCTTTGAGGAGTTAGAAGCAGAAGGTGAGTTTGAAGCATCAATGCTTGGGTTAAACTCATAGGAATTATTGCAACTGGACAAGAGCAAAAATGACGAAGACAGTGTGAAGGCTTTGCCAAACTACATGGGAGAGTACAAACATAACTCTGAATTATATTGTGTTCCCTTAGTGAGGAGAAAGGAGCAAAACCCATCAATTCAAACCTCGGACATCATACAACATCTTAAAAACGTGAAAATACCTTGTACTCTGACATTGGAAGAACTCTTGAAGGTAAAACCACAATAGAAGGAGAGGCTCACTAGTCAATTAGAGAGAAATTGAGACAAAAATGAGATGCCAGATGAAGTAGCCACAGTTAAAATCCTAGTCGATAAGATTGGAGATTTTAGTGAGGGAGATGAAGGAAACACATGCCTCCCTATCACTTACAGTTACACCACTAAAGCCATATTAGATTCAGGAGCGGGAGTAGGATTTGGTACCAAAGAAATTTGGGAAAAATGGGGAAAACTATCTTTACGACCAACCAAAATGAAGATTCAAATGCCAGATGGGCACACAGAATGGCCCTTAGGGTTATTAGAAAAAGTAACCTTTACAACGTCCAGAGTTGAATTCGAGCACACCTTAGCAATCTGTCAATTCGAAAAGGCTAGCAATTATGACATGATACTAGGAAGGCCTTTCACGAGACAGCTTAAGGTAGTGCAAGACTGGGGAAAAGATGCTGTATACTTGCAACATGGGGGAACCAGGACCAGAAAAAATATCCATACTTACACGTATCAAGATGTTCCCCCCTGTAATGGAATCTGATACATAAGGAGGACGACGATCTATCGATTCATAGTATAGGTTCAAGTGACCAAACATGGATGAACAAAGACACTCATCTATGGATATGTCAGGCAGCTAAAAGGGAAGAATAAAGGAGGAGAGGATGGCAGCAAACCTCATGGTTGGATGGAGATTTTGGCCACTCTTGAGATATGTGTAAATGAAGAAGTAATAACCATGAATGAATGCATTGATGAGGAAGGATACGATGTAAGTTTATACACGGTTATTCTCCAAGAAGCCGAGGAAGGAGAAGTAGTTGAAAAAGAATGGAATGAAGATTATGAGAGCATCGAAACGGAACAGGAACCAATTGAGGAAGAACGTGAAAATCAAAGGGTAAG
The DNA here is from genome assembly GCA_020310875.1 of Ceratopteris richardii. Taxonomy (NCBI): domain Eukaryota; kingdom Viridiplantae; phylum Streptophyta; class Polypodiopsida; order Polypodiales; family Pteridaceae; genus Ceratopteris; species Ceratopteris richardii. The sequence continues at coordinate 131,153,689 of CM035413.1, forward strand.
TGTCATAACTAACGAGTCAAACCAAGGAATGACACCAAGGGAAGAGAATAAACCAAACAAAGAAAACGGAGAGGAAGAAAATAGGCCTCAAGACCAATTCGAAGTACCTGTGCACTTCAAGAAATATGAGGTAGAGGAGAGGAAGATTTCTATTCAGATGCCAAAACGGGAAGCACTACTAGGAATAGCATACGACAATAAAGAATAGACCCAAGAAAATACTAGTAGTTCGGGAGGAAAGAGAAGAGAGATGCACTTTTATAGGAAAGGATGTCTCATTCGAGGAAGAACAAGAGTTAATACAACTCATAAGAGAATATAGGGACGTCTTTACACGGACATATAAAGATTTAAAAGGTGTTGTTTCCTCTATTTGTGCCCCCTATGAAAACAAAAGCCAAGCCTTCCAAACAAAGACCATACACTTATAAGGATATTTATTCCGCAAAAAATAAGGAAGAGATAGATAAGCTATTGGGTGCATGCTTTATTTATGAGATCGAACACACAGAATGGGTATCACCTTTAGTGGTCGTGCCGAAAAAGAATGGTAAATTAAGGGTATGCATTAATCTGAAAAAAGTGAATGCAGCCACCATACGAGATAGTTACCCACTACCCATCATGGATCATTTGGAAAGGGTTGCAAGAGAGGAAGTCTATAGCTTCCTTGATGGCTTCTCAGGATATAATCAAGTAGCAATTGCTCCTGAGGACGAACATAAGACAACCTTTGCAACCGAATGGGGAGTTTATGCATTTAGGGTCATGCCTTTTAGTCTAACAAATGTCCCAGCCACTTTCCAAAGATTGATGTGCCATGTGTTCAAGGAGTTCTTGAGAAAAGTTATGGAGGTATCAGTGTGGACGATTTATGCACCTATTCAGCTTTACGATCAGAACATACCCCAACACTAAGAAAGATATTTTCCAAATGTCGAGAGTATAGAGTCTGCCTTAATCCCGAAAAATGTGTCTTCATGGTTCGACAAGGGAAGATATTAGGACACATTGTCTTTAAAAATGGAATTCCCACGGATGAAGAAAAAATCAAAGTGATTCTGGATTTGGCAAGACCAAAGACCGCTAAGGAAGTGCAAGCATTTATGGGACATTCTGGATACTACCGTAGATTTATCCACATGTATGCCATAATTGCTAGGCCACTTTATGCATTACTGACTAAGTTTATTTGGACAGAAGAATGTGAAAAGGCTTTCAATGAATTGAAGAGTTGCTTGAGTTCAGCACCAATTCTGAGTGCCTGATTGGAATAAACCATTTCATATTCATGTAGATGCTCCCAAGTTTGCCATTGGATGCATCTTAGCGCAGCTAGTAGATACAAGAAAGCTAGACCACCCTATAGCCTATGTTAGTAGACAATTAAACCAAGCAGAGCTCAATTATACCACTACGAAGCGAGAAGGTTTAGGAATGGTGTATGCGATAAAGAAATTTCAACACTACTTATTGGCAAACAAATTCAAATTCTTCATCGATGATGAATCCCTACTGTACTTAGTCAATAAGCCTTGCAATACATGATGACTAGTGCGATGGTTTTTGTTGTTAATGGAATTTAATTTTGAAGTAGTAGTCAAGAAAGGGAATACGCATATTCGAGCGGATCACCTATCGAGAATGACACACGAAGAACCCCCCACATGAGTACTAGATGATCTTCCGAATACTTATCTTTTCAATCTGGAAGTATGTCCACAATGGGCGGAAAAGTTGATCCCCATCCTCACATATGGACCTCAACATAGGATCACTAAAAACAAGAGCCAGGAGCTCTAGAAGGCTAAAAATCTCCACATCATAGCTAGGAGCTTATACCACCAAGATCTAAGTGGGTTACTTATGAGATGTGTAGAAGAGGAGGTGCAAGAGATGTGGCTTCAAAAACCACATGTAAATCAATGGAAAACTCATCGAAGTGTGAATGGAACATGGCAAACAATGAAGAGATTGGGCATATACTAGCTAACCATGCACAGGGATACACATAACTATGTATCTACTTGCCCCACTTGTCAAGAAAGAATGCCAGAGAAGAAATCTACACTATGTTACTCTACTATAGCACCACAATGGAGCATGCCTCTGGTAAAATTCTTGAAAACTCAAGAGTATCCAGAAGAAGCTACTTTAGCAAGAAAATGTGCCCTCGAAGAGCAAAGAAAGGACCATGTTTTTATAGGAAAACAACTCTTCAAGAGAGGAAGGGACAATCATCTATGAATGTGCATTCATGAAGACGAGTACATTTCGGTCTTAGAGATGGCTCATACGGGAGCCGCAGGAGGACACTTTTCTGTAGATAAAATTGCAAAAATGATTCTCTTCGCTGGAATGTGGTGGCCAACTATACATCAAGATACAGCCACTTACATCCAAAGATTCGATACATGTCATTGAACGAAGTATCCAATTAGAAGAGATGAAATTCGACTAAACCCTATGATGAGTGCCAGAGCATTTACCAAATGGGGAATAGATTTTGTAGGGCCTATTAGGCCACCGGCTCAAGGTTCCCATGCGGAGTACATAATTATGACAACGGATTATTTGACCAAATGGGTAGAAGCCAAAGCAACCAAGAAGAATGATGCAAGGACCACAACTAAGTTTCTTTTTGAGAACATATGCACTAGGTTTGGATTGCCAATGGAAATTGTAAGTAACAGAGGCACACACTTTGTCAATGAAGTAATAGTATATTTAATGAATGAATTCTTAGTGATTCATAAGAAATCAGCCCCTTATCACCCACAAGCCAATGGACAGCTTGAAATTTTGAACAAAATCTTATGCACAATTCTCGCTAAGATCATTAACAATGGCAGATCCAATTGGCACAAGCAATTACATCATGCTTTATGGGAATTCTGAGTAGCATACAAAACAGCCATAGGAACTACTCTGTTTAACCTAGTGTACGGATAGAACACCATCTTACAAATTGATTTCCTAGTACCTACTCAATTGGACCAAATCAAAAAGTTACACAAAACATGATTACAAGCAGTGGTAGGTATTTACGCTGCAAAAAGGCAACAGAAGGCATATTTTGATGCTCATATTAAGGATAAAAATATGAAGGAATGAGATTTGGTCCTGGTTTATACTTTGAAGCAACATGCAAAGAAACTACAAAAAAGAGGATATGGCCCCTTGGTAATCATTGTATATCTACCAGCAGAGCCATCAACTTAGCAACCCTAGATGGAGAAGTATTGCCAAACTATATAAGTGGTTGTCGAGTAAAAAAGTATTTAGAGCCATTGATAGAGGAAATAATGTCATGACTTCTAACAACAAAAAATAGGCAAGAAGAGGAAGAAAAAATACGAGAAGAAGCAAGACAGGAAGCTTTAGAATGAATAAGGAAACGGAAGGAATGGATAAGAGAGAGAGAGAGAGATGAAAGATATCGACAAGGAGAGGAACTCATCCCAATGGCTAATTTTAGAGCCTGTGAACACCTAGGACATCAAACGAAGCAACCATATTTGGACTTAGGTGCCGGAACAGGAGAGTACCACTTGGTGGATGCCCTCATTGACATAGGAGCAGCTGTTAGCTGCATCAAATCTTCTTTGACTCATAAGCTCAAAGAAAAATTACATCCATCCAAAGCACATTTGATTGGAATAGGGGGAAAGGTTACTAAATGCATAGGCGAGATTACATTATCACTGCACCTAGGAAATAACACGATGCAACAAAAACTCTTTGTGTGTCATGATCATGATTTATGGGAAGAACTTGTGTTAGGCCAAGATTGGATATATGAATATGAAGTGACTATCCAATTAGCTCTAGGCTACATATCAACCAAGATAGGGCATTGTGAGGTATTCAGTGTGTTAGAAGAACGATGTGTCAGAGCCAAGTGTATAGGCCCGAGAGATCAACTACTCATGCATGACGATGATTGTACATTCACCTCCACTATTGAACCCCCACCAACAAGTATTTCATGTGAGAGTACACCAATTCCTAATCTTACACACCCTCCTAGTCCAGTGACCCCGACTACTAACATCGTTTCCATGAGAAACCCTAGTGAGCAATGGAGCACAAGAGTGACAAGGCAGCACGATCATCACAAACTTTCCCGCATCAAAATGTATCCCATTCCGGGCACCAGACATGCGTGGATTAGAAAAGATCAGGTGGCAAAACATCATCAACAACGGATCTATTATCTACACTAGAAACAACAACAATACAAGGACACAAGTCAAGTTGGGCCACGAGGTCCACCAAAGATTACACAATTGTGGATACCAAAAACATTGATTGCCACTCAACCTTCTAGAACACAAATATGGGTCCCCAAATCAATGATACCAATAGAGATTACCAAATGGAGAACGTCAATACACAAGAAAGATCAGTACAACATGAAGAAAAAGGATCAAGAAAGATGCGATGACGTGAAATTGAAGAAACATAAATACTTAGCGAAAGCAACTCAAGGACATGAAGAGCCAACAAAGCGGAAGTACAATGTGAGAGTTGCACCAAGCACTAGAAACGATGGAGTTACAAAGACTTGAAGGAAAATAAAACAGATCTGGATGCCTAAATGCCGATCAATCTGCATACATGGACTAGATACTTCAGCTTACATGCATCTTGAGTTCCTGGAATCTTGAGCATGCATAATAGGGCCACATTACAAGGCCATGCATTGCGAACTTAGTTCTTCTTCTACTTGATAGTGAAGCACATTTCCCTCTCAAGGAATAGGAGAGCACTTGTACAATAATCCCAAGGGAAATAATTAAAAACACAATAAAAGCTTCGGCTAGGTACTAATACTTTTGTTTTCTTTCAGAAAGAAAATAGAAAAAATATATGTGTAAAGAAAAATCCCAGGTACTACCTTTCTCACACCCACGGGAAAGGGATGACACTAGTCACTCGGAGAGTGCCAAATTCATGAAAGCTAAGTGGAGGATAACTTATGCAACCAACTTTACACTGATTATGGTATGTATTGAGTGCATATGACATCTTCAAATTCTAAGGCTATTCAAGAGGAAGAGGTCTTGCTTCTTCCTTTGGAATCGATCACTAAGGTGAGAGGTCATTGGTTCCTTGAAGACCAACCTGTGTCGGATCTCCTCTTTATGGCCACCATCAAGATCATGGATAGGGATCAGTACTTCCCATCAATGTCACAAGATTTCCAAACCATAATCCAGGGATTACCATGCATCACAGATGTTTGGACAAGGGTAGGAATTGACGCATTTCTACCACTCCTAATATATTTACCGGATTTTTGAAGATGCACTCAAGTTATGAACACACTCTAGTCCGCAGCAGATAAACCCTCAATCCCAAAAGCTAAAGTGCTGAACAAAACAGGTGCATGGAAAACCATTCGATTCACATGTGAAGTCATCAACAAAGTTTTTGGATGGATGCAAAAAAGAAAACCTTTCTAGAAATCAACAGAACAGATATTGAAGAATAATTTTTATTGGTGCATCAGCACTTTTGTTTCCCCAACATGAACAGATATACAACACCTCAAAAGATTGTGGTTCAAATGCTCTCCCATGCTGAGGCAAATTGGGAATCAAGTCAACGTAACTCCATACATACAGGAACGACTATTTGAAGCTAAAAAGAAATGGAGTGAGAAGAAGTTTCTAAATGGAAGCTCTGCATTAACTTTGCTGATTTATGAAGCACTGGAAATGAAAGAATGTCTATGTTTGATGCCAACCTCCACCAAAATGGCAAAATATGTGAAGTCGGCTACCATTCCAAAGAAAAAGAAAACAATCATGTCCACAGAAGAAGTGGGAACAAGTTCCAAGAAAACAATGAGAGGGGCTAAGCATGCTAGAGATGAAGAAACGCAAGGAACTCCACAATCCAAGCAGGCACATGTACTACCAAGGATTCCTTTAACCCAACCGCCTATCACTAAAAGAGATCTCTCACTGACACTAGAAGAAATACATACGTAAATGTGAGGTCAAGTTAACCTCAATGTCCAAGGACATCAATATAGGCAAGCAAGACGAGTGCAGCAACAGGAGGACAAGGAACGTACTCCAACACTAGCTGATAGATACAAAGAATTGGAACTGCATGATTCGAGTTCTAATGAGGAATCTAGTCGTGAGAAGGACACCTTGGACACAGATATAAGAACAGAAATGAACAATGAGGTGTGGATGGAGATTCACCAAGTTGAAACCACCCCCGATAATCAACAATCACAAGCACAGAACCAGGAAGCATCATCTGAACAAATACACCTTATTCAATTGAACGAACAATCCCAGATCAGTATTCAAGAAGCTTCAATCACACATCAAGATGCAGTGCCACCAATAAAGGAAGAAGTATGCCTAAAATCAGAAGAAGAAAGGCCTTCAGAACCAAAGATGGACAAAATCATGATCCATATCCCTAATGATACGCCACAAGGTAAGATAGTAATTAAAGAGGCTGAGCCAAAGATACAACTTCATCTTCGGTAGCCCCACGACACAACACTACATGTAGCACAAGGGAGAGATGTTACCACAGGAGAAGAACCTAGCATACCAACAACATGGTTAAATGTAGATGTTACTCAGTGGAAACCAATAGTAAGACAAATGATACAGATAGCAATGGACATGCAGCAACAAATGATGGAAATAGACGTAGATTATGACAAGGCCATGAGGGAAAAGAATCAATTTCAAGTAATGGGTGAATAGTTGTCTCCGCAACTAATCCAGGTTCAACAAGTTATTTCAGTCAAAGAGACGAAAGTCTAAAAAATCCGAGGACTATGCACTACACTAACAGAGCAGAATAAAAAACTCCAAGAGCAACTTATGGAGTTACAAAGACAATATGAACTCAGTGAAACAGACAAAGAAAGAATGAAGTCTAGAAGCAATCTCTTAGAAACGCAGCTCAAAGTGTATATGGGGGAAAACGATAATTTATGCAATAGGAATAAAGAACTGATGAATGCCTTGTTATACGACCAACCAATAGAAAAACAAGAGACAACCGCAAGTGACTGGAAGGATTTGGAAGATCAGATTGAAAAATATGAAAATTTGCTAAAAAAAGAGCAAACCCTGAAAGAAGAATGGGAACGAAAGTATATACAAGATACGAATGAGCTCAAGAAACAATGGAAAGTTGCTGAAGCCAAACTCTTCGTAGTCTATAATGAAGATGCTGATCAAATAGCAGTCATTAACAATGAGCTTCTAGTGGCCAAACATGCGCTCAAGACCGCCCTTCATGAACTTAAAGAAAAGACTGAACGTATTGTACAATTGGAAGCTCAAATAGAACAAAACGAAAACATCGGGACACTAGTAGAGCCACAACCAAAAAATCCTACTCACGAGGTAGAGATACGTCCTCTATCTCCCTCGATCTATCATTCTCCAATAAAAGATCAGATGGCGGAACCGTGTGATGATCATTCCATGCGATATACTATAGAAATAGGTAAGAAGGAACGGGCACTATTGGTGTCCCGATTCACAGAAAATTTTGAAAATGAAATAGTCAAAGTCATGAAGGAAGCCAAAATTAAAGGAAAAGACTTGGATAAAATCATAAAGCCCTTCAATATTCCTTATGGTCTATTGAAAGAGCAAACACGGTGGTATATAAAGCAACTTACACAAAAAGATCCGGATGAGCAGCTGCACTTCAAAGAAAACATCTTCGATTACACACAAGAAGAATTTGAAGCTGCACAACCTTTATGGAGAAGAAAATTTTTGGAAAAGAATCCCTCTTTTGCGGGTGCACTGGCAAGCAGCACCATATTTACTACAAGTAAATCCTTCTTTTTGCTCAACACCGTGTCACCATGAAGCACGAGAGCTTTTGGACTTGGAAAAGATGGGTGTGCTCAATAAACAATGGTTAAATTATGCATTGCTTCCAAGTCCACCTCACAATTATTTACCAACCGAGAATCACATGGTAAAATCCATTGAGTTTTGGTTATATTGGTATGCAACAGTAGTCGACCTAACTATCAAGATGACTAATAAAATCCTCAGCATGATACTTACAGTATTGAAAGTTAAGCATGCAGAATATACATTTTTGAATATGATTGGCATTAACCAAGGCACGGATATCCTTGTTTTTTATCTATCTGTTATGCCTTGTCATCCTACAATCATGGCATATTGTTCAAGACTCATGTTCTTGCCGATTCAATACATGCAAACTTTCAAGGAAGGCTTTTTTACCGGATTTTTTGAAATTGAGTCCGAGATCTTCTTGAAGATGTCAACGAATCTGAATGCCAGACTGTGTGGCATATGAATTGAGTTTCTTCATAGACCATAGACAGCCACCACATGATGGTGTAAAAGCTGAACAATGGAAGCAACTGCTGATATGTGAAGCCAATCTGCTTAATGAAACAGAGCAAAAGGTCTATAGGACGTACTCCCATCGCATTCCAAAGCCTGTCGAGGATGACAGAGTTCAAGAGGGGGTAGTGTTGAAGGAGAGTCCAACAAAAAGAAAAGAAGAAGAAAACCAAGAAAGAAGCTTCACTAAAAGATAATATATATGAACACATATCTATGCAGGAAGCCCCGCAAGGGCACGCAGCACCCATCTCTACACAAAGCCCTGGAGGGGCATACAACAGGGGAAGGTACGCAAGCGGCAAGGACGGATCAAGGCCAACAAGTATCCATGAAGAAGTGCAAGAAGATATCTGGCAGATCTAGAGCCCTAGGAAGGTGCTTCAACCTCTTGATTTTTGGAAGGTCCAGATCGAAGGCTGAAGATCCACACCTTCATACCTTCCACTGGTTGCGTGTGTGGCAACCTGACTTAGCACAACAACCCAGATTTAAAGAGGTTATTGGTGAGTTAGACTACAAATCTTAGGTAGTCCATCTCCATGGGTTGTGAGCGGTGAAAAGAAAAGAACATGCAAAAAAGAATGCATAAGGTCGCAGAGGATGTGAAAGAAGATTCAAGAACAGGGCCTTTAAAACGTAATGCCAGACAGACAAGGAGGCAAGGCCGACCAAGTGATGCATGCAGTGAACAAACTATAGACAAGAAGTTAAGCTTGTCAAGGGACGACAGAGACAAAGAGGGGGAGAGTGTTGCAGAGCAAAGAAGAGCAAAGATGCAGAGAAAAAGAAGGGCCCAAAATTTTCCAATTTGGACACTTTATTTTTTTGTATTATAGTCATTTTGTAGTATTTTTCCGATGTTAATGCACAAGAGGAGTCCTCTAGATGCATAGCCCTAGAGATTTGTATCTTTACCTTTGTAAATTAGTAGGAATTTAGTCTCTTAGTTAATAAAGTGCTAGTCTCTTGTGTGAAAGGAACATTTTTAGCACACATGTATATAAGCCATTTTGTGACTCATTGTAAGGACTTTTTGCCATTGTGAGAATCAAGAGCACAGAATTTTGAATTTGTGTCTTCTCCTCTCTGTAGCTTCTTCCTTGTGAGCTTGCATGCATGTGTGATGCTTGGAAAGAGTGCTAAGAAGTGTCGTCTATCCATGAAAATGCTGGTTTGCTATGGCTAAAGTGTGTGTGAAGTATAGGAAGTGCTAAAATCTAGGAAGGTCATTCCCATGGCTCAGTATTTTGCTCATAACTTATAGCCAGAGTGTCAAAATTGGGTTAGAAGACCACCATTGGATGCGTCTTCTTGAGAGCTTCAAAACAAATCTACTACTTGCTATTTTTGGAGTCTAGAACTGAGAGAAAAGCTTGATTTTCTAATGAGTACTACTTCAAGTGTCGCGACATCATAGCTGACCTTGAAAGCTTGAATGTGATGGATTCATATTTACATGCACTTTGTTAGATTTCGTTTGCATTGACCATTTAATTTATTTGAATGCATGTCTCCATACACTCGGCTAGGTTTTGATACTCTTTGGATTGACAAATAAAGCGTGAATCCTTGCTATATGTAGTTGAGGGGATTGAGGTATAGTCTCTTTCTCCACAAGTCCCTAAGTCGGTACTTAGGTACACACAAACCAAAGAAAGAAGATTCAGAAGCCTCAAAGTTGTGGTAGAAGAAAGATGCAAGCGCAAGAAATTTCATATACAATAGTATCACATATCACTTGCTACCGCACAACAGAGGTTTGGAAACAGCCAGAGATATTTGGAATGCATTAGAAGGTCATGTTCGAAATACAACTAAAGCTAGGAAAGCTAGCTTATGGTCAAAATTCACAACCTTCAAGAAGAAGCAAAGTCAGAGCATTAGTGATTAGGTCACTAAGATGAAGGACTTCATAGATAGTTTTGTATATATAGACAAAGACATTGAGGATCATAGGTTGATTGCACAACTACTTGCAGGTTTGACAATAGATAAAAGGTGGAAACCTTTGGTACTTTCTACTAAACTTTCATTAAATCATTTTGTACCAAATCTAAATGAATTGTTTGGACCGATGCTTACATATGAGCAAGCTTTGAAGTCAAACGGAGATAAACCACATAGCACTGCTATGTATGCAAAGAATAAGAACAAAAGTGATAACGGTAGAACAAAGGATGAAGAAGAATCGACTTACCAAGCAAGTTATGCAAGAGGTAAAGGTAATGATAGAAGAAAAAGCAGAGGAAATGGAAGAGAAAGGAGTAACCAAAATAACAGCAAGAAGGCATGTTAGATTTGTGGCTTGAGCAATCATCTAGCCTATGGTTGTTGGCATAATCAACAAGGTTCAAATCAGAATCGAAGCAACAATGGCAGAGGGAAAATTGGAAGATATCAAAGCCAATTTTAGAGAGGAAGAAAAAATCAAAGAGGTGGCTTTAGTAGAGGTTGCAAATGAAATTGGGGACAAAACCAATCCAACAACACCACCTACTACAATTATGCAAATGATACACAAAATGAGGACCATGCAACATTTATGATGATTTCAATAAGCACATCAGAGAAGGAAGATCTCAAGGTAGTATATATTGACTTTGGTTTCTCAAATCATCTATCAATTAATATCGAATTAATGTCAGAACTAGAAGAAAGCACTTCTAGACACACAATTCAAACAGGTGATAACACGTCACAGTGTACATTCAATTGGAAAGGTGAAGTGCAAGAGAGATGTTGAACTATTAAGCAATGTTCTGTATGTTCCCACAACATCGAACAACCTGATTAGTGTGGGTCAAATAGTGGAGAAAGGATTTCAAGTCAGGTTTCCAAATGAAGGTGTATTTGTGGAAGATCAAAACAATGGATACAAAGAGATTGTCTATGGTAAGGAGGAGGGTAGACTGTCTACTCTCAGAGTGCAAGGGAATATTCGTCAAGCCTTAATCGTGCATGCAGATGTTTTGATTATAGAACTAGACCTCTAGGATAACAGGTTAGGTCATTTTAAACAAAAAGGAATCCAAATCATGGCGGCAAATCAATCTCTATTAGGATTACCAAATGTGTAGAACCAACACATGGTTTATAAATGTGAAGCATGCCAAACTAGAAAAGTGCAAAAATTACCTTTTTAGATGAAAGGTTTCAAGCATGATGGATAACTAGCACTCCTCCATACAAATGTTTGGGGACCAAAAAAAGAAGGATCAATCAGTGGATCTAGGTATTATGTTATTTTCATTGATCATGCTACAAGATGGAAAACTCTCTATGTTTTGAAGGAAAGATCAAAAGTGTTTGGGGCCTTCAGAAATTTTCATGCATATGCAGAAAGAGTTACAGGTGAGAAGCTCAAGAGGCTAAGGTCCGATGGAGTTCAAGAATACTTTTCCCAAGAATTTAATCATTATCTTTGGAATGCAAGCATCAAAAGAGAAATAACCTGCACATACACACCTCAACAAAATGGGGAGGCAGAGAGGAGAAAAAAAAACTCTAGTCAAGTTTGCAAGAGCTATGCTAAAGGAGAAGAACTGTCCAAACTATCTTTGGGTTGAAGCTATAAATATAGCTACATATATCATCAATAGACTTCCATGTAAAGATCTAAATGGAATGACTCAAAGCTTGGTGGGGTAAGAAACCTACACTAGATCATTGCAAGGTGTTTTGATCAATTGCCTATGCTTATGTACCTTCACAAATTAGACATAGCTTGAACCAAAGGCTGAAAAATATGTGTTCATTAGATATGATGAGAACGAGATGGGTTACAAGCTATGGAGTCCTCTAATCAAACATCTTATTGTTTCCAGCTATGTGAAACTTGATGAACAGAAGAGTTGGTATGCAGATCATGATTACAGTATAGACGCATCTGAAGAAGAAGAAGAAGGAAGACATGAAAAAGGCAAGTGACATATGCAAGTAGATGGAGATGAAGACCATATGCAAGCAAGCACATCTAGAAGTCGATTACAAGGAAGACATGAAGATGCACCAATGTTTGATGAAGAAATGTATTTAGATACATAAGAAGAATCCAAACCAATACACACATTCATCATGCAAAATTTTGGCGAAGTGTCTTTTCAAAGCAATGGTAGGGATAAAGGAGAAGAAGGATATATGAAGAAATCAACCAATGCTAATTAGTGATTGAGGGGGAGCTCTTGGGGCTTCACTCACTAATTAGACATGAAGACAAGAAGGCATAAACAAGAAAAATAAGGATCAAGAACAAGAAGACAAACGTGTAGAAAAACCATGCCCATATGACGGAACAAATTCATAATTATAATTTAGTGTAAACTAGAAAATCAATCAGAATCATTGAGATTATGCAATCCTTGATTAGGAGCATGGAGAGCAGTCATGTATAAACGCTCGCTTGAACTGTGCATGGTTATGGATAATAAAGTGGATAACGAAGTGAAGAATGAAGAAGGAATAGATTGCACCGAATATAGAATGTAGTACATACTAACCTGTTACAAATAAAGCAAGGAGAACAGAGAATCGAGCGGGAGAAGCATTGAGGCCCGAGCCATTCTGACTATATGAGTGTATGTGTATGGGACACATGAGAGAGAGAGTATAGAACTTGGAGTGTAAGTCCTCCATGTGAGAGAGGCAGTCGAGATAGTTCTGTTGAGAGATGCTAATGGAAAGTTACTCAGAGTAGGAGAACTTTGTATGTTTATGAGTAGAAGAAGGCCTACCATTCTGTACATATCTTCTCTAAAAGAAAACACATGTTTGTGGAATAGAATAGAGGCAACTCTCTTTGTGCAAAGAAATCCAACTCTTTTCAAACCCATATGAATGTCAATTATAGTTACAAGTTTCTTCGGTGCATTTCTCTTGATCATATTAGAGCTAGTCTTGATGCATAATGTAAAGGGTTCTTAAGTGATAGCTTACAGTGAAGTTATCATCCTTTAATAAATGTGAATAGAAGTTCTTTTGCAAACTGGAAGGCGAACTCACAAAGTTAAGTTCAACTATGAAGGTATGTCAAGTTGATGAAGTCAAGTATTTGAACTTTGTATAGATGTAAGTGTAGGTGATGAAGTCATAGGAAGACACCAAACTATGTGATTTCTAAGACGTTTTGACACCAGAAAGCACCGAAACAAAACCATGTACTAGAGATTCATCTAAGCGCCACCAAAAAGTCACTGGAATGAGACAGTAAGTCATGATAAGAGAACCATAAACCACCGTTAAGTCACTCTAAATGCTCCAAAATGAAGTCAAAATAAATTTTGATTTTTGTAAAGATTAATTTTTAGTATTGGTGCTTGAGGTATATGAACATAGCACACACAACCAAATACTTTCAGATGTGAAAGGTTGGGTTTATTACCACACAAAAATTAATAAGGTGTAACTCCATGTACTCCTAAGGTTGGAAACCTATTTATAATACATATGGATGTATTTGTTGCATCAGCCCGATAAGATTTAGAATGTTTATTTCATTTAACAAAGCTCTAGTCACTTTAGCTATGTATTTATTCTTCCTCTCTTACCACCCCATTTTGTTGAGGTGTAAACCTACAAGTGTATTGCCTTTTGATGCCATGGTCATGTAGAAAATTGGAAAATTCATTTGAAAATACTCTCCCCCTCCATCTGATCTAAGAGTCTTTATATATTTCCCTATTTCCTTCTCCACTAGGATTTTGTACATCTTGAAGTAGTAAAAAATCTCTGAATTTGGCTTCATGAAATACATCCAAACAAACCTTGAATGATCATCTACAAATGTGATAAAACATCTATTACCTCCAATGGATGTCTCCCTTGTAGGTTCCCATACATGTGTGTGTATGAGATTCAACACGATTGCTCACATGTGCTCTCTTCTTGAATGGAAATCTACTTTGTTTCCCTAATTGACAAGCATGGCACAAAGTTTGCATATCTAGAGATGTAAGATCAGGTAGAGCACTCATGCAAGAGCTTCCTTTGCATGTCCTTCATCCTTCCTAAGTTTATGTGCCCACTTCTTTATTGCATAAGTCGATTTCTACAATCTCTTTATTTCCAATTGACAAGTAGACAATGTGAGGGGCTGATGGTTTTACCTCCATGGTGATGATGTTGGAGCTAGACATCTAGGAAAGCACGCGAATAGCACAAGGAAGAAGAAGAAGCTTGGATCACAACACACAATATTGAATGTATTACCACAAAATGTACAAAGATAAGTAGCCTATTAGGGCAATAGGCATATATGCATCCCAAAGAGGGAAAAAAGTTCCCCGATAGTCCTAGAGTGTTCACAAACATCACTACCTGAATATATCAATAAAACCCCTCTTGAAGTGATGCAGTGAACAAGGAGCTGGCACTCATGTATAAGGAAGTGCCAAGCTATATGGAGTCAATCCACAAAAGGATGTAAGCCCAAAGCTTTGTAGAAAGCTTCAAACTTCTCCCAAGGCACAACCCTCATGAAAAGTTTTGCAATGTTCTCCTGTGTGGGCACATATGTCAAGCTGATCTCTCTAGTAGAGAACCTCTCCCCCACATAATGATAATGCACCTAAATGTGCTTAGTGCGAGCATGGAACACAAGGTTCCTTAGAACTGCCCATGCACTCTGACTATTAGTGAAGATGGTGATGGCAAAAAAGTGACCAACACCCAAATCAGCCATAAGGCATCTAAGCCACACACACTCAACAGTTGTTGTGAAAGCTTCCCTATACTCAGCCTGACAACTGAAGGAGGTTGTAGTAGGCTGCTTCTAGCTAAACCAAGATATACATGAACTACCAAGCATGAAGCAAAAGACACTAGGGAACACACAAGTATCCTAGCAACCAATAACATAATGATAAATGCACTTCAATATGCTTAGTGCGAGCATTGAAAACAGGGTTTCTCACAGTTGCCAATTGTTGGAGATTCACTCACTAATTATGCATAACGACATAAAGAAAAAGGAAAGCAAAAACAAAGTGTTCAGAAAACCAAAGCCTTAGTGAAGGGACAAATTCACGACTGTAATATACAGTGAAGAAACTTCCAGAATTAGAGTTTGTTGAAACCGGATCAAATTTTATATAAGAGAGCTGAGATAGATAGAAGAGAAGAGAGCGTAGAAGAGAGTGTAGAAGTGCACATATGAGATAGAGAATAGAAGTAAGAAACAGAAGACGCCATAGATCGCGTATATAGAGATGAATAACAAAACCTGAAATGTCAAGTATTCATTTGAGAGAGATGGTAAGGAGAAACTACTCAGTATAGGAGAGTTCTCATGACTATGAGCGAAGTGAGGCCAAGTCATTTTTGTACACATCTTCTCTAATAGAAAACACATGTTCATGTAGAAGTTGAGCGCATTCTTCGTATATGAAGAAATCTCAGAATTTTTTCATGTTACTGTGAGAAGTTAGTTAACAGTTACAGTTTTTCTCAGTAAATATTTTCCGGTACTTCTATGAGTTAGATCTCAAAGTACAGTGTAAAGTTTTGTATGAGATATAGCTTATCTTGTAGCTATAAGTGTCAATTATAAGTTGATCAAAGATTTTGGTGAAATGGATATGTACACAGTACAAAGTCTGACTGGAAAGAGATATCCAGAACTGATGAAGTTTTTCTTTAAACTTCAGATAGAGTTCATTCAGTGAAGGAAGTTGAGGTATCACTTCCTTACTTCATGTATACACATTTGAAGTAACTTACAAACAGATTTGCAGTTGATTCCGGTAGTATTCCAGTACAATTACGGTAAGATTTCGGTGACAATCCAATGAAGTTCCGGTGGAATTTTGATGAGTTCAAAACACAGTTTTGACATAGTTAAGTGACGCAAAGATTGTTTAATTGTAAACAAACAAAATGGTGTAAAGACTGAAGTAAATTAGTTCAGAATTGAAGCTTAAAGGAAACGAGAAGCTTTCTGTAAAATGATTTCTCGATGTTCACTAAATACAGTTATAAGTTTTCAGTTTCAGAAAGTTTGCTAAGCTACTGATGAGTATAGAGGTGTTCTAACATCACTGTAGCTTAGTTTTTGTGGTGTAAGGGAATTCCGCAATAAGCACTGCACCAACAATGGTATCAGAGCAGGTTAACCAAGAGTGGTATCAGAGCGGTAAGATCCACAAGTGGTACCAGAATAGAAAAGGTTCTGAAGAGCAGAAAAGGTTTCTCAGAAGAAGAAACGGAAAGAGAATTTGAAGAATTCTCATAAAGAATGGTGAAAGCTGAGGTGAACAACAGCAAACGGCGTCCAGAAGTGTTCGAAGTCATTCTCAAGGGTAAAGGTTTATAAAAGGTAAAACCTTTTAACGTTACACTCACCGAGAGTAACAGAAACAAGAAGATCATGGCAGATCATATCTCAATTGATAAATTGGACAGAGATAATTATCCCGCATGGGTAATGCGCATGGAAGCTTTACTTACGAGTAAAGACTTAATGAAATATGTGACCAGAGAAGAAAAGAAGTCGACTTTTGAAGACGACAGTCAACTGAAGAAAGAAGAATTAGAAGCCTTGAAGCTGTGGCAAAAGAAAGATGCAACGGCAAGAGCTTATGTTTACAATACCATTACAGATCATCTATTACCCCACATTAGAGGTCTGGAGAAAGCAGAAGACATATGGAGAGCATTGGAAGATCACTTCCAAAATACTACGAAAGCTAGAAAGGCTAGCTTATGGTCAGAGTTCACAACATTCAAGAAAAAACAAAGTCAAAGCATTAGTGATTATGTCACTAAGATGAAAGACTTGGAACACAGTCTTGGATCAATTTGAGAAGATATCAAAGACCACAGGTTAATAGTGCAAGTGCTTACAGGTTTGAGAGTAGATGAAAGATGGAAACCTTTCATACTCTCAACTGAACTCTCTTTAAATCATTTTGTACCAGATTTAAATCAGTTGCTTGAACTAATGCTAACGTTTGAGCAAGATTTGAAGACAGATGGAGATAAAGGACATAGTTCGACTATGTACGCAAAGAATAAGAAGAAAGGTGATAAAGGAAAAGAAAAAGATGAAGAAGAAGTGACTGTTGAAGCAAATTATGCAAGAGGAAGAGGTAACGTCAGAAAAAGAGGTAAAGGAAGAGGTAATCAGACTAATAACAAGAAAGCTTGCTGGATCTATGGATTAAGCAATCATTTGGCTAATGATTGCTGGCATAATTCACAAGGATCAAACCAGAATCAGAACAGTAATAGTAGAGGAAGAAGCAGAAGATATCAAAGAGGAAGACAAAGCCAAAGAGGCGGATATGGTAGAGGTGGAGCAAGAAGTTGGGGACAGAATCAGTCTCACAACACTACCTACTACAATTATGCGAATGATATGCAGAATGACGATCATACGACGTTGATGATGAACTCGATAAGTGTGTCAGAGAATGAAGACCTCAAGGTGTTCTATATTGACTCTGGTTGTTCAAATCATTTGTCAGGAAATATAGAATTGTTATCAGAATTAGAAGGAGGCATTTCAAATCATACAGTACAGACAGGTGATAACACAAAACATAATGTAAGGTCAATTGGAAAGGTAAAGTGTAAGAATGGAGCTGACCTACTAACAAATGTTTTGTATGTTCCAACAATTCCAAAGAATCTGATCACTGTGGGTCAGATAGTAGAAAAAGGTTTTCAAGTCAGGTTTACAAATGAAGGAGTATTTGTTGAAGATCCAGAGAAAGGATACAAACAGATTGTCCATGGTAAAAAGGAAGGTAGACTTTTTACTCTGAAAGTACAAGGAAATGTTGGTCAAGCCTTGATCACACATGGTGATGAGGTATTTACAAAACTAGACCTCTGGCATAAGAGGCTAGGACATTTTAATGAAAAAGGAATCAAAGCTATGGTGGAGAAACAATCCATGAGAGGATTGCCAAATATGAAGAACCAACATATGATTCACAAATGTGAAGCCTATCCAATGGGAAAAGCCCACAGGTTACCATTTCAGAAAAATGGTTACAAACATGATGGTGTGCTAGAGCTCATACATACAGATGTATGGGGACCAACAAAAGAAGGATCTATCAGCAGATCGAGGTATTATGTTCTTTTCATTGATGATGCAACAAGATGGATAACTCGTTATGTTTTGAAAGAGAAATCAGAAGTATTTGAAGCTTTCAGACATTTTCATGCATATGCTGAAAGACTTACAGGACAGAAACTCAAAAGACTAAGGTCTGATGGAGGAGGAGAATATTTTTCTCGAGAGTTCAATGATTATTTGTGGAATGCAGGTATCAAAAGAGAAATAACTTGTAGGTATACACCGCAACAAAATGGAGTAGCAGAAAGGAGAAACGGAACTCTAGTTGAGTTTGCACGAGCAATGCTAAAGGAGAAGAACTATCTAAACTATCTTTGGGCTGAGGCTGTAAATATAGCAACATACATGGTAAACAGATTACCATGTACAACTTTAAATGGGATGACTCCTTATGAAGCTTGGTGGGGTAAGAAACCAACACTTGATCATTGTAAAGTGTTTGGATCAGTTGCATATGCTTATGTGCCATCAGAGTTGAGACATAAGCTTGAACCAAAAGCTGAAAAATATGTGTTCATCGGATATGATGAGAAGCAGATGGGTTACAGGTTATGGAGTCCTCTAACCAAACAGTTTACTATTTCCAGAGATGTGACATTTGATGAAGGAAAGAGCTGGTATACAGATAAAGAGCATAGTGTTGAAACACTTGAAGAAGAGATAAGAAGGAATGAGAAAGGTGAATTACATATGCAGGTGAATGGAGATGAAGATCATATGCAGGCAAGTACGTCCAAGATCGGATCAGGTATGAGAAATGAAGATGGATCAAGATCTGATGAAGATGTGTATTCAGATACACATGAAGAGTTTGAACCAAGAAGGTCAAATAGAGTAAGAAGACAACCAACAAGGTATTCTTATGACACTTCTTATTTGACTCAGAAAAACTATGCTTACTTAGTAAAAGGAGATGAAGAACCTCAGAGTTGTGGTGAAGCAAAAGGTAAGAAGAGTTTGCAGATTAAGAAGAGCTCTCTATGGACTGAAGCAAGCTCCAAGAGCTTGGAACTACAGACTTGTGAAGTATCTCAATGACCTTGGATACCAAAGCTCGAAGGCAGATGCAAGTCTACTGATCAAGAAAACAAATGAAGGTATGATCTACATTTGTATTTATGTAGATGACATAATAATCACAGGAACCTCAGATGAAGGAATCAAGGAGGTAAAGAGACTGCTTGAAAAAGAGTTCAAGATCAGTGATCTAGGAAAGTTATCATATTTTCTTGGAATGGAAGTTACATATACAGATCATGGTATATATGTTTCACAAGAAAGGTATCTCCTAAACTTACTGAAGAAGTTTAACATGGAGAATTGTAGAGAAGCTTCAACACCGCTTGAAGTAAATCATAAACTCAACAAATATAGTGGTGCAGATTTTAAAGATATGAGAAAGTATCAGTCCTTAGTGGGAAGCTTAATTTATGCTACACTAACAAGACCGGATGTCAGTTATGTAGCGGGAGTTCTCTCACAATTCACACATTGTCCAAAGGATCAACATTGGGTTGCAGGACAAAGAGTTCTTAGATATATCAAAAGAAATATAAAGGAAGGATTATATTATCCTTATACGTCAGATATAAAGCTGAGAGCATACAGTGACTCAGAGTGGGCAAGAAGTCAAGATGACAGAAGGTCAACACATGGGTATATGATATACCTAGGAGATAAGCTTGTCAGCTGATGTTCAAAGAAGCAGCACACAGTAGCTTTATCGTCAACAGAAGTAGAGTATAAAGGACTTGTGGAAGCAACTAAAGAAGTGATATGGATGCAGACCTTGTTCAAAAGCATGGGTATTGATCAAGGTATACCTATCATACATGCAAACAATATGAGCTCCTTGTATCTTGCAGCAAATCCAGTATTTCATGCAAGAACAAAACACATAGAGATTCACTATCATTTCCTGAGGGAAAAGGTAATGGAGAAGGAGATTGAATGGGTATTCACTCCTACAAAAGAGCTTAGATGGAGTAAAGACAACAAAGAGCTTAGATGGAGTAAAGACAAGCAGATTCAAAGAAATGGCAGGTATAAAAGAAAAGAAGGATATATGAAGACCGGAAGATGCAAATTAGTGACTGAGGGGGAGCTGTTTGAGATTCACTCACTAATTATGCATAACGACATAAAGACAAAGGAAAGCAGAAACAAAGTGTTCACAAAACCAAAGCCTTAGTGAAGGGACAAATTCACGACTGTAATATACAGTGAAGAAACTTCCAAAATTAGATTTTGTTGAAACCGGATCAAATTGTATATAAGAGAGCTAAGATAGATAGAAGAGAAGAGAGCATAGAAGAGAGTGTAGAAGTGCGCATATGAGATAGAGAATAGAAGTAAGATATAGAAGACGCCATAGATCGCGTATATAGAGATGAATAACAAAACCTGAAATGTCAGGTATTCATCTGAGAGAGATGGTAAGGAGAAACTACTCAGTATAGGAGAGTTCTCATGACTATGAGCGAAGTGAGGCCAAGTCATTTTTGTACACATCTTCTTTAATAGAAAACACATGTTCATGTGGAAGTTGAGCGCATTCTTCGTATATGAAGAAATCTGAGAATTTTTTCATGTTACTGTGAAAAGTTAGTTAACAATTACAGTTTTCCTCAGTAAATATTTTCCGATACTTCTATGAGTTAGATCTCAAAGTACAGTGTAAAGTTTTGTATGAGATATAGCTTATCTTGTAGCTATAAGTGTCAATTATAAGTTGATCAAAGATTTTGATGAAATGGATATGTACACACAGTACAAAGTCTGACCAGAAAGAGATATCCAGAACTCGTGAAGTTTTTCTTTAAACTTTAGATAGAGTTCATTCAGTGAAGGAAGTTCAGGTATCACTTCCTTACTTCATGTATACACATCTGAAGTAACTACAAACAGATTTGCAGTTGATTCGAGTAGTATTCCGGTACAATTACGGTAAAATTCCGGTGACAATCCGATGAAGTTTTGGTGGAATTTTGATGAGTTCAAAACACAGTTTTGACATAGTTAAGTGAAGCAAAGATTCTTTAATTGTAAAAAAACACAGTGGTGTAAAGACTGAAGTAAATGAGTTCAGAATTGAAGCTTAAAGGAAACGAGAAGCTTTCTGTAAAATGATTTCTCGGTGTTCACTAAATAGAGTTATAAGTTTTCAGTTTCAAAAAGTTTGCTAAGCTACTGATGAGTATAGAGGTGTTCTAACATCGCTCTAGCTTAGTTTCTGTGGTGTAAGCGAATTCCGCAATAAGCGCTACACCAACACCAATGTGCTCTAACTATGAGTGAACATGGTGGAGGCATAAGACTGACCAACACACAAATCAACCATAAGGCATTTGAGCCACACACACTCAACATTTGTTCTAAAAGCTACCCTATACTCAGCCTCACAACTCGAAGTGGCCACAATAGGTTGCTTCCTGCATAACAAAGATATACATGAACTACCAAGCACGAAGCAAAAGCCATTAGTGGCCACATGAGTGTCATAAGAACTAGCCCAGTCAGTGGTAGTGATCCCCCCTTGTGATAAAACAACCCAAATAGTTGGGTATCACTCAAGTAGTGAAAGATGTGCTTAATTGCCTTCCAATGCTTGACACCTGGGCAATGCTTAAACCTACTCATTTATGCGATAGCAAACTAAATATCTAGATAGGTAATGCATAAGTAAATCTAGCATCCAACATTGTACTGATAGAGAACAACATCAAATGCATCTCCTGTATCATGAAGAATCAATCCTAAAAGTGTCTCCATAGGAGCGACAATAGGTTTACAGAACTCACGGCCAAAACGCTACAATAATGTGTCAATATATTTCATTGGACACAATGTTATTTCACCATTACCCTACATAAAATGAATGCCCAAATAATGATGAAAAGCCCCAAATTAGACATCTCAAATGAGACATGTAAATCAGCCTCAAATTAGCAATATGCTTCTCATGAGGACCATTGAGCAATGATCAAAAGAAGATCATTAGCACGCTTAGCCAATAACATGATTTGAGTTCGACTATTCTCAAAACCATGTGCAATTAGATAGGGATGTATGTTTTCATACGAACCACATGGTGCTTGTTTTAAACCATATAATGCCTTCCTTGACCTATGCACCTGGTTTTCATGCCCTTTTTGCACAAAGCCACGGGGTTGAAAAACATACATATCTTCATGCAAGTCACCATTCCAAAATGTTGTTTTAATGTCCAACTAATGTACATTCCAACCATGATGAGTTGCAAGTGCACACATGCTACGAATAGTAGTCATTCAACATGTAGGTGCAAAGGTTTCATCAAAATCAATGCCTCTTTCCTACACATAACCCTTTGCAACAAGCCTAGCCTTATATTTGTCATTTGTTCTATCAGTTTTGCACTTCAACTTGTATACCCACTTAATCCGAATGACCTTCTTGCCAGGAAGCAAGTCACATAAAGACAGGTACCATTTTTCATGATAGCATCATATTCAGATTGCATTGCAACCATCCAATGTTTAGAATTTTGTGCTTCATCAAGCGAAATAGGCTTAGTCTCATCAAAGAGACTAGATGCAGCCATAACATAGCAATCTAATGCAAAAGATAGCACTATGAGAGTCTGAACAAGTATGAAATGATAGAGATGCATCTAACTTGCTATCACAAAAAGTCTAGACCAACCATTTTGGCATAGTTTCTTCCTCCTCAATATCAGCTCTCTCATCCACAAGTGCATCATGTAGATTTGCATGACAAATAGAATGATCTACATCATCACATGAGACTTGCAATGGCTAAGAAGTTGCCTCATTAGGACCAACACTAGACTGTCCACCTGTAAAAAGAGGCAGCAAAGTATCATACATATGTTTGGAGCTAACAGATGTCTCCTTTGTACATGAAATTAAAGGCTGAATAGCATCTTCCACAAAAATAACATTACAAGTAACCAAAATGCATTTAGTCTCTATGTGATATAGACGATAGCCTTTGCTGCCAGAACTGTACCCAACAAAAATACATTTTACAACTTTATCATCCAATTGCCTACGATATTGCTCAAGCACTAATGCATATGCCAGACAACCATAAACATAGAGATGAGCAACCAATGGCTTGCGACCATGCCAAGCCTCATATGGAGTGATAGACTATAGTGCTTTAGTGGGACACCGATTAAGTACGTGTGTTGCACACATGATAACCTCAAGCCAGAAACTATGTGGTTAAGCCTAACTCTTGACCAAACACCTCACCATCTTCATGAGTGACCTGTTCTTCTATTTAGCAACTCCATTTTGTTGAGGTTTATACAGCACTGTACACTGATGTTTTATCCCATGTTCATCGAGACACACATTAAAGTTAGAAGACATGTATTCCTCCCCTTGATCAAAACGGAGGGTGCCCATTTTACATGGTGACAGATTTTTAGCCAAAACTAGAAACTGTTTGAAGGACAAAAATGTTGATGTGTGAAACATCACAAGAAATGAATTAATGTGACACTATAAAACCTCTATGGTCACCATTAGGTGATCGCCACTCCAAACTTTGAGAAATGATAGCCAAAACCAAGAACTTTAGTTTTTCAGAACTTTCTAGTCATTAAAATGATATATATTTAGTATTTTAGTAATTTCTCTTAGCACAAAGATTATTATGCCAATATCTTTTAGAGAATAAATGTAGAAGAGAAGAGATTTCCAAGAAGTTATTATTTGCAAGAAATGGATCTCTATAACTTAAGTTATGGCCTTCACAAGATGACTATGTCTAACTACCAAAATTGGAAATCTTGCCTATTATAGTAAGAGCGCTTGTCTAAAAATGCAAATTTGATACCTAGCATCGACCTGCAATGAGAATTCGATGCCGCGCATCGACTTGAGGTGTTTTAGCTAGGTTTTTGCAGGAATTTGATGCCAGGCATGGACTTCGTGCATAAAACCTCAACCTTTCAGATGCCAAAACAATAAATGATTTCATGCACACTTAGAATATCACTTATCAATTAGAAAGTGATGCCAGCCATCGAGTTGCTCCAACAAGGTCATGATTTGCAAACATTTCAGCACTAAATGAAATAGATAAATGAAAATATGAATTATATGCACATATTCGATGCCAAGAATCGACTTACTTGAAAAACTTCAACTTTTGAAATCATTACATAGAAGAACAGACTCTGGAGATGGAGAAGGAAGGCTTATACACAGAAGTTTAATCAACTCTTCTCATAACTATGAAACCTCATAAATGCATAGGTGCTTTCTCACACAGAGAAGCCCAACTATTCTGATTCATACAAAATGAGTTCTAACTCACTCTCTCAACTACCATTCTCTTCATTTTCTCTTCCTCAATGCGTCAATTGATACAAACTAATTTATATAGTTTTTCTCAATCTCATGACTTTTAGAAAACTTCTAGAACTAAAGTGAACTAACTTTACAAATATAATACACTTGTGAATTTGTCCATTCACATAGGCATGTGGATTTCTTTTAAAGCTTTGACCTTCAAATATATGTCCAATTAGTGGTTGTTTCTCCAACAACTCCCCCTTACTCACTAATTGACATTCTCTGTTTCTTCATCTGATTTTCTTTTTTTTTACTCCTGCCATGCTTTTGAATCTACTGGTCTTCACACCATCCAAGATCTTTGTCATTACGTCTGCTATCTGAGTATTTGTAGAAATGTTCTCCACCAATTTCTTTCTCCATTACCTTTTCTCTCAGGAAATGATAATGTATCTCTATATGTTTTGTTCTTGCATGAAATACTAGATCTGATGCAAGATAAAGTGAATTCATATTATCTCCATGTATTGTAGGTATACCTTGATGAATGCCCAAGCTTTTGAACAATGCCTGCATCCATATGACCTCCTTAGGTACTTCTACAAGTCCTTTGTACTCAGCTTCAGTTGATGATAATGCTACTATATGTTGTTTCTTTTAACACCAACTTACAAGCTTATCACCAATGTTTTATCATGTAGCCATGAGTTGATCTTTTGTCGTCTTGGATACCAACCCAGTTTGAGACACTATAGGCTCCCAACTTCAAATCTTAAGTAAAAGGATAATATAATCCTTCCTTTATAGTTTCTTTGATATATCTGAGATATCTTTGACCTACAATCCAATGTCGATCCTTTAGACAATGCATGAATTGTGACAAAACTCCCACTGCATAACTAAGATCAGGTCTTGTTAGTGTAGCATAAATCAACCTACCCACAAGATATTGATATTTACTCATATCTTTGTATTCTGCACCATCATATTTACTGAGCTTGTGATTAACTTCAAGTGGAGTTGAAGCTTCTCTGCAATTTTCCATACCAAACTTCTTCCAAAAGTTCAAAAGATACCTTTCTTGTGATATATATATGACATGATCTGTATAAGTAACTTCCATTCCAAGAGAGTATGATAACTTTCCTAGGCCAGTTATCTTGAATTCCTTTTCAAGTAATCTCTTTACCTCCTTGATTCGTTCATCTGAAGTACCTGGATTATAATGTCATCTACATAACTACAAATGTAGAATGTACCTTCATATGTTCTTTTGATGAGTAGACTTGGATGTACTTTTGAACTTTTATATCCAATTTTGTTCATATACTTCACAAGTCTATAGTTCCATGCTCTTGGAGCTTGCTTCAATCCATAGAATGATCTTCTCAATATCCAAACAAAATTCTCACACACACACACACTCTCACTCTCAAGAAGAAGCACCCACATAGATTGAGGCACGGAAGAATGATCTTGTTCTTCTTCTTCTATCACATAAATAGGAATGTACAAGAATGACCTAAAAACAAGAATACAACAAGTGCAATATATAAAGATCAGTACATAAGGAAAAACCTAATGTCCACGAATGAGTGAGCTGGCAAGGAAAAAATGTGCCATCACTTTCGGTAGATAAATCTAATAAAGCTCAATGAAGTATCCCTGACATATACTGGCGTGACCACTATACATGTTAGAGAAGCAAAAAACTGGTACGTGTCATCCTGGATCATCACATGTTGAGCTTGGTATCTCAACACTCCCCCTCAAGCTCAATGCCATATCCTGTAATCTAAGCATCTCCCGAAACTTCTTCAACTTCTCAGCTCCAAGTGCTTTGGTGAAAAAATCTGCAACTTGCTCATCTGTTCTCACATAAACAAGATCAATATCACCTGCTAATACCTTCTCTCTAATGAAGTGATAATGTACCTTGATATGCTTTGTTCTAGCATGGAGAACAGGGTTCCTTGCTAACTGTATGCTGCTAAGATTATCGCAATAAATGGTGATAGGCTTTTGCACTTCCACACCTAAATCCGCGAAAAGCATCTTCAGTGAGATGCCTCACATGCTGCCATTGTAGCACCTCTGTACTCAACCTCTGTACTCGACAAAGCAATAGTGGGTTTCTTCTTACTGCTCCATGTAATAGCTGCACCTCCAATTGAGAATAGAAAGCCACTAGTAGATCTTCTATCTGGAGTACTACCAGCCCAGTCTGCATCGGTGTATCCGTGAACCTACAAATCTACACCAACTTCATAAAACAATGCACAATCCAAAGTAGCACTCACATAATGTAGAGTGCACCTCACAGCATCCAAATATGGCTTCTTGGGAACTTGCATAATCTGACTTTCAAGTCCAATAGCATAGCTTAGATCAGGCCTTGTAATTGTGAGATATATAAGACTTCCCACAATTTTCCTATACATAGTAGCATTTTCCAATGCTTGATCTAATGTAGCATCCAACTTCAAATTCTGATCTAATGGCATAGAAATTGGCTTACAATCAGCCATACCATACTTTTGCAACATATTCAAGGCATATTGCCTTTGTGACATCCATATACTCATTATTTCAAAAATAGCCGGATATTGAGATGACTTCAAAAACCATGCATGAAAGTAAAAGTTGCTCTTTTTTGTGGAGAGCCTTTTCTTTTTTTAATAAAGATCATGGTCTGTAGCAATCCTTGTGATAACCACTAATTTTACTAACTATGCCTAAAAATAGAACCCTATACATGGGTTTATTTACAGATTATATAAAATATAAATCTGAATATTGGTGTTCGTCCTTTGATGCCTTTCATGCCATCATGAAACTTCAGCTCATATATCAAAAACATCAAAACTTATTAATAAATTAATAAATTAACACTCCCAAAATTCCTTGTTTGACACATTCCATAATTCATAACATGCCTCTTAGTTGAAAAAGCAACTCACCTTAGACAATAAGAAAAAATTAAACATGGATGGCTAGTCACATGTTCCATCACTAAACAAAAACAAGCATGTTCCATGTAGAAACACATGCATGGAAATGTTCATGGAGGTGTTAAATTATGAAGATTATTTATGAGGTGTTAACATAGTCTCTAAGTAAGTCAACAAAAGAACATTTATTACTAACTATTCGAAAGTTTTCTTTTTCCAATCATTCATGGTCTAGAATATGCGCAAGATATTCTTATTTATTTTGGGAAATTTAACTAAAGTATGCTACTACATAATAAATTCTATGTGTAAATGCATCACATATAAAGAAATAGAAGATTAAGGAAAAGCTAAAATCAAAGTTTTAATGATCAATGGAATTTAGCATAATAAATAGGTTGTTGTTGTTGGCTTGGCTGCTACAAGCTGATCATTTTGATAATTTATTGGTACTCTTTCTTTGCATCATGAGCAAAGGAAATAGCTTCACAATCTTAGGATATGGGTGTTGAAAAACAAACATAAAGTATATATGCGAAGAGACTAGACAAAATACAAGATTGGGTGCAATATCCCCCCATGCATTCTAATCTGATAGTCCACAAAGTGCATGTATTTATAAGATTTTTCACTACATCCTCAATAGGAGATAGAAGAGGCTGGTGCTTGGAAAAGCATGCATGTATGAGAATTTGCTTTATTTACAAATTGTCGCTTTCTAAGAGATCTACTATTTTTATAAAAACCTTGCTTCCTAAGCAATCTACTATTTTTACAAAAAATATATAAAATAGTATTTCTAGATATCTTCAAAAATATCTCAATAAATTTGTGCACATTCACACCTTTATGATTCTTCACCTTCTAAGTCAAAATGCAATCACATTAAAACCCTCAAGGCATTGAAATCCATTTAACATTCTAGTGTTCCATAAAGCATAACATGCCTCTTAGTTAACAAGCATCTGACCTCAGTTGATAAGAATAACATAGACATGGATAGCCAGTCACATGGTCCATCATTGAATAGTCATAAACACATTCCCCATAAAAATACATGCATGAAAATGGAAAACTCAAATTTAATGTGATTGTGAGTGATAAGCAGATTTTAAAATAATGTGACCCAAAAGAGAGTACAAAAATGAACATTTTGATATGATAGAGTAACTTTTGGAAAACCATGATTCAGAAAAATACATTTAATTAATAACTTACCATGATCAAGAAAAATACATTACTATATAATATTTAATAAATACTTATCAAAATCCTTTGTAGGATGGGTAGATTCCACGGCCTTATATAGAACCAAAACCTATTACTAAACTAGTAAAATAAGTTAAGCAATATTGGAATTGAAATAGAAAAGAAAAGGTTTTTTCTTGGAAATATAAAAAAATAAATAAATAAAAGAGAGTATTCGATAAATAAATAAATAAATAATGGGAAGAGAGTGTTAGAAGTCATGGTAAATATAAGTTAAAAGGAATGGGGTATCAATATGTGAAGATAGGCTAGTGGATAAAGCATATCTCTTGGAAGTGAGAGGTGGTGGGTTGAAATCTCGTACATGCTAACTAGGAAATAAGTCAGCTAACTAGGGAAATAAGTGAGCTCTTGTTGCCACTCATTAGTGGAAGATGGTTCACGCATAGCCAGTGGCTACAAGCAGAACCAAAGTGAACCATGAGTAAGAGTGAAGCCAAAGATTTGAAAGTTATCTCACAAAAACATACCGAGAATAGAGAGTGACAAGAGATTGAACATAAGATTGGGTAGAATATGCCCCCACATACTCTTTTTCGATACTTTACATAGTGCATGTATTTATAGAATTTTTCATTATGACCTTTAACCATTAGGATGCTCATGTCATAAGCTTACTTCATATCATTGTTGCTCCCTTGCAAAACTTTTTTCACACTTGGAAATAGAACTAAATAAAAAATTTTAGCTCCAACTTGGAGATTCATTTTCTAGCATATAAGAACATTTTTTCATCTCTTTCATGGGATTCAATGCATATTCCAAATGAATAGAGGACAACCTATAGAAAAACGCATCTAAATTTGCACTTTTTAAGTCGATTCAAGTTGTTTGTACAAAATGAATAATAAGGGTGCACTCAAAGAATATAGATTCTAGTTCATTGTTTTCACTATGTCCTATTTAGACACTAACATGTGAAATGGGTGGATTCAAGATACTACTCCATTAATGGGATGAAGTGTATGGAATCTAGCAACAAGAAAGAATGCTTGGGGTAATCTTACAACTTTATATCAAGCAAGAAATGAGGATCTTCTTGCTAACCTCTAAAAATTATAGGAGATTGATCATATGAATGAAGGAGATCCCATGGAAAACTTTTTAATGAAGATCAAATATTTGAAAAAGCAATTGATTTTTCCTAATGAAATTTTACCAGATAGTTCAGTTAGACTTTTCTTAGTAATGGTCTTCTAGATTCATATCAAATTTTTGGTTCTACTCTTAGATTTATGATGAAAGCTAGTACAAACACCTTAACATTTGAGGATTTAGTCTTTGTTTTGCTTCACAAAGATCAGTCCAAGTAGAGCAAGTCCATGATGCATGTTTCATATCAAGCTTTCCTTGCTAGTCATGAAAGCAAAAGTAAATGGAGCTCATCTACTAGTAAGAAAAAAAATCTAATATTGCTTCATAGTCAAAGAACGAAGATAGAGAGAAAACGAAAATAGAAAATCGTAAAGAATTTTGCTAATACTATAAGGGAAATGTTTACCTCATAAAGAGTTGTCCAAAACCTCCTCCAAAAGATGCAAACAAGAAAGAGGCTCAAATGGTGTAGAGGCCTTTACACCCTAAACCAATTCTCCTAATCTTGTTTAGAATGAAGAATGGGAATTTACGATTGTATGGAGCTATGAGCCATCATCTCATGAGCAATGTATGTCTATAGTGAACTCAGTGATTTTGGTAGTTTGATAGTGGGGCAATCAAACATATTACCTCAAACCAAAATTTCTTTAGTTCCCTTAAACCTACCCCTACAAGGAATGCTACTTTAACATTCTAAGATGCTTTGTATCTATCAAGGATCAAGAAAAAATTGTAGTGAGTTTTATCAATAGCCAAGATTGGTTTGGTTGTAATCTTTTTATTGCTTCTTCCATTTTATGTTGAAGGTTGTATAAGCTTATAGACTATGAAAAATTTGTGAATGATTCAACATGTGTAGTTTGTTGGTACATTTGGCAAGCCTAGATGCTTGAACAAATGATGAGGACTTCTCACATATTGATTTGGATTACATATGAATTTCATATGAATACTTGTAAATGTCATGGACTTTACTTCATTGGATAAAAGTAAAAGGAAGCTAGATAAGGAGTCTCGTGATGTTTGGAACCAAGAACAATGACTTAGTCTCGTGATGTTTGGAACCAAGAACACCTAAAGTGTAGGAACAGTTTTAGGTGATGGAGATTCAGATTTCAGACTTTCTTTATGTGTATAAAAATAGGTAATTTTTAGTCATGGGATGAGACAGAGAAGAGAGCGCCATTGAGCCTCATGGTTGAGCATATCTTGAGGTTATACATGTATGCATAATTACACTACATCTCCTTTGTACCATACATTCATGTTCACAAATACATTGATACATTAGTTCATGATCATCTCCGTCTATTGCTCTCAGCTACTGCTACAACCTCTTCATTTTACTGATATTTCTTAATCAATTTTTGTATGTACATTGCTCTAGCAAAGTCTTGCATTCTTAACTCAATCTTTGATTTTTTACTTCCACACATTAGGATCTGAAAGACTTCACAAGAGACATGGAATGTTCTTGAAGCATTCTTTTCATCAAGTACTAAAGCCAGGAAGAACCAACTCTGGATGGAGTTTACCACACTCAAGAGGATGCCCAAGAAAAGTGTGACTCATTTTATCACCAAGATGGACCTAGCAGATCAACTTGGGAGCATTGGAGAAGTCATAGTTGAAGAGAAAATAGTAAAGCAAGTAATTAATAAAATTAAAGCAGATGATGAATGGGAAGCCTTCACCACAACAATGGACTTATACATGGACATGCAGGTTCTTCACTTCAACACCATCATCGGACAAGTGTTCACACATGAGCTAGAGCTTATGAAGAATGGAGAAAAATCAAAAGTTAACCAATCCATTTCCCTATATAGAGATAATAACAAGAGTAAAGATAGGAAAGGAAAAGGTAAAATAGCTGATGATGAAGGTACTACCTCTCAAGAAAACTCTGCACGTAGAGGTAGATGCTTAAGAGGAAGTGGCAGAGGAGGTAGACAAGTGAGTGGAGATTTCAAAGCTCCTCTCCATGTGCCATATGTGGTCTTTTTAATTAGACAACTGAGAATTGTTTCAAGGACCCTAGAAATTCGAGAAAAAGAGGGTTCAATAGAGAAGGCTACGGAAGTGCAAGAGGAAGATTAAATAACTTCAATGGCTACACCAACAACAAATTTAACAATACAGATCATCAAGGAGGATACAGAGGAAGAAGAGATTACTAAAATTACACTTAAGAGCAAACACAAGAGGATTTACTTCTCTTGATGCACATGAGAATGAAGCAAGGTAAAGTAGTTGAGCATGTATTTTATATAGATTATGGTTGTTCGAATCATGTAGTAGGGAATGTGGCTCTGCTCTCAAAGTTGGAGGATCCAAGAAATAGACATGAGGTTCAAACAAGACATGACACTAGAGAGGGAGCAGGAAAGATTGGAAACGTGAAGACTCCAGATGGAAACATGAATCTACTCAACAAGGTATTGTATGTACCTACCATAACAAAGAATCTCATAAGTCTTTGGAACATTGTAGAGAAAGGATTGTAGGTAATGTTCACATGGAATGGAGCCTTTGTTGAAGAACCACAACAAGGACTTAAGAGAATAGCAAAATGAATAAGATAGGTAGACTCTTTACATTTGAGCTTCAAGACGCTAGAAATATAGCTTTCTTCAATTATGGCGATCCGACCTTATCAGAATTAGAAATGCGACACAAAAGATTGGCTCATATAAGTGACATTAATTTGAAGCAAATGTGCAAAGATTGGCTTAGACCTTTTGATATAAAAAGAGAGGCTACGCATTATTTTTCTGATGAAAACTAGAGTTTATTCATATGGCATATGTTTTGCATGTCAAAAACATATTTTAGTGGTAAACGTGCATGCCTTTTGTGAGAATTTATAGTATTTGTACATAATGTTATGAATAGGGTTCTATGAGTTCATTTGATTCCCTAGTTTGAGGGATTTTCTTTCAGTAAGTAACACCCACTTTCACTAAACTTTTGGATGATGGTACAGGGAAATTTGAGTATGTCCCTGGCATTGGATATGATGCAGCTTTGAGTAGCAATCCTTATCTTCCTGCAAAGAATCATATATAGATTCAAGACTCTCTCTTTCTATTCCTTTTGATCCTACAATTAAGTGTGTAGGTTGAGAGAGAATAAAATGTGAAAGGCAATTAGGTCTAGAGGGTGTTTCTAGTTACTCCATTAGTACCGGAGGAGGAATGTACGAATGCATTTTCACAGAGGAAAGGGCATATAATTCCTATCCAACACATCAGCTTTGATGCCGTTCCTCTGCCCATTCTCGAAGTAGAAACCTAAAGTTATCGCACCAATACATATCGAAAGAGATTTTGAGATACTCTTTGATAACTTGATTTCATGGCTTAATGGAAGCTGAATTAATGGTTCATATGGACGATAAAAAGTTACATGTGGAAAGCTGAACAATTCTTCCACGTCACTTTTCATGAATTCAAACAATGAAATATTTGGTTTTGAAATGTTTGATTTATTATTCATATATTTAGAATCTTGAACTCCTTATATATTTGAACAGATGATCTCTTTCTTTCAAGTTTCCATGTTTTATGATTTCATTTGAGGTTGGCCCATATTGTGTTGGTTTGCATTCTCAAAAGGAAATTACTCGCAATTACTTTGGCCAAATACCTCTACTAAAGTTATATGCTCTTCGACATTGTGAGAGCATCCTTGATTTCTCCCTCCTTTTTTCAAAATTGATGACAATGTGTATGTGAAGGATGTATTTTGGGAAAAATGTAGCATTCCTCTTTCCCAAAAGATGGCTAAGCTCGAGCTACTAAAAAATTGGAGCTTGCTCATAGTGATGTCTCTAGTCCTATGCAAACAACTTCTTTTGGGAACTATCTTTACTTCGTGACTTTCATCGATGATTTTTTCCAGGCATGCATGTGTATATCCATTGAAGGCAAAGTCTGAAGTGTTTATTTATGGAGAAACAATCACTAATTGGACATATATTTGAAGGCCAAAGCTTTAGAAGAAAACCACATGCCTATGTGAAGGGACAAATTCACAAGTGTATTATATTTGTAAAGTTAGTTCACTTTAGTTCTAGGGAAGTTGATGCCTGGCATCAAATTCCTGTTGATAAGTGGCTTAAACACCTCAAGTCAATGCTCGGAATTGAATTCTCATTGCGAGTCAATACTAAGCATCAAATTTTCATTTTTAGACAGGCACTCTTAGTATAACAGGCAAAATTTCCAATTTTGGCAATTAGACATAGTTATCTTGTGAAGGCCATAACTTGAGTTGTACAGATCCATTTCTTGAAAATAATAGCTTTTTGGAATGCTCATGTCTTCTATTTTTTTTTCAAATGTTTGTGACAAAATAACTTTTGTGCTAAGAGAAATCAGCAAAATACAAAAGATATGTCATTTCAATGATTAGAAAGCTCTAAAGAAGTAAAGTTCTTGGTATTGGCTATCATTTCTCAAAGTTTGGAGTGGCAATGAGATAATGGTGACCATAGAGGTTGTCTAGTGTCAGATTCATTCATTTCATGTGATGTTTCACACATCAATAAGCGGTATTAGAGCAGAAAGGTCCTAGAGAGCAGAAGGCGGAAAAGGTACAAGACGTTTTGGAAAAGTTTTCATTAAAATTTGAAATTTGAAGCATTGGAAGACTCAAGGCATTGGAAGTTTACCTCAAAAGTATCTTCATGCACAAAGAACTTTGAAAGCTATTATTCTTTCACCTTTAAACTCACAGGTTGAAGTAGAAGCAAAGAATTATGGCAGATCATATCTTCATTGACAAATTGGATAGAGATAATTATCGTGCATGGGTAATGAGAATGGAAGATTTACGTAGGAGTAAGGATCTCATGGTGAACATAATAGATGAAGAAGAGAAGCCATTATTTGAAGATGAAAGTCAACCAAAGAAAGAGGAACTAGATGCTTTAAAGCATTGGCAGAAGAAGGATGCAAGTGCAAAAGATTACATCTACAATACAATCTCAGATAATTTGCTACCACACATTAGAGGATTGGAATCAGTTGAAGATATATGGAATGCATTGGAATATCATTCCCAAAGTACTAGCAAAGCAAGGAAAGCAACTCTATGGTCAGAGTATACAACATTCAAGAAGAAGCCAAGTCAAAGTATTAGTGATTATGTCACTAAGATGAAGGATCTAGCAGATAGTCTTGGATCCATAGATGGAGATGTTGAAGATCACAGATTGATTGCTCAATTGCTTGCAGGTTTGAGAGAAGATGAAAGCTGGAAACCTTTTGTCTTGTCAACATAAGTTTCTTTGCAACGTTATGTTCCAAAGTTGAATCAGTTGCTTGGTTTGATGCTAATATTTGAGAAAAACTTGAAGGGAGATAGAGATAAAGGAAAAAGTTATGAAATGTACATGAAGAACAAGAAGAAAGGAGATAAAGGTAAAGCAAAGGATGAAGAGGAGTCAAGTTCTCAAGTTTATTATGCTAGAGGTAAAGGCACTGGCAAAGGAAGACCAAGAGGCTTTAGAAGAGGAAGAGGTAATCAAAATAATAATAAGAAGGCTTGTTGGATTTGTGGATTGAGTAATCATTTGTCGCATGACTATTGGCACAAACAACAGGGATCAAATCAAAATCAGAATAACAATAGTAGAGGTAGAGGTGGAAGATATCAAAGTAGTTTTTTGAGAGGTAGAAAAAATCAAAGAGGAGGCTATGGTATAAGTGGAGGAAGAAGTTGGGGATAGAATCAATCCTACAACACCACCTACTACATTTATGCAAATGATATAGAGAATGGTCATACATCATTGATGATAAACTCAATCAGCACATCAAATAAAGAAGATCTAAAGTTATTTTACATTGACTCTGGATGTTCTAATCATTTTTTAAGAAACATATAATTGATGTCAGAATTGGAAAAAGGCATTTCTAGTCATACAGTTCAAATAGGTGATAATACAAGACATAGTGTACATTCAATTGGAAAAGTGAAATGCAAGAGTGGAGTAGATTTGCTAACCAATGTTTTGTATGTTTCCACAATACCTAAAAACGTGATTAGTGTGGGATAGATAGTTGAAAAAGGTTTTCAAGTTAGGTTTACAAATGAAGGAGTATTTGTTGAAGATCCAAAAAATGAATATAATCTGATTATATGTGGTAAGAAAGAAGGTACACTCTTTAAAGAGTGCATAGGAACATTGGTCAAGCTTTGCTCACGCATGGTGAAGGATTAATTACAGAATTTGATCTCTCGCATAAGAGATTAGGTCATTTCAATGAATGAGGAATTAAAGCTATGGTTGCAAATCAGTCTGTACTAGGACTACCAAATGTGTAGAGTCAGCATATGGTTTATAAATGTGAAGCATGTCAAACGGGTAAATCACATTGGTTACCATTTTAGAAGAAAGGATTCAAACATGATGGATTACTAGAGCTCATTCATACAGATGTATGGGGACCAACAAAAGAAGGATATATCAATGGCTCAAGGTATTATGTTCTTTTCATTGATGATGCTACAAGATGGATAACTCTGTATGTTTTGAAGGAAAGATCAAAAGTATTTAGAGCTTTCAAGCATTTTCATGCATATGCAAAGATATTCAAAGGTCAAAAGCTTAAGAGACTCAGGTCTGATGGAGGGGGAGAGTACTTCTCCCAAGAGTTCAATGATTATCTCTAGAATGCAGGTATTAAGAGAGAAATAACCTGCAAGTATATACCATAACAAAATGGTGTAGCAGAAAGAAGAAAGAGGACTTTGGTTGAGTTCGTTAGAGTATGCTAAAGGAGAAGAATTGTCCAAATTATCTTTGGGTTGAGGCTATAAATTCAGCTACATATCTTGTGAATAGATTACCATGTGCAGCTCTCAATGGAATGGCTCGATATGAAGCATGGTGGGGTAAGAAACCAACACTAGATCATTGTCAAGTGTTTAGATCGATTGCGTATGATTATGTGCCATCAGAACTTAGACATAAACTTGAACCAAAGGCAGAAAAATAAGTGTTCATTGGTTATGATGAAGAGCAGATGGGTTACAGGTTGTGGAATCCTCTAACCAAACTATTTTCTGTTTCTAGAGATGTTACATTTGATGAATAGAAAAGGTGGTATGCAGATCAAATTCATACAGTTGAAGAATTTGAAGAACAAGTAAGAAGATGTGAGAAAGGAAATTCAGTTGTGGAGGTAAATGAAGATGAAGAATATAAGCAAGAAAGTACATCCAGAGGTGGATTAAAAAGAAGAAATCAAGAAGTTCCCATATTTGATGAAGAAGTGTATCTAGACACTTATGAAGCATGTGAACCAAGAAGGTCAAGCAGCACTAGAAGGCAACTAGAAAGGTATTCCTATGATACTTCTTACATAACTGAGAAGAATTATGCTGACATGGTCAAAGATGATGAAGAACCTCAAAACTATGATAAAGCTAAAGGTAAGAAACAATGGGAAGAAGCAATGAAGGAAGAATTCAATGCAGTGGAGGAGAATAAGACTTGGGAACTTGTTCTTAAACAAAATGGTAAGAAAGTAACTAGAAATAAGTGGGTTTATAAAGTGAAGAAGCTTGCAAAATGGAGCAAGATACAAAGCTAGACTCGTGGTGAAAGGCTATGCCCAAACCTATGGCATAGATTATGATGAGACAATTAGTCCCATAGCTAAGATGTCAACTATAAGGACAATCATTGCTATTGCAGCTTCAAAGGGATGGACTCTGTGTCAATTGCATTGAGATAACATGTGATGATTCAGGATGACACGTACCAGTTTTTTGTTTCTCTGACATGTATAGTGGTCATGCCGGTATATGTCAAGGATACTTCATTGAGCTTTATTAGATTTATCTACCGAAAGTGATGGCACATTTGTTCCTTGCCAACTCTCATTCGTGGACATTAGGTTTTTCCTTATGTACTGATCTTTACATATTACACTTGTTGTATTCTTGTTTTTAGGTCATTCTTGTGCATTCTTTTTACTTTATAGAAGAAGAAGAACATGATCATTCTTCCTTGCCTCAATATTTATGTGTGGTTCTCCTTGAGAGTGAGAGTGTGTGTGTATGTGTGTGAGCGCTCTTCCTTATCTCCTTCCTATGACTTGGTATGGGAGCGAGCTTGGGTGTAGAGAGCTCGTAGAGAAGGCGACGATGAAGAGGATGCAACAAGGCGTGGAGAAAACATGATTCACAAACGACCTCCCTTTGCTACAAAAATCGGCATGAAGGTAGAAGACCTAAAAATATTTTCAAGAGTTATCCCTTAGGGTCACTTGTTTTTGTTAGATCGAAGTTTCAAAGCCATCTCGACCTGTATTTGAAGCCCACAAGGTGGGGCCCACACAAAACCCAGGTCAATTTTAGGAACCGTAACTTGAGCCATTTTTGACAACACTCATATATTCTAGATCTAGAATTTCAAGCTATTCTGTGTACTGTTGATACACAAAAATTGTGTTTTTCTAAGATCGAACTGTCACGGCATAGTGCAACAGTGTTCAAGTAGAAGTGTTGCTTGTAGTGTTTTGCAGTGTTGTGAATTGTTGTAGAAATGGCAAACGCAGATAAAATGAGTGAGCTTATGAGCGATAAGCTGCACAAGAACAACTTCCATGATTTCAGAATGACGAATTTCCTTATGGGAAAAGGCCACTGGAAGTACATCGAAGGAGAGAATGAAAATGCTCCACAGTTACCTGATAGGAATCGGACTGCAGAACAGTTAAGAGCATTTGAGGAATGGAATCAAGGAGCATGAAAGTTAATGTACTGGCTATCTATTAGCATACAAGATAACATGATTGGGCACATACAGGATGCCAAGACTCCGAAAGAGGCTTGGAACAGTTTGGTCACATTGTACGAGACCAATACAAAGGCATGGAAATTGCAACTCAAGAACGAGCTGCATACATTGGGGAAAAAGAGCACGTCGATAAGTGACTACACTCTGAAAATCAAAAGCATATGTGAGTCACTTGCATCTATTGGCGTGAATGTAGATGATGATGATAAGGTGGAAGTGTGCCTTCATGGTTTAGGAGCTGCATATAAGCAGTTCAGAACTTCTATACATACCAGGGAAAATATTCTGAATGTTGCTAATTTGGTATCCATGTTGATTATTGAAGACAAGAATCTTGGTGAGGATTCAAACTCCCAAGGAAAGCCCAATTTTGAGTAGGTATTCTACTCCAGTAGAGGAAGAGGAAGAGGTAGAGGTTTTGGAAATGAAAGAGATAACAATAACGAAGACCAAGGTCAACAACAAAATCATGCAGGAGGAAGAGGACAGTTTAGAGGTAGGGGGAGCCAAAGAGGTCGCAGAAATTTCCAAATAAATGATTGAAGTAAAGATAGTAAAGGATGATTGAATTGTGGTAAACCTGGACACTTTGAACATGATTGTAGGTTGAAGAATCAAAATAACAAAAGGCAGCAAAACAACTATGCATCCACAAGTACAGATGATTCTAAGAAGCTATTCATGGTTCAATGTCACATGATGAATATGATGTCTGCTGGTGTTTCAAAATCGAATGATAATGTCTAGTACGTTGATTTAGGTGCTTCAAATCACATGATTAGTCATGTAGAATGGTTTAGTACTTTGCAAAAATTACCAATTCCTGGATATGTTGAAACAAATGATGACACATCACATCCTATTCAGCATACAAGAAACATAGCACTATCCATGGAGGATTGAAAGGTAAAACATCTTGCTAATGTGCTGCATGTTCCGAATATAACAAAGAATTTGGTTTTTGTTGGACAAATGGTTCATCAAGGATTACAAGTTAGGTTCAATGCTGATGGATTATATGTAGAAGAGTACAATTAGGATGGACGATTGGTTGCCAAAGGAAACAAAGTGGGTAGGATGTTCACCTTAAATGTGAAGATTCCTGAAATGAATGAAGCCATGTTTGCAAAAGGTGCAGGAGTTATTGCAGATATAGAGATGTGGCAGAAACGGATTGGACATGCAAACTTGCAAAGGCTCAAATTGATGTAGTCAAAGGAGATTGTCCATGGACTACCAAATTTCAAAGTTACAAAAATGCAAAAGGTATGTGTAGCATGTCAATTTGGTAAACAGTCAAGAGCATCATTTCCACATGATAAGCATGTAAGTGAGAATGTACTAGAAGTAGTACATACAGATGTTTGGGGTCCAATAAAAACCACATCTATGGGTGGTTGCAGGTTTTATGTTGCTTTCATTGATGACCATACACGTAAAGTATGCGTACATTTCATGAAAGAGAAGAGCGAGGTGTTCACTCACTTCTAGAATTTTAAACTTATGGTGGAAAAGCAGATAGGGAAGTACATCCAAACATTAAGATCTCATGGAGGAGGTGAATACACGTCAAATGAGTTTAGTAGTTTTCTAAAAAATCATGGAATTTGGTGTCAGTTTTCATGCAGGTACACACCACAATAGAATGGTGTTGCTGGATGCAAAAATAGACATATTGTAGAACTAGCAAGAGCCTTGATGGCTGAGAAGAATATGCCTCATTGTTATTGGGGAGAGTCTGTGCATACTACTGTATACATCATGAACAGAACTCCGACTGCTACTATACATCAAGTTACACGTGAAGAGAAGTTTACAAGGAAAAAGCCAAACTTATCACATCTTAAAGTTTTTGGATGTATTGCATATGTACATGTCCTAGATAAATTGAGGACAAAGCTTGATCCAAACGCACAAAAGTGTGTCTTCATTGGATACGCCCTTGAGCAAAAAGGATATAAATGTTATAACCCACTCACACAATAGGTAACAGTGAGAAGAGATGTGGTATTTGATGAAATGTCAAGCTTTTATGCAGATGCCAAAGAAGGATTGAATCTTGAACCAAATGACAAAGAAAATGCTGAAAAATCAAGTGTAGAATCTCAAGTTTTGAGTGGACCGGATCCATCACCAAGCAATAGTTCCAACTCAAATCCATGGAGTGGAAGATTGGAGGGAGATTTCAGTCAAGCAAATTCATCAAATATTTCTAAGAAAGGTAAAGAAAAGCTTTCTGCTGGTAGTAAAACATGTGCAAGTTTTGAAGATGATGGAGATTCAAGCCGTTCAGAAAAGAGTCTTGATGAGGAACTTGGATTGCCCTCTGTGAAGACTCCAGGAGCAAGAAGGGCACATGCGGATGATACAAGGAGAACTAACCCAGGACCAAGAAGATCTGGGAGGATGCAAAATTCAGTGCAACGATTGACGAATGACAATTATATGGCTCGTCATTGTGCTTACATGACAAAGGTAATACAAGATGTTGAACCTTCTTGTTTTGAAGATGCAATTGGTAATGCAGATTGGAAAAAAGCTATGGATGACGATGGCTGCACTTTATGGAAATGATACATGGAAGGTGGTTCCATTGCCAGAAGGAAAGAAACCCATAGGCTGCAAGTGGGTGTACAAGGTAAAGCACAATGCTGATGGTAGCATAAGTAGGTACAAAGCACGATTGGTAGCAAAAGGATATGCACAGACATATGGTAATGATTATGAGGAAACATTCAGCCCTATAGCTAAAATGTCTACTATCAAAACACTTGTTGCATTAGCTACAGCAAAAGGATGGACTTTGCATCAGATGGATGTGAAGAATGCTTTCTTACATGGTGAGTTACATAAAGAAGTATACATGGACCAGCCACAAGGATATGAAGATTCAAAGCATCCACAATATGTTTGCAGGTTGCAAAAGGCTTTGTATGGGCTGAAGCAAGCTCCTCTTGCATGGCATGCAAGGAGTTCTGATTACTTAACCAGCATTGGGTTTTATATGTGTGATGCAGATGATTCACTATATGCAAGGAAGGGTGATGATGGCGTCACAATTGTTGCTATTTATGATGATGACTTGATTGTAAATGGTGATAATGAAGAAACCATTAAATGCAACATATGGAGTGTCAAAACACTGTATGTCAGGGGAGATTCTACCCAATCTTGTTTTGAGTCTCTTGTTTCTCTCAATTTTGTGTATGTTTTTTTGAGATTTCATTTTTTGTACTATTTTTGTGTATGTGCATCTACAAGATCTAGTCAACAGTATCTCAGGAACCTAACAACTTTTTTTGATGCATTAAGATATTGAATTGTTGTTATATGCATAAATTAATCTAATACTCCTAGAGAATAACTTAAATTAGTTTGTCTTAGGGTTGCATATGTCAATGCTTTAGCCATGTTTTTCATATAATTTCAAGTCATCAAGCTTCTTGCCACCTTTCAAACTTACCTTTTCATTTCAATTCATAGATTCTAATAGTTCTTACAATTTTACTTGTCAAACCTATCTAGAATGTCCATTAATACCTTGTTTGAAGTACATAGATGAGTGATTTTGCATAAACGTACTCACAAATACTTGATATCTTCTAAATAAAAGATTTTGAACCCCTTTCCAAGCCTACTTTTAAATTATTCTATACTCACAAGATCATTCGTTTTTAAGATGAGGTCATCTACATAGAGATGCGTATAATTAATCCAAAAGTCTATACTTCTATTCCCGTAGAGGTTTCTTAAGATCATATAGATCATTCTTCTTAAAGCTCACCATTCAAGAAGGCGTTGGTGATGTCAAGTTGGTACATGGTCTATCTTTTTAGAGGAATAAAACTAATAAAATTGTGATTTCCACCTTATTAG
This sequence comes from Ceratopteris richardii, assembly GCA_020310875.1. NCBI lineage: Eukaryota > Viridiplantae > Streptophyta > Polypodiopsida > Polypodiales > Pteridaceae > Ceratopteris > Ceratopteris richardii. The sequence continues at coordinate 131,196,471 of CM035413.1, forward strand.
CTATTGGACTAAACGTTTCTTTATAATCTAGATCTTGTGTTTGAGTGAGACCTTTTGCTACTGGCCTTTCCCTATTGCTTGCAAAGCTTCGCTCTACATTTTTTTTTTGTTTTATAAAACACTCCTTTTTTTTGTAAAATTTTAAGTTCTTAATTATTAGGTAATAGATCCCTTCTATCTTTCTCAATTAACTACTTTTAGTTCTTTATCCATAATTTCTTTCCATTCTACTTTGGCCGAAGCTTCTTCATATGTATCTTGATCTTTATGTTGAACCACCCACATCATACAAAATTTTTGTTCGTGAGACTATTATAGCTCAATCTTTCAACGAGGTTAGTACTCTTGGAAGGCCTTCTCATATTGCAATTTTGAGATTTTATTCCTCATCCTTGATCAGTTTACCTATGGAGTAACTAGTTCTTAATAATCATCTTAATCTTCACTATATGTGTCATCACTAGGTCCTTCATCTACACCTTCAAACATTGTTTGGATTTACATAGGAGATGACCAATGGCATCCAAATTCACACTTGCATTCTAAGATAGATATTTGAGATTTTCATTCTTATAGGCATGAAACAAAAGTAAATGCTTACTACTAATGAACATTTTGATGAGTTTTTTAACCATTCACATCACCCTCAAGTACCTTCTCTTTATCCTTTTCTCCATACCATGCTCTAAGTTCATCGAAGACCACATCCCATGAGAATGTATAGACCATTTTATCATAAGAATAGTATATGAAAGTTTCTATTCTCTAATAGAGGATCCATCTGTCCTCTTACCTTGTCACATGTGTAGATATCATATGCACCCAAACACTTTGAGATGTTGTAATTCTAATTTCTTGGAAAAATAGAATTAATGAAGGATATAATAATATATCTTAATTTTTGGAAAAATATTGATAAGATACATATCTATATTTAAAGCCTCAATTCAACAAGGTAATGGAATACCCATTTTCTTGCGGTGTGTACTTGCATGTCAATTTTCTCTTGATGCCATTATTCATCAAGTACACAAAAAATAACTTTGAGAGGTATTCTCCTCCATAACTGCTCTTAGTGCTTCAATGCATCTACTTGTTTCCTTCCCCATTTGTGATCTTAACTTTTCAAACTTCTCAAACACATCTGATTTTTCTTTTGTATAATAGATACAAACTTTTCTTGAATTATCATCAACAAAAGTGATAAAATACCTAGATCCATTGATAGAAACATCATTGTAAGGTCCTCAGACATCAATATGTTTTGAATTGAAGACATTTTTCTATTTTTATGCACTCTTCCTGAATGGTCCTCCAATTTTCTTTCCAAATTGAAAAGCTTCAGAAAACGCATGTAGATAATTTGCTTCAAAACTCACTAGGAAACTTAGAACTTTAAAGATTATCATATTATTAAAATTCGAAACATTGAAATGCCCTACTCTCTCATATTCTTATGTATATTAGAAATATTTCCAATTTCGAATCTAATATAGAATACCTTGCTTGTTCGAGGTGAGATCTCCTAAGTAAAGAGCCTGTATTTCTTGAGTTCTTCTACTAGAAATATTTGTCCTTCCTTTATGTCTCTAATGAAGCATACTCTTTCATTAAAGGTGACCTACAACCAATGCTCTACTATTTGGCATACCCAAATCAAATTCTCTGTGATTACAAAGACATGCAATACCTTTGATTTCTTGGAAAGATGTATGATTGGAACAACTAAAATCTATATACCACCTTCTCTAAAATTCCTCTACCATAGTGGAACCATGTCTCATTACTAACATTTAGTCGTTTTTTTCCACTTGATAAACTTTCATAGTTTTCCTCCTTCCTTTGATTTGATTCATTACTTTTGTACCAACATTCAAAGCCTATGTGATTAGTTTTTCCATAATCATACCATCATAATTTTATGGTTGTTTTTCCTCCCCTTTCTCTAGCTCTTTGAGTAAGCAAGTGAAGGATCCCAAATAGCTACATCAACTCTCCTTCCAACCTTAAATATCCCTTGCCCTTAACACATCTAGAGTTTTCTCTAAGGGCCAAAGACTCCTCATATGGCTGCTCTCAGGTAATGGAATAACCTCAAAGACTTGTGCTAGAGCCTTGGCTCCCCCAAGCTCCATTCCTTGACCTAGCTAGCGTCATCGAACAACCGTAGGTAGACTAATGGTAGACCATGGAGATCTAAAAAAATTCTAACAATAGGCATATTAGATGTTGGGAAAAACCAAACAAATAATGACGACCACAGTACATACTCTATATCAACTTTATGAACTACTATAAAACTATTAGGAAGTCATATTCCTTCATTGAAGTAAATTGTCACTTTCAAAATATAATAGGTTCTTCTTTGTAGTTCATGCTTTCAATTGTAATACCATGGACATGGGACATAAAATATTTTCAAAAGATGAAGAAATTGTGTATGATAAAAACATCCCAGCACATATAGTGTAGTTGCATTGCCATTTAGTTCTTACAACATATTATAAAGATAGTATTGTCACATCAAACAATAGTGTAATATATTTGAGAATATATCTTGTATTTGAATGTCAGAGTTCACTAGAATACCTCAAAAAATGATATGTAGTGACTAGAGCATGGTTCCATCCTTGTAGGCATTCCTATACACCTCTTCTAAATAAGCTTCACCTCTCTTACTTCCTATGAGTTCATGGAATATTAAAAATCTTGGTATCTATGTGCTTCATGTAAAAAAGATTTTAGATAATATAGTGCTGAATTTACTATAACTTGTGTACCCCTAACTTGGAGAACAATGTTGATATATTTAGGTACTGATGTGTGTGAACACACTAGGATCGTTGGGGCACTTTTTTCCCTCTTTAGGAGGTCTTTTTACCCTAGCTTGTATATCCACCTATAGCCCTAATGGGTTACTTATCTCTATACATTCTAGTGATAATACATTCAGTATTGTGTATTGTGCTCCGAGCTTCTTCTTCTTCCTTATGTTATTCGCTTGCTTCAATAGACCACAAACTCAAACAATTGCTATCAGAGTAGGTCGGTGCTTCACCTAGGGTGTCATTGAAACCCTTCCAATCACAATCTCAAAATCACACAAAAATTGGTGAGCATGCTCAAGGTGATTAGGAGATAAAAACCACTTTGCTTTCTGGTATCGAAATCACAATCTGAGCTCATTTTGACCTCCAAATGCACTATCGCAATGCTTCTATAGGATACTTTGTCTTTTTGTGCCAAAGATATATATACAGGTTTTGGTTCGCCAATATAAGCATCTCAAAATCTGCTACATGTGTAGCGAAACTCATCATGATAGTTCTATTCAGCTTTTTCAAATACAAACATTTTTCTACATCAAGGTATTTTAGTAAGTGACCATGGCTGAAAGCAGTGATGTATTTTGTATGTTGGCTATTGAGGATAAGTTGGATGGTATGAATTACCCATTGTGGGCTTATATGATGTGTCATGTGTTGGTCACAAAAGGACTATGGAGTATTGTGTACGGCATTGAAAAACATCCTATTACACCTGCAAATACAATTACTGAAGCTGATGGAGATCGCATCAAAGATGGTGGTATTCCATAGATTCGTGTTTTTCCTACTGTTCCTCTCGCACCTATTGTAGAGAAAATGTGTTAGGATGGTAGAGGTGCTCAAGCACATGCATTGATAGCTTTGTTTGTCAAACGTTCCATTATCCCTCACATTCACTCTTGCATAATAGCTAAGGATGCTTGGGATACTCTTACCACTTTATACCAATCTAGGAATGAGGCTGGTATTGCTTACCTCCGAATAGAGTTGAAGACTTAGCGCATGAATGAAGGTGATTCTATGGATATTTTTCGGACAAAGACAAAACACTTGAAGGAACAATTAATTTTTCCTCATGAAGTCTTGCCTGATAGTTCACTTGTGTAGACTGTTATGAATGGTCTTCCTGATTCATTTTAGAGTTTTGCTTCTACTCTTTGTTTGATGATGAAAGGAAATTTGAATCCCTTAATATTTAAGGACTCAATCTCTATTCTGTTGCAAGAAGATCACTCTAAGCAGAACATGTCCATACATGCGTATTGAAGATCAGCCTTTTGTGGCTAGTTAGAAGCGCAAAGGTGATTGGAGCTCTTCTACAAGTAAGCAAAAAATTGCTAATGCTGCACAGTCAAAGAAGGATGACAGAGACCCATCTTCTCATGAGCAGTGTATGTCTAGAGTAGACTCAGATATTTGGTACTTTGCACATTTTCTTCACTTCACTTGATCCTGTCCCTAGAGGGAATACAATCACATGCACCAGCAACTCCTCTTATCCTCGCATGGGAGTTGGTAAGATCATTCTAACTACCATTGATGGAAGTTCTTTTACATTCTCAAATGCTTGGTTGTGAAATTTATTGATGACAGATGTACAATTCATGATATGTCAAATGGTGATGTTATTTTTGCTTCTGGCATTTTATGTCATAGGTTGTCTAAGCTCACAGACTATGAAAAGTATGTGAATGATTTATTATGTGTAGTACATGATTCTCAAGCTATCTGAGATGCAAAGCTTTGGCATGCATGTTGTGGTCATCTGAATTTTGCTAGTTTGCTACGCATGCAGAAATCTGAAATGGTGTCATCTTTGCCAAAACTTGAGGCACTTGGTAAACATGTATGTGAAGGCTATATTTTGGGCAAAATGCCGCAGTCCTCCTTCCCAAAAGGTGGTTCAATTTGAGATACTTAGAAATTGCAGCTTCTTCACATTGATATCGCTAGCTCTATGCAGACTCCTTTTGGAAACTATCTTTACTTCGTGACATTCATAGATGATTTTTCTAGACATGCATGGGTATATCCATTGAAAGAATAGTATGAAGTGTTTACATGCTTCAAACAATTTTTGGTTTTGGCGAAAAATCTATCATCATGTAAAATGGTGATTATCCATTTTGATTCGGGGGGAGTATATGTCTTCTAACTTTAATGCATTTTCAGCTGAACCTGGGATAAAACATCAGTGTATATTTCCATATACAACTCAACCAAATGGAGTTGCCAAACGGAAGAATAGGTCACCCAGGGAAATGGGGAGGTGTATGGTCAAGAGTTAGAATTTACTACATAGTTTTTGGATTGAGGTTGTTATGTGTGTAGCATATGCTCTTAACAGATGTCCCATCAAACCTTTGTAGTCTATCACTCCATATGAGGCTTGGCATGGTTGTAAGACATGTGCTCCTTATCTGCGTGTTTTTGGTTGTTTGTCATATGCATTAGTGCGTAAACAACAATGCAAGAAAATGGATGATAAAGAAGTGAAATGTACTTTTATTGGGTACAATTCTGAAAGCAAAGGCTATCGTCTGTATCATCCACAGACTAAACACATATTGGTTACCCGTGATGTTGTTTTTGGGGAAGATGCTATTAGATCATTACTTTCATGTGATAAGGAGACATCAGTTAGCTCCAAAGACATGTATGATACTTTGCTTCCTCTTTTTAAAGGTGGATAATCTAGTGATAGTCCTAATGAGGAAACTTCTCCACCTTTATAGGTTTCATGTGATGATGTAGATCATGACATTTATGACGTAGATTTACATGATGCACTTGTTGATGAGAGAGGAGATATTGAGGAGGACAAAACTATGCCAAAATACCTAGTGTAGACTTTATATGACAACAAATTAGATGCACCTCTATCATATCATACTCGTTATGGCTCTCGTAGTGCCTCTTTTGCATCAAATTGATATGCTATAGTTGCCTCTAGTCTTTATGATGAGAATGAGCTTGTTTCATTTGATGAAGCACGAAATGCAGAAAGTTGGATGCCTGCTATGCAATTGGAATATGATGTTATCATGAAAAATGATATGTGTTCTTTATGTGACTTGCTGCCTGGCAAGAACACCATTGGGACTAAGTGGGTATACAAATTCAAGCATAAGCCTGGTGGAACAATTGATAGGTATGAGGCTAGGCTTGATGCAAAGCTTCGTGCTCAAGAAAGAGGCATTAATTTTGATAAGACCTTTGCTCCTACATGCTGAATGACTACTATTTGTAGCATCTCTGTACTTGCAGCTCATCATGGTTGGAATGTATATTAGTTGGACATTAAAAATACATTTTTGGACTTGCATGAATAAGTGTATGTTTTTCAGCCCTCTAGATTTGTGTAGAACATGCATGAAAACTAGGTGTGTAGGTTGAGAAAAATTTTATATGATTTGAAACAAACACCACGTGCTATGAAAAGATACATGCCTATGTGATTGCACATGGTTTTGAGAAGAGTCTAGTTGAGAGAACCTTATATGTTAAGCATGCCAATGATGTAAATATGATGAGTGGCAAATGCACTAGAGCAAACAAAGAAGATGACTGCACTCAACCTAGTAATTCATCATTTTATATATGTTCTTATTTACTAATGCAATAACAATTTTCAAACCAATGCTGCATATGGGCAGACCTTTTTTGAGTCATTATTCTAGATAAAGTAAAAGATTCAAATGTTGCTAAGAAATGTCTAGCCTCAATACTTCACCAACAATTTCATTTCATGGTAGAAGACATGGAAGGAAATAGAGTGGAAAAAACTAAAGAACAAGGGTGTGCGGATCTGCCTCAAGGGACTCCTAAATGAACTATTCTAATATGAGTTGTTCCAATTGTTGGTTGTTGGAGTTCAAGGTCTGCAGAAGCACAAGGAAGAAGAAGAAGAATCTCGGAGCACAACATACAATATTGAATGTATTACCACTAGAATGTACAAAGATAAACAACCTCTTAGGGCTAAAGGTGTATATACAAGCTGGGGAAGAAAACCTCCTAAAGAGGGAAACTAGTGCCACGGTGGTCCTAGTGTGTTCATGTTGGAGTTAGACGTCTGTGGAAGCACGAGAACAGCACAAGGAAGAAGAAAAAGCTTGGAGCACAAACACACAATACTGAATGTATTACTAGAGAATGTACAAAGATAAGTAGCCCATTAGGGCAGTAGGCGTATATACAAGCCAGGGGAAAAAGACCTCCTAAAGAGGGAAAAAAGTGCACCGGTGCTCGTAGTGTGTTCACACACATCACTACCTAAATATATCAACAAATCCCCCCTAGGAGTGATGCGGTGAACAAGGAGTTGGCACTCATGTATAAGGAAGCGCCAAGCTATGTGGAAATCACTCCACAAAAGGAAGTAAGCCCAAAGCTTTGCAGAAAGCTTCAAACTTCTCCCTAGGCAGAGCCTTCGTGAAAAGGTCTGCAATGTTCTCCTGCGTGGGCACATATGCTAAGCTGATCTCCCCAGTAGAGAACCTCTCCCTGACATAATGATAATGCACCTCAATGTGCTTAGTGGGAGCATGGAACAGAGGGTTCCTCGCAACTGCCAATGCGCTCAGATTGTCAGTGAAGATGGTGGTGGTAGAAGACTGACCAACACCCAAATCAGCCATAAGGCGTCTGAGCCACACACACTCAACAGTAGATGTGAAAGCTGCCCTATACTCAGCCTCACAACTAGAAGTGGCCATAGTAGGCTACTTCTTGCTCAACCAAGATATACATGAGCTACCAAGCATGAAGTAAAAGCCACTAGTGAACACACGAGTGTCATAGTGACCAACCCAATCAAAGTCAGAAAAAGCATGCAAATCTGGCAGTAGTGATCCCCCCTTGGGATAAAACAACCCAAGTAACCGACTACCACTCAAGTAGCGAAAGATGCGCTTAACAGCTTGCCAATGCTTGACTCCTGGGCAATGCATAAATCTGCTCATCTGTGAGACAGCAAACTGAATATCTGGCCGAGCAATGCATAAGTAAATCAAGCATCCAACAGCTTGCTGATAGAGAACAGCATCAAATGCATCTCTAGCATCATGAGACTCAAACGTAAACCCGTCCCCATAGGAGTGGCAATAGGCTTACAGTCTTCAAGGCCAAAAGGCTGCAATAATGTGTCAATATATTTCGTTTGACACAAAGACATTTCATCATCAACTTGCATAAACTGAATGCCCAAATAGTGATGCAAATGCCCCAAATCAGACATCTCAAATGAGGCATGCAAATCAGCCTTAAAATCAGCAATATGCTTCTCAATAGGACTAGTGAGCAGCATGTCGTCAACATAGACAACAATGATCAGAAGCACATCATTAGCACGCTTAACATATAAGGTGCTTTCAATTGGACTATTCTCAAAACCATGTGCAATTAGATAGGCATGTATCTTCTCATACCAAGCACGTGGTGCTTGCTTTAAACCATATAATGCCTTCTTTAACTTGCACACTTGGTTTTCATGCCCTTTCTGCACAAAGCCACGAGGTTGAAAAACATACACTTCTTCATGCAAGTCAGCATTCAAAAATGTTGTTTTAATGTCCAATTGATGTACATTCCAACCATGATGGGCTGCAAGTGCACAAATGCTCCGAACAGTAGTCATACGACATGTAGGTGCAAAGGTCTCATCAAAATCAATGCCTCTTTCTTGCGCATAACCCTTTGCAACAAGCCTAGCCTTATACCTGTCAACTGTACCATTAGGTTTATGCTTCAGCTTGTATACCCACTTAGTGCCAATGGCCTTCTTGCTAGGAGGCAAGTCACAGAAAGACCATGTACCATTCTTCATTATAGCATCATATTCAGATTGCATAGCAGCCATCCAATTTTCTGAATTATATGCTTCATCAAAAGAAATAGGCTCATTCTCATCATAGAGACTAGACGCAGCCATAACATAGCAATATGATGCAAAGGAGGCACTATGAGAGCCTGAACGAGTATGATATGACAAAGGTGCATCTAATTTGCTGTCACGCAAAGTCTGCACCAGCCATTTTGGCATAGTTTTTGTCTGCTCAATATCAGCTCTCTCATCAACAAGTGCATCATGTAAATCTGCATCAGAAATGGAATGATCTGCATCAAAAATGGAATGATCTACATCATCATATGAAACTTGCAAAGGTTTAGAACTTGCCTCATTAGTACATGAAACCAATGGCTGAATAGCATCTTCCACAAAGACAACATCACGGCTAACCAGAATGCGTTTAGTCTATGGATGATACAGACGATAACCTTTACTTTCAGAACTGTACCCAACAAAAATACATTTTACTGCCTTATCATCCAATTTTCTGCGATGTTGTTCAGGCACTAGTGCATATGCCAAGCAACCAAACACACGCAGATGAGAAACAAATGGCTTGCGGTCATGACAAGCCTCATATGGAGTGATAGACTGCAGCACTTTAGTGGGACATCTATTCAGAACATATGCTGCACACATGACAACCTCAAGCCAGAAACTATGTGGTAAAGCCTGACTTTTGACCATGCACCTCGCCATCTCCATAAGTGGCCTGTTCTTTCGTTCAGCAACTCCATTCTATTGAAGTGTATACGGCACTATACACTGGTGTTTTATCCCACGTTCAGCCAGAAATGCATGAAAATCAGAAGACATATATTCCCCCCCTCGATCAGAATGGAGGGTGCCCATTTTACATGCTGACAGATTTTCTGCCAAAACCAAAAACTGTTTAAAGCACATGAACACTTCGGACTTTGCCTTTAATGGATATACCCATCCATGCCTGGAAAAATCATCAATGAAAGTCACGAAGTAAAGATAATTTCCAAAAGAAGGTGTCTGCATAGGACCACAGACATCACTATGTACAAGATGCAATTTCTGAGTAGCCGGAACTGAACCATCTTTTGGAAAGGATGAACGCTGCATTTTGCCCAAAATATAGCCTTCAAAAACATGTTTTCCAGGTGCCTCAAGTTTGGGCAAAGAGGACACCATTTCAGGTTTTTGCAGGCGTAGCAAACAAGCAAAATTCAGATGACCAAAGTGTGCATGCCAAAGCTTTGCATCTGACATAGCCTGAGAATCATTTACTGCACATGCCAAATCACTTACAGATCTTTCATAGTCTATGAGCTTATATAGCCCACGACATAAAATGCCAGAAGCAATAATCACATCGTCATTTGAGAGATCATGAACTGTACACCTGTCATCAATAAATTTCACAACCAAGCCGATCTTGGATAATGCAGAAACTGATAACAGGTTCTTTTTGATCCCTGGCACAAATAAAGCATGTGACAAGGTGAAAGAACTACCATCAGCAGTAGTCAAAATGATCTTACCAACTCCCGTAATAGGATAAGAGGAGTTGTTGGCGCATGTAACAGTATTCCCTGTAGGGGCAGGCTCGAGTGAAGAGAAGAAACTACGCTGTGAGGTAATATGTTTGGTTGCCCCACTATCAAAATACCAAACATCTGAGTCTAATGCAGACATGCACTGATCATAAGAAGATGGGTCAAAACTGCAAAGAGTAGTAAACACCCATTCTTCTTGCTGCACAAGATTTGCAGACTCTGGTTTTGGTGTAGATGCCTCTGCAACAACCATTCCAGCCTCTTTCTTATTTGCCTCTTTAGCAGCCAGTTATGGAAAGTTCTTTATGATATGATCATTCCCTTTACAGTACTTACAAAACAATTTCTACTTTTCTGATTTCTTCTCATCTTTATCTTCCTTCTTCGAATATGCAGAATTAGCAGATTTTTGCTTACTAGTTGAAGAGCTCCATTTTCCTTTGCCCTCCTGACTAGCCATGAAAGCTTGATCTGCAAGTTGCATAATGGACTTGTTTTTCCTCGACTGATCTTCCTGCAACAGAACAAAGACTAACTCCTCAAATGATAAGGCATTTGGATTGCCTTTCATCATCAACCGAAGAGTAGAAGCAAAACTCTGATATGAATCAAGAAGACTATTCAAAATGGTCTGCACAAGTGAGCTATCTGGTATAACCTCATCAACAGAAATCAATTGTTCCTTCAAATCTTTGATCTTTGTTAGGAAACTGTCCATAGAATCACCTTCATTCATGTGCTCACTCTCCAACTGTTTTTGGAGGTAAGCAACACGAGCCTCATTCCTAGCTTGGTACAATGTGGTAAGTGTATCCCAAGCATCCTTAGCTGTTCTGCAAGAGCGAATATGAGGAATAATGGCACGTTTGACAAACAAAGCTATCAATGCATGTGCCTCGGCATCTCTGCCATCCCAACGAATCTGCTCTACAGTAGGTGCAACAGAAACAACATGCACGAACAGGAATCTGCAGAATATCATCTTGGATACCATCTTCATCAGCTCCAACACCTGTATTTGTAGTACCTATAGTCAAAGATGTAACACAACGTCTTTCAACACCGTGCACAATGTTCCACAATCCTTTTGCAACCAATACATGTCGCATCATATAAGCCCACAATGGGTAGTTGGTACCATCCAACGTATCCTCAACAGCCAACATACGGAATACATCATTGCTTTCAGCCATCGCCGGTGACTAAAATACCTTGATGCAGAAAATTGACTCTATCTCAAAAAGTTGAACAGAACTGCCCAGACGAGTTCTGCTAGACCTGTAGCAGGCTTCGAGACGCTTAAACTGGCGAACAGAAACTGGTATATACCTTTGGCACAAAAATACCAAATAGCCTGCACAAGCTTTACGATAGTGCGTTCGGAGGCCAAAACGAGCTTAGATCGCAATTTCGGCACCACATAGCAAAGCTGTTTTGATCTCGGAAACATGCTGAGTATGCTCACCAAAACTCGTGCGATTCTGAGACTGCAAATGGAGGAGTGTCGACAGCACCCTAGATGAAGCAACAACCCGCTCTAATACCAATTGTTGGAGTTAGACGTCTGCTGAAGCACGTGAACAGCACAAGGAAGAAGAAGAAGCTTGGAGCACAAACACACAATACTAAATGTATTACTAGAGAATGTACAAAGATAAGTAGCCCATTAGGGCAATAGGCGTATATACAAGCCAGGGGAAAAAACCTCCTAAAGAGGGAAAAAAGTGCCCCGGTGGTCTAGTGTGTTCACACACATCACTGCCTAAATATATCAACTGTTCACACACATAACTACCTAAACATATGAACAAATCCCCCCTACGATTGATGAGGTGAACAAGGCATTGACACTCATGTATAAGGAGGTGTCAAGCTATGTCGAATCAATCCACGAAAGGAAGTAAGCCCAAACATTTGTGGAAAGCTTCAAATTTCTCACTAGGCAGAGCCTTGTGAAAAGGTCAGCAATGTTCTCCTATGTGGGAACTATGCCAAGCTAATCTATCCAACAGAATACCTCTCCTTCACATAATTATACTGCACCTCAATGTACTTAGTGCGAGCATGGAACACATGGCTCCTCGCAATTGCACGTGAAGTCAACCAAAAGTTACTAATGCAAATGGCATGTATATTATGAAGAAGGGAGATGCTCTAGAAACTTGAGGATTCGCGTATTGATCTACTATTGATGAATCATTTTTGGTCCTCACTAAGCCACGTCTTCAAGTGCTAAGAAATTCTATTGGCAATTATTTTTGTGAGGATCTTGTAGCTAGTTTGAAGCATCATCATTAGATATCAGTGTTCAATCCTGTTTTTGTTATATTCTTTTTGTGAATAAGTTATGTATATACTTTCTCCCCGAAAGAGGAATTTCAACGTCTCATTTCTTTACTTTTGCAACTAAATTCGCCCTCTCTAGTCTCTTTTTGGCGTTTTTTATTATTCTTTGGCAAAGCTAACAAAATCTGTTGTGCTTGGCAATGATTGGCATGAGTAATGTGATCTCTCCTGGAAATAATGTTGGAAAAGACATTAAGAAGAGAGGGCTTGAAACATTAAGAAGAGGGGGCTTGAGACAAGGCCATTTTGTGCAGAATTCATATTCTTTTGCAAAAATCAATTATAATTCTCCCTACTAGAGACAAATGCTCTCTAGAAACCATTTTTTTTTTGGTTTGCTTTCACATTGTTATGATTCATTGGAAATATATAGTAATTTCAGCTACACACAGGTATCCCAAGTTCTTTAACCATAGCTTGACTAGATGATCTGTGAAAAAAAATCTCCCCCTTCCATGACAAATAGAATATTTTATGAATCATTTGTTTGTTGAATAACTAAATGCATCTAATGGTTTCATTAAGCCTCACAAAATCAAGGAAATATATAGTCTCTAACCATTGAACATTCTCCTCAAAATCCAAAAAGACGTCATAGAGCATGGCTAAATAAGCAAAGACATTAACACTAGTGTTGTACCAAAATAGGACACTATAATGTCCTTTTGTCTAATGAATAAAAAAATCATGCATACTAATCAAATACAGTTCTGAAAAAAAAACTTCATGTCCCCTAAAGACCTATACCTAGATGTTCTAAAATATATATATACTTTAAAAAATAATCTTTTTGATAACTCAAAATATATAAATGATTGAATATGGTTAAGGAAAATAGTTTTTCTATAGACATATATATTAAAAGAAAAAAATATCTTCATAAACAAAATTTTTCTCCTATTAGAAAAATTTTTCTAATGGGAACTTAAAGTCATAAAATTTTTTAAGACAAGTCTTGGGAATTCAGAAATTCATTTTTATGATAAGAAATTTGCTATATGCTCATTATATATTTATACACTGTAGGAGCCTTCTATATAATATTGATGCATAAAAACATAAAAAATGTTGGAGTTAGACATCTGCAGAAGCACGCGAACTGCACAAGGAAGAAGGAGAAGCTTGGAGCTCAACACACAATATTGAATGTATTACCACTAGAATGTACAAAGATAAGTGATATGAATATATACAAGGGAGGGGGGAGACCTCCTAAAGAGGGAAAAAGTGCCTCGATGGTCCTAGTGTGTTCACACACATCACTACCTAAATATATCAACAATTATTCCCTAGGAGTGATGTAGTGAACAAGGAGCTAGCACTCATGTATAAGGAAGTGCCAAGCTATGTAGAATTTATCCACAAAAGGAAGTAATCACAAAGCTTTGTGGAAAGCTTCAAACTTTTCCCTAGGTAGAGCCTTTGTGAAAAGTTCTGCAATGTTCTCCTGCATGGGCACATATGCCAAGCTGATCTCTCTAGTAGAGAACCTCTCCCTGACACAATGATAATGCACCTCAATGTGCTTAGTGCAAGCATGGAACATAGGGTTCCTCCCAACTCCCAATGTGATCTGATTGTAAGTGAAGATGGTGGTGGCAGAAGAATCACCAACACCCAAATCAGCCATAAGGCATCTATGCCACACACACTGAACAGTCGTTGTGAAAGCTGCACTATACTCAGCTTCACAGCTGGAAGTGGCCACAGTGGGTTACTTCTTGCTCAACCAAGATATACATGAGCTACCAAGCATGAAGCAAAATCCACTATTGCACACATGAGTGTCATAGTAACCAACCCACTCACTGTCAAAAAAAGCATGCAAATCTGGTGGTTGGGATCCCCCCTTGGGATAAAACAATCCAAGTAGTCAAGTACCACTCAAGTAATGAAAGATGCGCTTAACCACGTGCCAATCCTTGACACCTGGGGAATGCACAAACTTGCTCATCTATAAGACACTAAACTGAATATCTGGCGCAACAATGCATAAGTAAATCAAGCATCCAACAACATGAAAATAGAGAACAGCATCAAATGTATCTATAGCATCATGAAAACTCAATCATAAATGTGTGTCCATAGGGGTGGCAATAGGTTTATAGTCTTCAAGGAAAAAACACTACAATAATGTGTCAATATATTTTGTTTGACACAAAGATATTCCACCATTAATTTGCATAAAGTAAATGCCCAAATAATGATGCAAATGCCCAAAATTAGACATCTCAAATGAGGCATGCAAATCAGGCTTAAAATCAGCAATATGCTTCTCATGAGGACTAGTGAGGAGCATGTAATCAACATACACAACAATTATGAGAAGCACATCATTAGCACACTTAACATTTAAGGTGCTCTCAATTGGAATGTTCTCAAAACCATGTGCAATCAGATAGGCATGTATCTTTTCATACCAAGCATGTGATGCTTGATTTAAACCATCTAATGCCTTCTTTAACTTGCACCCCTTGTTTTCATGACCTTTCTACACAAAGCCACGAGGCTGAAAAACATACTGATCTTCATGCAAGTCACCATTCAAAAATGTTGTTTGAATTTCCAACTGATGTACATTCCAACCATGATGAGTGGCAAGTGCATAGATTCTATGAACAGTAGTCATTCGGCATGTAGCTGAAAAGGTCTTATAAAAATGGATGCCTCTTTCTTGTGCATAACCCTTTGCAACAAGCCTAGTCTTATACATGTCAATTGTTCTATTAGGCTTACACTTTAGGTTGTATACCCAATTAGTGTCAATGGCCTTCTTGCTAGGAGGCAAGTCACATAAAGACTAGGTACCATTCTTCATTATAGCATCATATTCAAATTTCATAGCAGCCATCCAATTTTTTGAATTTTATACTTCATCAATTGAAACAAGCTCATTCTCATGATAAAGAATAGACACAGAGATAGCATAGCAATCTAATGCAAAAGAGGCACTTTGACAGCCTAAACAAGTATGATATGATAGAGATGCATCTAATTTGCTGTCACGCAAAGTCTTCACCAATCATTTTGGCATAGTTTGTGCCTCTTCAATTTGAGCTCTATCATCAACGTGCATCTTGTAAATCTACATTAGAAATGGACTGATCTCGATCATCACATGAAACCTACAAAGGTTGAGAATTTGCCTCATTAGGAATAGCACTAGACTGTCCACCTGTGAAAAGAGGTAGTAAAGTATCATACATGTGTTTGGAGCTAACAAATGTCTCCTTCATACATGGAAGTAAAGGCTGAATACAACAACATCACAGCTAACCAACATGCATTTAGTCTATGGATGATACAGATGATAGTCTTTGCTTTCAGAACTATACCCAACAACAATACATTTTACTGCTTTATCATCCAATTTCTTGCAATGTTGTTCATGCACTAATGCATATACCAAACAACCAAAAACATGTAGATGAGCAAGAGATGGCTTTGGACCATGCCAAGATTCATATGGAGTGATAGATTGCGGAGCTTTAGTGGGACACCTGATAAGAACATATGTTGCACACATGATAGCCTCAAGCATGAAACTATGTGGTAAGGCCTGACTCTTGACCATACACCTCACCATCTCCATGAGTGACCTATTCTTTGATTCAGCAACTCCATTCTAGTGAGGTGTATATGGCACTATACACTAATGTTTTATCCCACGTTCAACAAAAAATGCATTAAAGTGACAAGATATATATTAGCCCCCTCGATCAGAATGAAGGGTGCCCATTTTAGATGGTGATAGATTTTCAGACAAAACCAAAAGTTATTTGAAGTACATAAAAACTTTGGACTTTGCTTTCAATGGATATACCCATTCAACTCATGAAGTAAGGATATTTTCCAAAAGAGGGTGTTTGCATAGGACAACACATATCACTGTGAACAAGCTGCAATTTCTGAGTAGCTCGAACTGAACCATCTTTTGGGAACAAAGAACGTTGTATTTTGCCCAAAATACAGCCTTCACAACCATGTTTACCGGGTGCCTCACCTTTGGGCAGAGAGGACACCATTTTAGATTTTCTGTAGGTGTAGCAAACTTGAAAAATTCAAATGACCAAAGTGTGCATGCCAAAGCTTTATATCTAACATAGCCTGAGAATCATCTGCTACACATGCTGAATCATTCATAGATTTTTCATAGTCTATGAGCCTATATAGCCCATGACATAGAATGCCAGAAGTAGTTATCACATTGCCATTTGACAAATCATGAACTATACATCTATCATCAACAAATTTCATAACAAAGCTAATCTTGGCTAATGCAGAAAAGGATAACAGATTTCTCATGATCCCTAGCACAAATAAAGCATCTGATAATGTAAAAGAAATCTCATTAGCAATATTTAGATTGATCTTACCAACTCCCATGATACGATAAGAGAACTTCTTGGTGCATGGGATAGTATTCCCTGTAGGTGCAGGCTCGAGTGAAGTGAAGAAACAGGACTATGAGGTAATATGTTTGGTTCCCCCACTATCAAAATACTGCAAACATCTAAGTCTATTGCACAGAAAGACTGCGCATATCGGAAACAAAGTCTATTAATCTTGTGCAAAATGAAGAATGGACATTTACTATTGTCTGTAGGTATGGCCCATCTCTCCAACAACCATTTCGGCCTCTTTTTTCTTTGCCTCTTTAGTAGCTAGTTTTTGATAGCTCTTAATGACATGATCATTTCCTTTATAGTATTTGCAAAAAAATTGGTGCTTTTCTGATTTCTTATCATCTTTGTCTTGCTTCTTCGAATGTGCAGCATTTGCAGATCTCTACTTACTAGTAGATGAGCTCCATTTACCTTTGTCCTTTCGACTAGCCAGGAAATCTTGATTCGCAACACACATAATAGAACTATTCTACCTAGACTAATCTTTCTGCAAAAAAATAGAAACTAACTCTTCGAATGTTAAGGTATTTGGATTCCATTTCATCATCAAACAAAGAGTTGAAGAAAAACTCTCATAGGAGTCGAGAAGACCATTCAGAACAATCTACAGAAGTGAATTGTGAGGAAGGACTTCATCAGTAAAAATCAACTATTCCTTCAAGTCATTGATCTTTGTTAGAAAATTGTCCATAGAATCACCTTCATTCATATGCTCACTCTTGAACTCTTTTCGCAGGTAAGCAACATGAGCCTCATTCCTATCCTGGTAGAATGTGATAAGTGTATCCCAAGCATCCTTAGCTTTTCTACAAGAGGGAATATGAGGAATAATGGCATGTTTGACATACAAGGCTATCAATGCATGTGCTTAATGTTACAAGTCAAGCTTCAAGCTACAAATTCGTGGGGAATCTTTTATGGACATGTGGAGCAATCAAAGGAAGCTAAAAGCCACGAGATTCCATCAAGAAAAGTCACTCAACCACTCCCCAAGTCATCTCAACTAAGTCCTCCAAGTTAGGAGGCTGATTTGGAAAGGTAGTTCCTAGATTTTAGGGGCACACTTCTCACTATAAAAGGAGCATGTATCCCGACTTCTTTTGGCCCATCTTCTTGAAGTTTTAGCTCATGTAAAGTGAGCACTAACTGCTGGAGTTGTGATAAGCAAGCCCCTTGCTTAAACTAGCCCCTTGCTTGCTTGTTTGTTTTCTTTTAGTAGGCATGTCTATGTGTGTGCGCAGGCAGTCTTGCAACTCTCTACCCCTGAGTTGTTAGCATTGGTTCTCCCTCATATTGTATCCATTTTATGTAATTCTTGTCTCATTGGATAGCTATTAGAGTCTATTGTAAGCTCACAAAGTCTCTCGATCATTCTCTGAGTAATCTGGGAGCAACATTCATTTTAGTGAAGTTGTGTGATTGATATCTCTCTTGGTGTGTAGGCTCTGTTGGAAATATTTTTCTCTCTGTTGTAAGGGCTGGTGCTCCTTCTCTATATATCCATTTGCTATGATTTTGGTGTCATTGGGTAGCTATTAGAGTCCTTTAAAGTTGACCCAAGTTTGAGATTCATTCTGTGTATAATCTCTGAGAAAAGCTGGTTGGAGTGAAGTGAGGTATCTGCTTGACAGGCAGTTGTGAGCATTCAACTAGCTCATGTTGTAGACATTGTTTCTCCTTGTGTAAGCATCTATTTGAAGTGAAATTTGTTTTGTTGGAAAGATCTTGGTGTCTACTACAGGTCTACAAAATCTCACGGGAGTTCTCTGCATAAGCTCTGAGTAAGAGCATTTTTGGTGTGCAGAGGTCAAAGAAGGATACCTGTGGAGGTCATTCATGCTTTGTCGTTGCTTAGGGGTTGAGATACTTTCCCCTTCAGTGGTATCAGAGCATTTGGGCATCTTGGAGGCATCACATACAAGCAAGAAGACCTCTTGGAGTTGGTGGTTGAAGATTTGCATCAACAAAAGCTTCTTGGAGGTAGCTCACATCAAGGGGGAGCTATTCTACTCAAAGTTTCAAAGAGCACAAGGTGTCCATCTAAGGAAAGCTTTGGATTGAGGTAACCTCAGAGCCTCATTTTCATTTTACACACATTGGAGCATTAGCCAAGGGCTAGGTCAAGTATCAAAGACTAGATATGGGAGACTTCAACACTCAAATTGAAAAGCTAGACAAAGGGAACTATCAACCATGGAGATTTAGGGTCTCCAACTATCTTATGGGCAAGGGCCTTTGGGGGTTGATTAGTGGAAGTGAACCAAGACCTAGGTTGGATGAGAATCCAACCAATGACCAGAGAAGGACCTTTAGGGAATGGAATGAAAGAGACAAGAGGGTTATCTTTATCCTTTCCCAACACATTAGCAATAGCATGATCGGCCATATCCAAGACTTGGATTCAAGCATGAAGGTATGGGAGACACTTGAAAGGATTTATTCAACAAGCACCAAAGCAAGGAAGATCCAACTCAAGAATGAGCTCAACAACCTTAGGAAGAGCTCAGGGAGTAGCATAAATGACTACATACTTAAGGTCAAGGAGTTATCAGATGCATTGGGATCCATTGGAAGCCACGTAGACGATGACGATCTTGTGGCTTATACTCTCAATGGTTTGAGAGATGATGAGAAGTGGAAACCCTTTACGACTTCAGTATATGTAAGGGATAATCTTCCCAACTTTGAGCAATTGGTTGCTCTCATGGTCACCGAAGAAATGAACATAGGTGGAAGTTCAACTAAAAGCAAGGATGCACAAGTTTTCTATGCAGGTAATCAAAGGGGCAAAGGAAGACGAGGACAAGGAAGAGGCAAAGGAAGGTTTGGAGGAAGGCAAGGCCACTCAAGCAATCAAGGACATGACCAAGGCACCTCATCACAAAGAGGGAGAGGAAGAACAAGAGGAAGAGGAGGACGACATCAACAAAACAGGAATCAAGATGGTGAAGGATGTTACATATGTGGCAAGTTTGGCCACTATGCTAGAGATTGCTACCAAGGAGGAAACCAAAGGAGCTATAATCAAGGTTCTTCATACAAAGGCCAAGGTAATTATGCTTCTACAAGTTCAGAAAATGACAATCTCTTGATGATGCACATGAATGGGAATTCAAGCAAAGTAGATAACACTTGGTATATTGATAGTGAATGTAGCAACCATATGAGTTGCAATGCTTCTTGGTTTACTAATCTACATGTTCCCAAAGGTAAAGGACATGTAGAAAGAGGTGATGATACAGCCCATGAGATCTCCCATGTTGGAGATGTAGCTTTGGATGACAAGGAGGAAGGAAGATGTCTCAAGGATGTCTTGCATGTACCTACTATCACAAAGAACTTGGTGTCCGTTGGGCAAATGGTTGAAAGAGGCTATCAAGTAAGGTTCAACAAAGGTGGATGCTTTGTGGAGAACCCTAAGCAAGGTTACAAGGTCATAGCAAGAGGAAAGAAGCAAGGGAGACTCTTCACCTTGGAGGTAAATTCTCATTCCA
Organism: Ceratopteris richardii; assembly: GCA_020310875.1. Classification (NCBI taxonomy): domain Eukaryota; kingdom Viridiplantae; phylum Streptophyta; class Polypodiopsida; order Polypodiales; family Pteridaceae; genus Ceratopteris; species Ceratopteris richardii. The sequence goes on from CM035413.1 coordinate 131,216,922, forward strand.
CTCAACATGTCTACTTCACATATGGAAACAAGAGGATTTCGGAGTTGGACTTGTGGCACAAGAGGATAGGTCACATCAACATACAAAGAATGAAGGAAATGCAATTCAAGAGGCTGGTTGAAGGTCTTCCCAACTTCCAAGGACAAGGTATGAAGCATTTATGTGAATCTTGTCAACTAGGGAAGCAAGCGAGACTTCCATTCAAGAAGAGTGGCTACATAAGCAAAAATCCATTGGAGTTGATACATACAGATGTGTGGGGGCCAACCAAAGAGCAATCCATTGGAGGTAACAAGTACTTTGTCACTTTTATAGATGATTGCACAAGGATGGTTTGGGTTTATTTCATAAAAAACAAATCATATGTGTTTACATGTTTCAAAGCATTCAAGGCAATGGTAGAGAAGGAAACAGGTACATATATCAAGAAGCTAAGGTCCGATGGAGGGGGAGAATATTTCTCAAATGAGTTTTCTGATTTTTTAATGGATCAAGGCATCAAGAGGCAAGTAACATGCAGGTACACACCCCAACAAAATGGAGTAGCAGAGAGAAAGAATAGATACATTGCCGAGATCGCTAGAGCAATGCTTAATGAGATGAATGTACCTAACATGTTTTGGAGTGATGCAGCAAATACCGCCGTGTATCTTATGAATAGGGCTCCTACCTCAGGGATCCATGGCTTGACACCATATCAAGCCTATTATGGTAAAAAACCTGATCTTTCCCACTTGAAGATATTTGGATGTACTTGTTATGTACATGTGCCAAGTGAATTGAGGCACAAGCTACAACCAAAGGCAGAAAAGTGTGTGTTTCTAGGATATTCAAATGATCATAAAGGTTACAGGTGCTTCAACCCAAACACAAAGGACTTGAGAATATCAAGGGATGTAGCATTTGATGAGCTACTCCCTTGGTATAAGAAGTATGATTGTATGCAGGACTATGAAGAAGAAAAGCATGGACATGATGAAGAACAAATCGACCTAGAGCTAAGCGGCCCAAGGTGTTCCATCAATGAAGATAGTTCAAGCATGAACTCACCATGGAGGGGGAGATCTTCATCAAGCTATGAAGCACAATCAATCAACAAAGGCAAAGCAACATTGGTGGAGTTGGATGAAGAAGGTAATGAAGTTGAAGATGATGAAGGACACATGATGGAGAAAGAAGCCATGTCAAAGAAAGAGATCAAGTTCCCAAGGCAAAGGAGGTTTATTCCTCCAAAAGGTGAAGAAAGGAAGTCTTCTAGAGTTAAGTATCCAACTCAAAGGTTTACTTATGATTCATACATGGCAACTCATTATGCATATATGAACAAAGTAGTAGAAGATCATGAGCCCGATTGCTATGAAGATGCAAGCAGGTACACCGAATGGAAAGAGGCAATGCAAGAAGAGATCGACGCACTTGAGGAGAATCAAACATGGACTCTAGTGCCCAAGAAGGATAACATGAAGGTAATAGGTAATAAGTGGGTGTATAAAGTAAAGAGGAATTCAGATCGATCTATTTCTAGGTTCAAAGCAAGATTGGTGGCCAAGGGTTTTGCACAAACCTATGGAGTGGACTTTGAAGAGACATTCAGCCCCGTGGCAAAGATGAGCACCATTAGGACACTCATTGCAATGGCTGCTAGCAAAGGATGGAAGCTTTTCCAATTGGATATCAAGAATGCCTTTCTCAATGGAGACTTGGAAGAAGAGGTATACATGGAGCAACCACTAGGTTTTGTTCATAAAGAGTTTCCACATCATGTTTGTAGGTTGAGGAAGGCACTTTATGGCCTAAAGCAAGCTCCAAGGGCTTGGAACCAAAGATTGGTGGACTATTTGATCAAATGTGGTTACAATCAATGCAAGGCGGATCCATCTCTCTTCATCAAACAAAGAGGACAACTTGTAGTCTACATGTGCGTGTATGTAGATGATCTTATCATTACAGATAATGATACAAAGGGCATTGAGGAGATCAAGGCAAAGCTTGGAAAGGAGTTTAGGATCTCTGATCTTGGAGATCTTAGGTATTTTCTTGGCATTGAAGTTGTATACAAAGAAGAAGGTATTATGCTCATACAAAGGAATTATATTCTAGACCTACTTGAGAGGTTTGGGATGCTACATTGCAAGCCTATTTCAAATCCCATGGAAGTTAATGTAAAGCTAAGCTCCATTGATGGAGAGCCATTAGAGGATGTAACCTTGTATCGATCTATTGTAGGATCTTTCAATTATGCCACAATAAATAGGCCCGACATAGCATATGGAGTTGGAGTGTTATCACAATTTATGCATAGTCCAAGGACTACACACTTGCAAGCTGCAAGAAGAATGTTACGATATCTCAAGGCCACCATAAATGAAGGATTGTTCTATTCATTTGATGATGATATGCAGGTCAAAGCTTATTCTGATGCCGATTGGGCCGGTTCGAAGGAGGATAGAAGAAGTACAAGTGGTTACCTAGTCATGCTAGGTAGCAAGATCATCTCATGGATTTCAAAGAAGCAACCCACGGTGGCATTATCTTCCACGGAGGCTGAGTATAGAGCTTTGGCTCAAGTCACATGTGAGCTAATGTGGATTAAGAAGTTATTTATGGAGCTTAATTTGCAGGTTGACACATATCCAATTTTTTGTGACAACATGAGTAGCATTCATCTAGCATCGAATCCTGTCTATCATGCTAGAACCAAGCATATTGAAGTGCACTATCACTTCATAAGGGAAAAGGTGATATCCAAGGAAGTTTCAGTACATCATATTGGTACCAAGGCCGAAGTTGCGGACATGTTTACAAAGGCTTTGGATGGGATGAAGATTTCAAAATTCAAGCAATGCATCAACATGAAGGAGCTTGGATGAGGACGAAGAAATGAAGTTTGAGGGGGAGTGTTAAAAGTCAAGCTTCAAGCTACAAATTCGTGGGGAATCTTTTATGGCCATGTGGAGCAATCAAAGGAAGCCAAAAGCCATGAGATTCCATCAAGAAAAGTCACTCAACCACTCCCCAAGTCATCTCAACTAAGTCCTCCAAGTTAGGAGGCTGATTTGGAAAGGTAGTTCCTAGATTTTAGGGGCACACTTCTCACTATAAAAGGAGCATGTATCCCGACTTCTTTTGGCCCATCTTCTTGGAGTCTTAGCTCATGTAAAGTGAGCACTAAGTGCTGGAGTTGTGATAAGCAAGCCCCTTGCTTAAACTAGCCCCTTGCTTGCTTGTTTGTTTTCTTTTAGTAGGCATATCTATGTGTGTGCGCAGGCAGTGTTGCAACTCTCTACCCCTGAGTTGTTAGCATTGGTTCTCCCTCATATTGTATCCATTTGATGTAATTCTTGTCTCATTGGATAGCTATTAGAGTCTATCTTAAGCTCACAAAGTCTCTGGATCATTCTCTGAGTAATCTGGGAGCAACATTCATTTTAGTGAAGTTGTGTGATTGATATCTCTCTTGGTGTGTAGGCTCTGTTGGAAATATTTTGCTCTCTGTTGTAAGGGCTGGTTCTCCTTCTCTATGTATCCATTTGCTATGATTTTTGTGTCATTGGGTAGCTATT
>CM035413.1:131242984-131255484 GCA_020310875.1 Ceratopteris richardii
CCTTACAAGGTATCTCTGAAGAAGAAGATAGCCAATGAGGATGTAGCCAATACTCTTGGCAATTACCTGCATATAGAAGATGTTATGCCTGCATCCATTTATCATTCATCTACATCAAAGAAAGAGTTGAAAAACACATCTAGAAAGGGATTCATCTACACAAAGTACAACAACATATTTGTCGATTTGGAGAGGCTTCAAAAGGAAATGGTTAAATTTCACAAATCCACAATTCAAGGTATATCCATTGTTTTGATAATGACATTCATAGTATTTTTAATAATATAATGTTTGTTATTTGATGTAGATTGTGGTTCCAAACTCAAGTTTGTATTCAAGCTAGACGAATGTCAAATCATAAAGGGACGCCGTATGGACAGACTTAGTCTGACACTCATGAACAAAGCTATGGTCCATGCTATTGTTGATGATAGTGAAGAATCTACCCATCACTTTACATATAGTGTTCAATCTGAGAAAGATATATGGTGGTTAGGTGCTATTGAAGTACCTAAAGAATCCAATGATGTTCTTACATGGATTTTCAGTAGGACCCCATGGATCACAGAGATTATAACTTCTCAAATTCATGGTGCCAAAATCACTGTAGAAAGCCTTGGTGATTTTGAAGTAAAGTGGCACTTAGGTGGGGACTTAAAGACTATCAAATGCATGTTAGGGTGCAAACAAGGTGCATCTACTCTCTATCCTTGTCCATATTGCACACAAGGTTATAAACGAACAAAGAGAAAACAAAACAACATAGATTATTTAGCTGATGAAACAGATGCAACTCCATCTGCTGAATGGGATATATCTTTAATGAGGTGTCCCATGTTAGGTACACCTAATCGTGACATGTCAGATAAGGATTGGAATCCCATTATTCCATTCCCTTTAGTCAATGTCCACTTTTGCACCTTGCATGCCTTCATGAGAATTTTTGATAGACTATTAAAGCTCCATATAGAATATGCATTTGCCATGAAGCTGGTTGATAAATCTATTCAAGCTATAAAGAAATTGGAGGAAAATCTTAATTCAATTGGTTGTCATGGTGGAAATGTAACCCTAGTTGTTAAGAAAGTTGGAGAATCTCAAGATAGCTTGCAACAAGTGTCAATGACAGGGAATAAAGCAAGACATTTTTTTAGAAGAGGTACTAGCACTCAAAATAATGAACATTATGAGCTATGGAAAGACCTATGCATGATCACAACAGACAATGATTCTCAAGTTGATCTTTGTAATAAGAGAAAGAAAGTTTGGTCGAGCTTTGATACGTTGTCGCGAAGGGCTCAGTTGGGTGGATCAGGCCAACTGCTAGTGTTCCAAATAGACGGTACACGCAGGGTGCTTCGGGCAACTTAAGAGGTAGAGTTCAAATATAGATGCTCACAAATAATCGGATGAGATCATGAATCAAATCACTCGTACAATTCATTAACATCATAAGAGAGATCGAAAATAAGAGAGATGTGAGGAAATCGGAGAGCCAATTAATTCATAATAATGTGTTCGTACAAATATAATGAAGATAACGGAAACAGATACAAGTTACCAAAACATCATAGATCATGATGTCCTCCTCAATCATGTGAGCAGAACCTCCACACCAAGATGTGTGCCAACACTCCTCAAGAGTGTGAGAACTCCTCCTCCAACTCCTCCTCCAAGAGCTTCAGATAATCTTAAGATAATCTTCAGTTCATGTCTAGATGATGTCTTGACAATAATCCCAAGACCTCTTTATATAGTTGTATCCTCCTTCCAAAAGCTATAGCGATCAATCACATAAAATCTGATTTTTTCTTTCCAAATAGCGATTGCTATGGAATTAGTTTTTTGGAAGACTTTGATCGTTATTTTGCTTTTGAAATAACCCGATCACTAATTGATGTTGCTTTTAGATTGTAAAATAACGAATGACTTTTGTTTTGTTTTTCTTTTAGTTTCTAAAGAATGGTTTCACACTATGAAGATTCAGGTTCATATGGCACAACTAAACATGGGTTTCATATGTGTGCTAACACATAAAATATGATGAATCAAATGATTTGCTGACTTGACAATTGACTCCAATAATCCTCCCTTCACAATAATGGTACAATCTTCAATAATCCACAAATCTTCTCATGACTATTTTTTAGCCAATGCTTCGGTAAAATATCTGCAACATTCTCAGTAGAAAATCATTCTTTAAATTTGGATTATTCAAATAAGATTTGGATACGTAGAGATGTAAATCTCTACGACAACGTTGGTAGGCTTAATGGGTCTGAATAGGTCTAGTGCTATTCAACATCAAATGTTTCAAGAAACATTAGTGGAGTTCACAAAGTGTTTCATTCAATCTTGGGGAGAGAGCAATATAACACACTACATTGTAAGTGTAATCTTCTTCTACAACTGTTCATTGCACTTACCTTTTTCCAATGTACTTAACAATTTTTAGCATATTTTGTTTGCACATGGAGCTTATTTCATGCATCGATATGGGTCATTAGAGATTTTCAGTACCCAAGGAATGGAAAAGTCACACTACAAAGCGAGGGGTGTCTACTTCAAAAACACCCGACATGGTGGTGGTCCAATGCAATCAAACTACATGGAGGAGATGTTTAATTGGTTTTACCGCACTACATTCTCTAGAAAGTTTTTTGTGGAACGACATAGGGATTCAAAATTGGCAAAACTTGCAAGAATGATGCAACACAACATTGTCAGTGAGAAATGGAAGTCATCATTAGGTCCTCTTCATCATGCACAGTGGCGTGCTAGGAGACAACGAGAAGGCTCAGCTTGGAAGTAAAGTGAATTCGTTATTTCCCATTATGTGGTAAAGCCTATGATTATTGTAATCTTGGTTTCAATGTGTTATTATCTCATATATAATATTCTGTATGGTTTTAAACAGGTTTTGTCCATTCTAGTGTGAACAAACACTTTTTAAAAAAACTCTATAAATAGAGAGAACTCACTTCATTTCACATTTTTTGCAACTCAAGAGAATGGCACGCACCAAGCAAACTGCAAGGAAAGATCGCGTCTTCTTTCCTGGCCCTCATCTAGGGACACAACGCCCACCATGGTTGTAGCCCCTCCAAAGACCCCGAAGTGGTTCCGAGAGCACATCTGTTGATGGAGAGTGTTAATCTCCAAAAGAACAACCTACTCTTGTGATTAGAGCACCTCTATACCAAGAGTAAGTCAAAACCTTTACCAAATTAGAGGTCCAATCTCCAAATTATCAAAACTTGAAAATTCTGTGAAGAAAATGAAACACAGAAAGTCTGCTGCATAATTTCTTCTCATTGACTTACCAAATCTTTAAAGTTTTCTATGAAAATTTGTATGGAGTGTCGCCTAGAGATTGCGCACCTCCTCCAAGTTAAAGTTCTTCAAAAGGTTTAGTATAACTTGAGAAATCAACTTCACAAGTTACCTATGTCTGAATCTGCACTTCTGAGAAGTCGATTTAGACACCCCTAACTTCTTGACTTCAATTCTCTCAGTACAAAACCCGTTTAAGAAAATGCTTCTAGCCACGAGTAGATCACCTTCCAACTTAAAGATTAAGTGCTTGCTTGCACAAAACTCTAAACTATGGAGTGAGAACTGATCAAAAGATTAAGATCAAAAATTGCACCTGTTTCAGAGAACTGTGAACACTCAACACATATGAATGTTCCTACACTCAATTCTCCTAGCCTGTTTGCAATTAGACTCTAAAACTCAGGTCACAGACTCATTAACTACCAACTTAGATATCCTCAAAAGGATTTTACAATTGATCAAACACAGACGGAGCAGACACGAAAAGATCGGGCACAATATTTCTTCATTTACTCAGAAAGTTACAGTTGAGTGATGAGAGAAAACTCAACTAACTTTTCACATGTCTCATGACATCTATCTTCCTCATTCTTGACTTCTATCTATTCATACATAAGCTCTCATATCACACCTCGATATTTTCAAGGTATTTATAGATAAATTTGTACAAGTCTATGACTAATCAAAGATCTAAGTGAACTATGTACATATGTGTACATTCCCACATACTCTGAATGTATCTTCCTTTCAAGCTTCAAGAATTGATCTCATCATTCATTCTTTAGTCTTCAAACATTCAATTGGTGATTGATCTGCACCAACAGCTCCCCCTCAATCATCAATTGAGGTTTCTCCTTTCTTCTTTATACCTGCCATATCGTTAAACTTCTGTAGCTTTGGTCCATCCAAGCTCTTTGTAAGCATATCAGCTATTTGATCTTTAGTTGAAGTATGTATGACTTCAATCTCCTTGTCCATCACTTTCTCTCTTAGAAAGTGATACTGAATCTCAATGTGTTTGGTCCTGGCATGGAAAACAGGATTAGCAGCTAAGTACAATGAACTCATGTTATCTCCAAATAAAATTGGTATCCCATGCACAATGTCAAGACTCTTCATTAAGATCTTGAGCCAAATCACTTCCTTTGCAGCTTCAACCATGCCTTTGTATTCTGCTTCTGTAGAAGACAAAGCAACTGTATGTTGCTTCTTGGAACACCATGAGATAAGTTTATCTCCCACATAACACATGTATCCAAAAGTAGATCTTCTATCATCTGGATTACCTGCCCAATCTGCATCACTATAGATTTTGATATTTGTATCTGAGGTAAACCCATAATACAAACCTTCATTGAGTGTACCCCTAATGTATCTCAACACTCTTTGACCTGCAATCCAATGCTCTTTCCTAGGACAATGCATAAATTGAGACAAGACTCCAACTGCATATGATAAATCAGGTCTAGTTAAAGTAGCATAGATAAGACTACCAACCAAACTCTGATATTGTCTCATGTCCTTGAATTCTTCACCTCCAAATTTACTCAATTTGTGATTCACCTCCATTGGTGTAGGTGCTACCCTGCAATCATCCATTTTAAACTTGATTAACAAGTTCTTCAAATACCTTTCTTGGGTCACAAATACTCCATGTTGAGTATATGTAATCTCCATGCCCAAGAAATATGACAAGTCTCCCAAGTCACTTATTTTGAATTCCTTTTCCATCTGCTTCTTGAGTCTTTGTATTCCTTCTTCATCTGTACCTGTAAGGATTATATCATCAACATATATGCACATGTATATGAAACCATTATCACTTGCTTTGACAAGCAAGCTACTATCTGCCTTAGACACCTGAAATCCAAGTTCTTTCAAGAACTTTACAAGTCTATAGTTCCATGCCCTTGGGGCCTGCTTCAAGCCATACAAAGCTCTCTTGAGCTTGCACACGTGATCTGGATACCTTTTATCTTTGAACCCTTGAGGTTGCTCCATGAACACATCATCTGAAATATAACCATTCAGAAAAGCATTTTTCACATCAAGTTGACATAACTTCCAACCTTTACATGCAGCAATAGCTATAAGTGTCCTGATGGTTGTCATCTTTGCCACAGGACTATAAGTCTCATCATAGTCAACACCATAAGTCTCAGCAAACCCTTTGACAACAAGTCTAGCTTTGTATCTAGACACACTTCCATCTGCAAACCTCTTGGTTTTGTAAACCCATTTGCATCCAATGATTTTCTGACTATTTGGTTTTGGAACCAAATCCCATGTTTGATTCTCCATCAATGCATCATATTCTTCCTGCATAGCTTTCTCCCATTTTTCCTTACCTCTTGCCTCTTCATATGTAGAAGGGTCTTCATCTGTATTCATCATATAAGCATAATCTTTTGTGGCCAAAAATGAAGTATCATAGCTATACCTTGTAGGTTGCCATCTGTTCCTTGTAGACCTCCTAAGCTCTCCACTTCTTGAGGTTTCTGGTTCTTCATATTCAGGATCAAATCTTGGTATTTCTTCCACTTCAATCTGCACTTCATTATTCTCTTGTTCATCAAATATTTGAACCTTTGATTTACCTTTCCTTTGGCTCACTTCTTCTTCATTACCTGTATTGATATTAATTGTACCTGCATACCAAGTGCTCTGCTCATCAAATGTCACATCTTTAGAAACCATGAATTGCTTTGTAGATGGACTCCACAATCTATAGCCCATCTGCTTATCATCATAACCAATGAAAACATATTTTTCAGCTTTAGGCTCTAATTTGTGCCTTAATTGTGATGGCAGATAAGCATATGCCACACATCCAAAAACTCTGCAATGATCCAAGGTAGGTCTCTTACCCCACCAAGCCTCATATGGTGTCATACCCTTCAAGGCTTTACATGGTAATCTATTAACCAAATAAGTAGCTGTATTTACAGCCTCAGCCCACAAATAATTAGGGCAATTTTTCTCCTTCATCATGGATCTTGCAAACTCAACAAGTGTTCTATTTCTCCTTTCTGCTACACCATTTTGTTGAGGAGAGTACCTGCAAGTAACTTCCCTTTTTATACCTGCATTCCACAAATAATCACTGAACTCATTAGAGAAATACTCTCCCCCTCCATCTGACCTTAGTCTCTTCAACTTATGACCTGTAATTCTTTCTGCATATGCATGATAGTGTTTAAATGTGTTAAACACTTCTGACTTATCTTTGATCACATAAATAGTGATCCATCTAGTAGCATCATCAACATAAATCACATAATACCTTGACCCATTTATACTAAAATCCTTTGATGGCCCCCACACATCTGTGTGTACCAATTCAAGCTTCTCTGAGTACATAAAACCATGCTTGGAGTAAGAATTCTTATGAGCCTTACCTAATTGACATGCCTCACATCTGTATGTCATATGTTGACCTGCAACATTAGGCAATCCAAGCACTGAACCATTATTAATCATGTCTTTAATACCTCTTTCATTGAAATGTCCAAGCCTCTTGTGCCAAAGATCTAACTCAGAGATCTTATGTCCTCCATATGTGAACATAGCATGACCAATATTGCCTTGAATCTTCAATGTAAATAGTCTTCCTTCTTTCTTCCCTGAAACAATCTGTTTATACCCTTGACTAGGGTCTTCCACATATACTCCATCATTAGTGAACCTTACTTCATATCCCTTTTCAACAATTTGTCCTACACTTATCAAGTTCTTAGGAATTGTAGGAACATACAAGACCTTACTCAATAAGGTACTACCATCCTTAGCCTTCACTGATCCAATTGACTTCACATTATGCTTTGTGTTGTCACCTGTTTGAACAACATGATTAAACACCTTATTCTCCAAATCAGTCATCAAAGATATATTACCACTCAGGTGGTTGCTACACCCTGAGTCAATGTAGAAGACTCTCTGATCTTCACTCTGACTTTCACAAGTAGCATTCATTATTAATGTTGAATCCTCCTTTTGATCTGAAGCATAATTGTAGTAGGTGTTGTTGTATTGTTGACTTTGGAATCCTCTACCTGCATTTCTTCCAAAGTAACTCCTACCACCTCTGCCTCTAAAATTACCTCTTTGATTTCTGCCTCCTCTTCCTCTAGAGTTATAGTTCTGATTATATCCATTATTATTCTGAGTATTATGCCAACAATCATTAGCTAAGTGATTTGTCTTACCACAAATCCAGCAAGCTTTGCCTCCATCTTTGTTATTCCTGCCTCTTCCTCTTCCTTTGCCACCTCCTCTACCTCTTAGGAAGTTGGCTTGACTAGTTGTGCCTTCATCTTCATTTGCTTGTTGCTTTCCTTTGCTATTCTTCTTCTTGTCTTTTGAGTACATTGCATGACCTGCACTCTTGTCACTATCTCCTTTAACATCCTGCTCAAATGTTAGCATATGACCTAGCAACTGATTTAAATCAGGAGTGAAATGATCAAGTGATAACTCTGTAGACAAAATGAATGGCTTCCATTTGTCATCACCTCTTAAGCCTGTAAGAATTTGCCTTACCAATTTATCCTCTTCAATGTCTTCATCAACAGCTCCTAATGCATCTGCAATGTCTTTCATCCTTGTTACATAGTCTGAAATAGATTGAGAAGCCTTCTTCTTGAAGGTTGTAAACTCTGCCCATAAGGATGCCTTCCTTGACTTTGTAGTATTCTGGAAATGCTCCTCCAAAGCATTCCAAATATCAGTTGCACTTTCAAGACCTCGAATATGAGGCAACAAGTAATCATTGACTGCAATATATATAATGCTCCTAGCTTGAGCATCTTTCTTCATCCAATTCTTCAAATCTGCTAACTCTTCCCTAGTTGGAACACTAGGATCTCTGAAACTTGGCTTCTCCTCTTCACCTGTGATGAATGCTATTAAATCTTTGCTCATAAGATGAGCTTCCATCCTCATTGACCATGCAGGATAGTTTTCCCTGTCCAATTTCTCTATCTGAAGAGAATCTCCCATCTTGTGTCCTCTTGTGTATTGAAAACTTCAACCTTTATGAACAATATGTGTACCTTTACTTCGAATTAGACTCCTTTTGTCCTTCTTGATGTTGTATGGTCTCCTCTTCAAGCTTTGCCTTCAAACTTTCACCTTCTAGCTCTTCAATTGTTGAAATTCTTGAATCTGCAGCAGTCGGGATCCTCCTTTTCTTGATTTTGATGTCTCCTGCTCTGATACCACTGATGGAGAGTGTTAATCTCCAAAAGAACAACCTACTCTTGTGATTAGAGCACCTCTATACCAAGAGTAAGTCAAAACCTTTACCAAATTAGAGGTCCAATCTCCAAATTATCAAAACTTGAAAATTCTGTGAAGAAAATGAAACACAGAAAGTCTGCTGCATAATTTCTTCTCATTGACTTATCAAATCTTTAAAGTTTTCTATGAAAATTTGTATGGAGTGTCGCCTAGAGATTGCGCACCTCCTCCAAGTTAAAGTTCTTCAAAAGGTTTAGTATAACTTGAGAAATCAACTTCACAAGTTACCTATGTCTGAATCTGCACTTCTGAGAAGTCGATTTAGACACCCCTAACTTCTTGACTTCAATTCTCTCAGTACAAAACCCTTTTAAGCAAATGCTTCTAGCCACGAGTAGATCACCTTCCAACTTAAAGATTAAGTGCTTGCTTGCACAAAACTTTAAACTATGGAGTGAGAACTGATCAAAAGATTAAGATAAAAAATTGCGCCTGTTTCAGAGAACTGTGAACACTCAACACATATGAATGTTCCTACACTCAATTCTCCTAGCCTGTTTGCAATTAGACTCTGAAACTCAGGTCACAGACTCATTAACTACCAACTTAGATATCCTCAAAAGGATTTTACAATTGATCAAACACAGACGGAGCAGACACGAAAAGATCGGGCACAATATTTCTTCATTTACTCAGAAAGTTACAATTGAGTGATGAGAGAAAACTCAACTAACTTTTCACATGTCTCATGACATCTATCTTCCTCATTCTTGACTTCTATCTATTCATACATAAGCTCTCATATCACGCCTCGACATTTTCAAGGTATTTATAGATAAATTTGTACAAGTCTATGAATAATCAAAGATCTAAGTGAACTATGTACATATGTGTACATTCCCACATACTCTAAATGTATCTTCCTTTCAAGCTTCAAGAATTGATCTCATCATTCATTCTTTAGTCTTCAAACATTCAATTGGTGATTGATCTGCACCAACATCTGTGTCTGTGTCACACGATGGCACACCACTTGGGAGCAATCAAGCGCGAGAAAATGAAGTGTCCAATAGACAGGAGTATTTCACTCCAAGGCGACCAGAGTCCATTTCAAATGATGAGCCGCCAAGAAGGACACCCATCAAGGCAAGACCCAAACAAAAGTTGATTAGAAGGGTTGTACCAGAGAGCGAAGAGGAGTCATCCCCGAACGAAGAAAGCAGCAATCAACCACCATGGAATGATATGCAAATTCCAACGAGCCATAGGGTGACACATGGAGGTAAGACACTTCCACAAGGACAAGGCCAAATACCAATAGAGGAGGAGAGAGAGCAAAGTCAACAACCACATCAACAACAAAATGTGCAAGATGAAGCTGGGCCCTCACATCGTGTACATCGGAGAAAAAAAACTATCAACCACGACGTCGACCTCAACGCCAGTCAAACATACCTCCCAACACAAGAACTCCACAAAGAAGAAGGAGGCACTATAGGGCTTTTGCAGAGATACGACACTATCGAAAGTCCGTTGAACTACTCATACCACGAAGAGCTTTTGCAAGGGTAGTGAAAGAGGAACTAGAAAGATATTGTGCAGGCCTATGAATATAAGGGATAGCACTTGAAGAACTTCAAGAGGCAGCTGAGGCCTACCTCATCTCCATGCTTGAGGACTCTAACCTTAGTGCTATCCACACCAAGAGAGTAACCATACAACCGAAGGACATTCAGCTAGCAAGAAGAATTAGAGGAAATAACCCATGATGTGTATATTGTACCCTTTGATAGGCCTACTTTGCGATGTAATACAATGGATAATAGAAAATTTTGTTTTAACCTATATTCTTTGTCTTTTTGTTCCTCTCTCTTGCTCTCTCTCTCTTTCACTCCCATCATAATTGTATGCAACTAAATTTTCTTTTAGTCAGTTATATATGGATTTAGTTGAACATGCATGCACTTGCCTATTATTTTGTGAGTAGATATGTTCCTTTTGTACGAATTGATGTCCCACATGTCATTTTCATGCCAAAAAACCCCCAGCCACAGAAACACGGGATTCAGCGCTGCAAATTTTTTGCAGGGCTAAATCCCACGTTTTTGTGGCTGGAGGTTTTTTGGCATATTTTGGGCTTGTGTAAGCATGAAATGTATGGCAGAGATGTAATGTTCTATCAAATCAGAGATTATATAGTGTAGGTAATCATTGGTATGCATAAAAGATATGGATGAGATCCTTGGTATATTGAATGTAGAGGTTATAACTTCCAGGTAACATTTGGTATTGATTATACCTAAACCTAGTGAAAATGAAGTATGACATACATTCCAATGGTTTGTAGCCCCTCTAAACACGAGAAAAGGCCAAAAAAGCCCCAGCCTTAGAAACACGGGAAACAGCCCTGCAAAAATTTTCAGGGCTGTTTCCCGCGTTTCTGTGGTTGGGGCTTTTTTGGACTTTTCTATGCATCTCAGTATACAAATAGACCATAGACAATAAAAAGACTTCAAATCAGATAAAATGTGGAAGAAATAAGTTCAATTTATTAGCACATTCATACACAAGACTAAACAAATTAGGAAATAAAGAGTTTGTATTATCAAAACATTTACATCATTTCTCAGCTGCCTTCAATTTCTCTACAACTTTCTTTCTCCTTTGGAGAGATTGAGGTATCTGGTAAGTCAATACAGATCTTGATATTACATGGGGGTCTTGCATTCCCAGACCCATGGCGATACCTATTTGCCCTAATACTTTTCCTCTAAAATTAAGCCCTAATGTAGTAACAACTAAGGATTTCCTAACCAAAATGACACAATTAGTGCCTTGGGTTATTGTACATAAACACAAAATTTTGCTAAGGGCCTTCAAGCACTAAGTCATGAAGTGCCCATCCGGACTGTAGTCTTTGTGTATGATAACAAAATCATCCTTTGGCAACTTTCCGATGTAGTTTGCCAAGGATGAACCACTCCCGCGAGAAGCTCGATCCCCACCAGATCTTGCTGCAAACTTGTCGAGCTCAATTGCTTCCTGTTGAAAAAAAAAATGAGAATTCAACCTCATACAATGTTTTCTTAAATTCTCCATTTATTTAATTTAATTACCACTTACATCATGAAGCTTGTCTTCTTCCTCCCCTCTTCCAGGGGCATCAAGATCAATGCTAGAGTGGGCCATGCCACTCTGCTCTGCTACGGAGGATGTAGGAATTTTCTTCTTCATTATTCTCTCCCGTGCTGCACGAAACTCCTCCTCCGTAGTATAATTGTTGTCATCTTTTAAAATATCAGCACACACCATTGCTATGGTGTCTGCCACAGAATCCCCAAGAGGGATTGCCTTCTTTTCAAGTATGTCAGATGTGTTGTCAAGCGGAACATCTGACATTGTGGAGAAAATACTCAAGCATTCATCTAGGCGTAGACCGAATGCCTTCTCAATGTCATGAAGTAAAATAAATTCCTCTCCATCCACAACGATGTTGGAGAGATACTCAAGTTCCACCTCTGGTAATGTGGGCTCAGAGGGGTTGAGATTTGAAGGGGGGGCATCCTCCATGCTCGGTTGCTCACGTAGTTTGTCCTCAACACTACCAGGAAATTCTTGGTGGATTGTAATGCTTTCTTTGGCAAAATTTATGGCCTTTGGTTGAGGCTCATTCTTCTCATTGACAAAACCCCCAGTGACAAGGTTGGGGAGCTCAATAGGTGTAGCTTCGGGCTCCTCATTAATAATAAAATATGTTGTTGCAATGTAGGAAAGGTACTTTGTACCCATCCTCTTCTTTTTGTTTAGTTTTTTTTACTAATGGCACAAAGTCATCTAATAAGTGCCTTGCAGTTTCAGCAATTGTCATGAAGCGCTTAAGGCGCTTCATGAAGGCTTCATCACCTCTATGTATGTAGAGTAGAAGG
>CM035413.1:131295484-131310484 GCA_020310875.1 Ceratopteris richardii
GGTTCGCAATGTGAGCAAAGTGAGGAATCCATATCACATAGAATACACAGGCTCCCAGAAACCTTCTCACCTTAGTGACATTATGACACACCTCAGAGATCCTGCTAATGGCCTCAACAATGAGGACATCATCAACGCCAAAAACAGATTTCTCTAAAGAAAGTGTAAGCCCCACATCTTCAAATCTCTCAAATATTTTCTCACAGTCAGAAATATGATCACTCACAAACTTTCTGCACCCAGAAGCATCTAAATTCACATCTTTCACTCTTTCCTCACATCCCTTTATCGGAACATCAGCAATGAACGGCATAGTCACAGATGGTATAAAGTCTCGTAAAACTAGGTTCATGGCATTCATCATGTGAGCCACAGAATTCATCGCTCCCTATGGCAAAGTACACATGCGTACAAGGCCTAGTGGAGTCCTCATGATCATGATATCTTTGCTCTCCATAGCCAACTGAAACTGGTCATAACGTGAATACAGATTGCCCATGGAGTAGATGGAATGCCCAGCAAAGGCTTCAGCAAACTCATCCACTATGGGTCCTGTCCCTACATTTCTAATTGTGACTTTATTCACAGGTTGCAGATCCTGAATGAAACGAAGCTTCCCATTTTTCTTAGGCACGGTGAACCACCTATTCGAATATGGGGCCGAGGAGGGTTCCAATATCTGCATGGAAATCGTTTCCTTTAGCAGCCTCATCAGCTCAGGTAAGTGAGCCTTTGGGACTGGTATAGGCCGGATATTCCATGGTATATGTGGCACTGTAAAGATAATCATGGGAGGTACTTGTTTTGGGTCCGCGCAACCTATCTCATGTGGAAAAAGTGCAAATGCTTTTTCATGTTTCTTGATGACTTCAATGAACTTTTGTTTCTCTTCTTCTCTCAGGAATGGTTTTTCTCCAAACTTGATCTCTTTAATGGTCTCATCAGTAAAATGATGCCCTATGAGCTCTCAACGTCTCAGCATAGGGTCCTCTAACACTCGCAGATACTTCTCATGACTATCTTCTGGCAATGGCTAAGCTATAGGTTTTACTTTCTTATCCACAGTCTTATACTTCATGTTTACATTTACTTCATGACCTCTCATGAACTCATCAATCATCTCATACTCTTGGATAGAGCTCAGCATAATGATTTCTGATTTCTCACTTCTTTCAAATGCCTACTCAAGCTCTTCCAGAGTAGTCAAACTCCTCTCCAACTGGATCACATCCTCAATCCTCTCATCAGGTAACATGATTCCTAAATCCTTATAATGTCTCTCATGAACGTTTCTAAACTTGTTTGAAACATTCTCTTTCTTTAAGCACAATAACTTAACTGCAGATGAATGAATGGAAAAACTCTCAAGACTATGTACAGAATCATGCGAGATGTCAAACCAATTCCCACTGTTGTCTCGCTCAACAATGGATCCTAACAGAAATTTTGATCAGCTAAAGCTCCACACTCTCCAACAGGCATACACTCATCATGGTCATGTGAATTAATAGGTTTCATCCTTATATTCTTTCTATTCCTTGAGTAATTCGGACACACTATCATCACTTGCAAAGAATGAAGACCTGAGAATAAGCAGATCCATCATCCATTGCCTTAGTCTCCATTCGTACCTCAGCTATAAAGGGCTGCCCAAGGATGGCCTCATATGAACAATGGTCTTGGATAAAGAAGTGGAATTGCTCAGAAATCCCTCCTATCATCACAGGCACAAATGCACATGCCCCAAGCAGTGCTCCTGAACCATTATCTACCGTCCTCATCCTCCATCCATGGTCTTTATCTATCGGCCATCTAAACTTATCATAAAGCTTCTTAGAAATCACATTTATTTCTGACCCTGAGTCAATCAAGGCCAAAGCAAAACATGATTGTTCATTGTTCCCTAACTTCACCTTCATCTCCGGTGTTCCTCTTGCCCAAAAAGTCTTGCTAAACTCACTTTCCGTCTTTCTCATCTCGTCATCAGGTATGATAGGACCTAGAAAATTCTTATGACACCTGGAAACCTCATCATCCTTGTCATCAGAAGTATCACTCAATACTACGGCTTCATTTGTTACTTGGATATCTTGAGTCGCCTTTTCCATCTCTACATCTTCAGGTAATGGAAACCTCTTTCTCTTGATCAACTTTATAAAGCTGTCCTTGAACTCAGGCTTCGCTATGGAGAAGACCTGCTCCAGGGACATGGTCACTTGGCTCTGCAGTAGAATGTCATTTAATATCTCTCTTGCATCATTTTTCTTTTCCAACTCAAAAATTAATACAGCCTTTGGGGTTCTCTTCTTTTTCTTCTTCTTCTCTTTATCTTTCTCCTGAACATTTTCTTGAATTTCATCAGTCTTTTGAATGGGTTCTGATTCTTTCTCTTTCTCTTTAATCGGTTCTTGAATCTTAATTGGACAAGCTGGCTTGTTTCCCTCCTTTATTTCCTTCTTCTTTGCCTCTTCCTTCGTAGCAAGAGGCTCTTTAAATTGTACTTTCTTTTCAGGATCTTTAGCCTTCTCTTCAGCCTCTTGGCTTTGCTTCTTGGTCACTCTCCTTTCTGGCTCAGTCTCTTCCTCACTCTCATCCCTCTTCCTCTTTTCTTCTACATTGGCTATATGCGAATAGACTGAGGATTCATCAACAGGAGACCTCCATGCAGTCTTCTGCATAATCGCATCCCTAGCCCTAACTAAAGCCTCTATAGAATAGTTTCTTTGAGGTCGAGGTCTAGGCACATTTTCATCTTCTTCCTCTACCGGCTCTAACCCTGCGGCTGATGTGCTTGCATTATTTTCAGATAAATCCTCATAAAGTTTCTTCATTCTCCCCTTTCCCCAATTCACAGGTAGAGGAAGGTGAGTCCTAAAGTCACACAACTTCTTGTCTATATCTATTACCAATTGGTGCTCCTTTGCTAGCTTAAGCTCTTCACAGGCATATGAGAAATGCTCTTGTGTGTTGCACCATACACATCTCTTTGCCCCTCCAAACCCACCAGTCGCTTGTCTCTCAAAAGGTCCAGTGTTTCTTTGAAATGTAGGCTCCACTGGTGGCACAGGTGTCTGTTGGGCAACAGGCTGCACTGGAGGTGCAAGCTGAGGCATCACATAGCCTTGCATATTCGGAATGGGCATAGTACCTCTCTGTAATGCATCTGCATAACTAGTACTTACCTAAGGAGGAGTGGGGTCATGATACCCCATAGAATAAACTTCATTCTTAATGCTGGCCATTTCTTTTGACATAGACGCTTGCATAGTCATAAGATTCTCTATTTCTCGGCTGAAAATCTCAAGTTGTAGCTCCATCGGTGATCGCGAAGTGGATGCAACATTAGTAGAAGCCAATGCTACACGCACGTTCCTAATTGTTGGAAGTGGAGCCTCCCTAGGCAGTTGTGGAGCTACCACTGCAGGTCTATCATATAACACCGCTTGGCGTTGCCTCATTTGGGCAACGGCTTCCACTTTTCTCCTCACTACAGCCTAGTCTTCAGTCAGTCAAAATCTCTTGCCAGGCTCTTCTATCCTCCTCTCGACCTCAGTCCTGTCTTCAGGACTTAAGATCGTGACGAAAGAAATAACTAGGTCAGGCTTTAATGCATCTAAATTGGCCTGTGGAAGTTGATCATGTCTTCTCAAGAACTCATTTAAGAGATGCGTGAGGGATGTAGTGGGCTTCAGAGAGCTTATCCACCACAAGAACCCTTCTCTACTATGTTGGGAAAAATCTTCCAAATAAAATAACTTATGTAATTCTTTTCTGAATTCGGCCCAAGGCTTTGCTATATGCACTGTAATAGAAGCTAGGATAGACCCTGATACTACCCGTATGAAGTAATGTGAAAATACTTCTTTAGGTAGACCATAGATCCATGTTTGTTCCTCAAAAACATCCAGATATTCAGTCACGTTCAGGCCCGTAAACTTACCTTTCTCTCTCAATACCGCTTGGACTACGCGGGCCCCTTGTGTCTCTATTACTAATTCTTTGAAGACTTCCTCCATCTCTCTTCTGTGGTCTCACCTAGAACGTAGAATGAGGTCCAATGTAAGTGGCTCTACTATCTCTCTCAACTCAGAGTAGAGATCAGAGAAGAAGCTCGATGGGTCACGAGCCACGAGGTGGAGGTCAATCTAACGCTCTCTGTCTAAGCCAAAGTCTGATATAAGTACTCTCTCTTTAAACCCCAAAAATCTCAATGTATTTTTCCCCTCTTTCAATGATATTTTTCTTATGCTCTATCTAAGCTATGAAATCAGCGAATCCCTAGTGTAAGTGGAAAAAAAGTGCACACACGTATGGACTAAGCTAATGCAGAGTGTAGATGCTCAAACTCAAGCAACAAAACAGTCTTTTTGTTTAAAGTGTGTGTAAAGCAATGCAAAAATTCACAGAACCTGAAATGCTAGTACCTGGAGTCTCTATGCGATGTCGAGGTTCCTATCTCTTTTCTCGAGGTATGGGTGGCGTGATGAAGATCACCGGGCAACCGCCTCGCTTCACATCGGGTTCAGGTGTCTGAAAGAAGGAGGTCAAGGGAATGGGAAGAATAGGCGTGGGGGTTGGATCAGTCCCCCTATGGTGTGCGTCGTTCCTGCTGTCCGGCGAGCGGCATCTGCGCGTTGGGTGCCTCGCCCTCTCACACTCTGGTGCGTGGCGATCCTCGTAAGGCCCCTACCCTACCTGATGGAGAGTGTTAATCTCCAAAAGAACAAGCTATTCTTGATGTTTGACCACCTCTATATCAAGAACAACTTTAAACTCCAACCAATTTTGGAAGACAAGTATCAAACTATCAAGAAATTAGCTAACTGTGAAGAAATTCATTTCTTAGAAAAGTCTGCTGCACATTAATCAATCATTGACTAATCATTTGTGTAAATTTTCTAATGAAACCTTGTAGAATGTGTTGCCTAGAGATTGTGCACCTTCTCCAAGTTGAAACACTTCAAATGCTTGAGTGGATTATGAGAAATGATTCAAACAATCTACCTATGTCTGAAACTGTCTCTCTGTAGAGTCAACTTTGACACCTGCAACTTCTAAGACATGATTCTCCCAAACGAGAACCCTTTAAGCAAATGCTTTTAGCCATAGATGGCTTACCTTCCAACTTAAATTTTGACTCCTCATTTGTGTAAAACTTTACACTATGCACTAAGCACTGTCCATTTCTTTGATCATCGAATCTGCGTGTGTTTCAGAAGACACTCAACACTTTCTCACATATAGATGTTCCTGTCTAAAATTCTCTCAGCTTGTTTGCAATTGGACTCTCAAAATTTAACCATAGATAGATAAATTATGGACTTAGACGTGTACAAAAGGATTTCTCATAAGATTAAACAGAGAAGGAGAACTAGAGAAAAGAGCGATGCGCAATTCTCTGAAAACTTTTCTCATCTTAACTCTTCATACATCTGATGGATGATACATACAATGTTCATCATCTACTCATCTATATTTCATCTCATACTTCTCTTTTTTCTAAAAATAAGACTATGAGCATGTACTTATATATACATATGAGTACTGATTCGTCATTACTTCAAGTATATTCAAGTGTATACAGAACTAATGTACATATAATTTAAAGAACTTTGCTATCTGAATCTTCTCTTTACTTCATGAAATTGATCTTCAATCTTTTCTTCATCTCTTCACTTCTAGACTTTATATAATCACCAATTGTTGATTGTTCTGCTCCAATAGCTCCCCCTCAATCATCAATTGTGATTACCTGCATCTTCTTTATCCCTGCCATATCTTTAAACCTCTACAACTTTGGTCCATCCAAACTTTTTGTCATCATATCTGCAAGTTGATCTTTTGTAGGAGTATGCATAACTTCTATTTCTTTATCAACAACCTTCTCTCTCAGAAAATGATACTGAATCTCAATATGTTTAGTTCTAGCATGAAATACAGGATTTGCTGCCAAATATAAAGAACTCATATTGTCTCCACAAATGAGAGGAGTCCTCTCAACAATATCAAAACTCTTCATAAGAGTCTTTAACCATATTACTTCCTTTGCAGCTTCTACCATGCCTTTGTATTCTGCTTCTCTAGATGATAAAGCAATTGTATGTTGCTTCTTAGAGCACCATGAAATTAGCTTGTCTCCCACATAACACAAATATCCATGTGTTGATCTTCTATCATCAGAATTACCTGCCCAATCTGCATCACTGTATATTTTGACTCTTGTATCTGAAGTATATCCATAATACAGACCTTCTTTAAGTGTGCCCTTGATGTACCTAAGTACTCTTTGTCCTGCAATCTTCCATTTTAAATTTGGTTAACAAATTTTTCAGATACCTTTCTTGAGTTACATATACTCCATGTTGAGTATATGAAATCTCCATTCCCAAAAAGAATGAAAAATTTCCCAAATCACTGATTTTAAATTCTTTCTCCATCCGTTTCTTAATCATGTGTATGCCTTTGTCATCTGTTCCTGTAAGTATTATGTCATCAACATAAATACAAACATAAATAAATCCATCCTCACTTGCTTTGACTAACAAGCTACTATCTACTTTTGATGCTTGAAATCCAAGTTTCTTCAAGAACTTTACAAGCCTATAATTCCATGCCCTTGGGGCCTACTTCAATCCATACAAAGCTCTCTTGAGCTTACACACATAATTTGGATACACTTGATCTTTGAAACCATCTGGTTGCTCCATGTAAACTTCATCTGAAATATGACCATTCCAAAATGCATTCTTCACATCTAACTGAGATAATTTCCAACCTTTGCTAGTAGCAATTGCTATGAGAGTCCTTATGGTTGTCATCTTTGCAACAGGACTATAAGTTTCATCATAGTCCACACCATATGTTTGTGCATATCCCTTCACAACAAGCTTGGCTTTGTACCTAGATATACTTCCATCTGCAAACCTTTTTGTTTTGTATACCCATTTACATCCAATGATCTTCTGACTATTTGGCTTAGGAACCAAATCCCAAGTCTCATTTTCCATCAATGCATCATATTCCTCTTGCATAGCTTTTTCCCAATTCTTCTTCCCTTTGGCTTCATCATATGTGGATGGACCTTCATCTACTTTTAACATGTAAGCATAATCTTTAGTAGTCAAGAATGAAGTATCATAGCTATACCATGTAGGTTGCCATTTGTGCCTAGATGACCTTCTGACTTCTCCACTTCTTGAAGTTACTGGTTCATCACATTCTGGATCAAATCTTGGCATTTCTTCAACTTCAACCTATACTTCATTATTCTCATCTTCATCAAATATTTGAACCTTTGATTTACCTTTCCTTTGATTCACAATTTCTTCAACATCTGCATGAATATTAAGTGTACCTGCATACCAAGTACCTTGCTCATCAAATGTAACATCCTTAGACACAAGAAATTGCTTTGTGGATGGGTTCCACAACCTATAACCCATCTGCTTGTCATCATAACCTATGAATACATACTTTTCTGCTTTAAGTTCCAATTTATGCCTCAATTGAGATGGCACATATATATATGCCAAGCATCCAAATATTCTACAATGATCCAAGGTAGGTCTCTTACCCCACCAAGCTTCATATGGTGTCATACCCTGCAAGGCTTTACATGGTAACCTATTGACCAAGTATGTGGCTGTGTTTACAGCCTCAGCCCTTAAATAATTAGGATAATTTTTCTCCTTCATCATAGATCTTGCAAACTCAACAAGAGTTCTATTTCTTCTTTCTGCTACCCCATTTTGTTGAGGAGAGTACCTACAAGTAACCTCTCTCTTTATACCTGCATTCCACAAGTAATCACTGAAATCATTAGAGAAATACTCTCCCCCTCCATCTGACGTGAACCACTTCAATTGTTGACCTGTAATTCTTTCTGCATATGCATGATAGTGTGTAAATGTATTAAACACTTCTGACTTGTCTTTGATCACATAGATTGTAATCCATCTGGTAGCATCATCAACATATATGACATAATATCTTGAACCATTTATAATGAAGTCCTTTGAAGGACCCCATACATCTGTATGTACCAATTCAAGTCTTTCTGAATACATAAAATCATGCTTATTGTATGATTGCTTATGAGCCTTACCTAAGTGACATGCTTCACATTTTTATGTCATGTGTTTGTTGCGAACATTTGTTTTATGTAGGGTACAAGTTTTAAATTATGTAAATACCTTTGGGAAGTCTTCAAATACTTCAAGAAGGCTCATATTATTCATAAAATGTAGCAAAAATACCACGTGAGTTCTAGAACATGGTGAGTCAAATTAGTGAGTCACAAGGGAGCTTCAGTGGTGTCCTAGTGGAAGGTCGATGTGGCTAGTTCTCAAAGTCCATCAATACTTTGCTTATTTGAGCACTTAAGTCATGTAATACCTCCATCCAAGTGTCTACCACGAATTTAGATGTATTAGGAAGTTTTTAGATTAGTTTCCCATGCTATAAAAAGAGGAGAAGAGTCGTGATCTTGTGGGATGTCCAAGAGAGTCATATGTGTATCTCTACACTGCTGTAGTTTTGTATGCAGAGATTGTAGAGCTTGTATCTCCCTCATTATATATCCAAATTACATGTTTGATAGCTCATTGGAAAGCTCGTACTGTCTACTTTCTTCCTCTAAATTTTCATAATCATTGGATTTGTGAGCTGAGAGCAATACTCTCTGCACATAGTGTGTGTTCTCTGTTTTTTATCCCTGCTGAAGGTCTCCATTAAACCTCAAACTTGCAGAGGTCATATCTCCTTGTGTATGTATTCAAATCATGTGTTCTTTGGCTTGTTAGAAAGATCTTTAAGTTTACTTGTATTAGGGGAAGTTTCAAAGTCATTGGACTTGTGAGTTAAGAGCAGTAGTCTCTGCAAGTGATGTGTGTCCTCAGGTTCATCTCTGTTTCAAGGTCTCCATTAAAGCTGCATATTGCAGAGGTCATAGCTCATTGTGTATTTATCCATTTGAGGTTTTCTATATCTTGCTGGAAAGATCTTAGAGTCTAGTTTATGTGTGTGAAACAGTTTTGGAAAATTTCAAGTGAGTAAAGAGCAATTTGCTCTGCAAGAAAATTGGTCTGTGTATACAAGTTTGTGAAAAAGTCAACTAGGTCCTGTTGGGTTTCACCTACTTCTAGCTGTACTTTGGAGATCAATAAACTCCAACATTGGTATCAGAGCAAGTACTTGGAGGCTTGGAGAAGGTTATCATACCTTGACGAAGAATTTGAAGCTATCAAGGAAGCAGTTCATCATCAACACTACACAAAGGTAGAAGAAGATTGCAAGGAGGCATCTGAAGCAACATCCAAACAAAGAAAGGTGCACATACCTCATTTACAAGGTAAATATTATATTTCTTCTCATCACACACATTGGAAAGGAGGCTTAAAGGAGGAAGCTTAGCATTTGTATTATGGGAGACCAACATGCACAAATAGAGAAGCTTGATAAGACCAATTATCAAGCATGGAAGTTTAGAATCACAGCATACTTGCAAGGTAGAGGCTTGTATGGTTTGATTGACGGCACAGATATCAAACCCACATTACCAGAGGACCCAAATCAGCAACAATTGAGGGAGTTTAGACTTTGGAATGAGAGAGACAAAAGGGTTATATTCATTTTATCACAAAATATTCAAGATTCAATGGTAGGACACATACAAGATCTAGACACAAGTAGAGATGTTTGGCTTGCATTGGAAAGGTTGTATGCTACAGGTACAAGAGCAAGGAAGATTCAACTCAAAAATGAGTTGAATAACATAAAGAAAGATACAAGGACATCGGTCAATGATTACATATTGAAAGTTAAAGAGATTGCAGATCAACTAGGATCAATTCAAGCTCATGTGGAGGACGACGACTTGGTTGCACATACTCTCAACGGACTCAAAGATGATGAGAGATGGAAACCCTTCATTACTTCAGTTTATGTTAGAGGAGAATTACCAGATTTTGATCAACTTATTGCCCTTATGGTCACGGAGGAGATGAATCTAAATGGTTCTACTTCAAATCAAAAAGGATCTCAAGGACAAGCTCTTTATGTAGGATCATCAAGAGGTGGAAACAGAGGTGGAAGAGGTTCAAATAGAGGTCGAGGAAGAAGGAGCGATGATCAAAGGACTTCAAGTGGCTTCTTCAACACAAGAGGAAGAGGAAGATCAAGCGCTAGAGGTACGAGAGGCTACTACAACTACAACCAAAGACAAAGGAGTGAAGATAATAAGAACAATTGCTATATATGTGGAAGGTATGGACACTATGCCAAAGATTGTTATCAAAATGAAAATAATCAAGGTGGTAATCGAAGAGGAGGCTATTCAAGAAGAGGTAAACAACAAGGAAATTATGCAGTTGAAGGTAAAAGTGATGATTATGATTCTCTTCTTATGATGAATGTAGAAACTAAGATGAATTGCAATAGCGATGTATGGTATGTAGATAGTGGTTGTTCTAATCACATGTCTCATGATGCTTCATGGTTTTCTAATATGCATAATCCGTCATGCAAAGGTCATGTTGAAAGAGGAGATGATACAACACATAAGATTATGCAGGTTGGAGATGTTGTTATGCAGGATAAGAGCAAGACAAATTGCTTGAAGGATGTACTTTATGTGCCAACGATCACTAAGAATTTGATGTCGGTTGGTCAAATGGTAGAAAAAGGTCTACAAGTGAAATTTAATCATGCAGGTTGCTTCATTGAGGATCCAAAGCAAAGGAGGTTAATTGCTAGAGGTCAAAAACAAGGTAGATTGTTTACATTCAAGGTAAACCCAAATCATACAAACTATTTCTCTTATGGTATGCATCGAATAGCAGAGCTTGATCTATGGCACAAAAGGATTGGACACATGAATGTACACAGGTTAAAGGAGCTATCAAAGAAGAGGATTGTTGAAGGATTACCTGATCTTACTAAGCAACATATGGTGCATCTTTGTGAAGCATGTCAAATGGGTAAGCAGAGTAGACAACCTTTCAAGCATTCAAGCTATGTAAGTGATGGTTTGCTAGATCTCATACACACAGATGTGTGGGGACCTACTAAAGAGGCATCCTTGGTTGGTAATAAGTACTATGTATCATTCATTGACGATCATAGTAAAATGACATTTGTGTATTTTATTAAACATAAGAGTGAGGTCTTTGATTGTTTCAAGAAGTTCAAATCATATGTCGAAAAGCAAACAGGAAGGTATATTAAGAAGCTAAGATCCGATGGAGGAGGAGAGTATTTCTCTCAAGCTTTTACTGATTTTTTGTATGATGAAGGTATCAAAAGAGAAGTTACATGCAGGTATACTCCACAACAAAATGGAGTCGCAGAAAGAAGAAACAGAATCATAGCAGAAGCATCTAGAAGCATGCTTAATGATATGTGTTTGCCTAATTATTTTTGGGCTGAAGCTGTTAGCACAAGTGTTTACATTATGAATAGAGTTCCGACTGCTGGAGTTCATCATTTGACACCATATGAGGTATGGCATGGAAGGAAACCAAGTGTAAGTCATTTGAAAGTATTTGGTTGTGTATGTTATGTACATGTACCTAGTGAGGTGAGATCTAAACTTGATGCGAAATCAAAAAAATGTATATTTATAGGTTATGCAGATACTCAAAGAGGATATAGATGCTATAATCCTCATACCAATAAGGTTGTTGTGTCAAGAGATGTAAACTTTGATGAATCACTTTCATGGTATGCAGATAAGAATTGTTTGCAGGTCATGGATGAAAATGAAGAAGGTGTGGTTGAAGGAGATGAATGCATAGTTCAGCCATCAGGAAGTTTAAATGATGAAAGGAGTGGTTTAGATGAAGAAAGAGGATCACCTTTCAATGGAAGATTAAGGCAAGAGTCACCTCCAAGTGTTAAAAGTAAAGGTAAACTCAAACTTGTTGAAGTTAATGATGAAGGAGAGGAAATTAGTGATGTATGTGAGTATGGAGAATCATCAAAGGTTCCTAATAAGAAAGGAAGAGCATCTACATTGGAGGTAAGAAGAACTTCAAGAGTAAGTAAGCAACCTCAAAGGTATACTTATGAATCTTTCATGAATACTCATTATGCTTTTATGACAAAAGTTGAGCAGGAAAATGAACCCACATGTTATGATGAGGCCAAAGGAGATGAAAAGTGGGAGAAAGCAATGAGAGAAGAAATGGAAGCACTACAGGATAACAAGACTTGGAATTTAGTTCCAAGTACACCAAAGCAAAAGGTAATTGGTTGCAAGTGGGTTTTTAAGATTAAAAGAAATAGTGATGGTAGTGTGTCTAGATATAAGGCTAGACTTGTAGCAAAAGGATATAATCAAACTCAAGGTGTGGACTATGAGGAAACATTTAGTCCAGTAGCAAATATGGCAACGGTGAGAACTTTGTTGGCTTTAGCTGCAAGTAAAAGGTGGAATATATATCAACTCGATATAAAGAATGCCTTTCTTAATGGTGAGTTAAATGAAGAAGTGTATATGTCACAACCAGATGGTTATGTGGATGCAAAATGTCCTAATCATGTATGCAGGTTAAAGAAGGCATTGTATGGTCTTAAGCAGGCACCAAGGGCATGGAATGCAAGGTTGGTAAAGTATCTTATGCTGCAAGGATACACAACGAGTCATGCTGATCCTTCACTTTATGTAAAACATGTAGATGGCATGTGTGTCTATGTATGCATTTATGTGGATGACTTGTTGATTACAGGGAATGATGCAAAAGCAATTGATGAGATAAAAGGTAGTTTGGGAAAGGAATTTAAAATTTCAGATCTTGGTTTGCTCAGATACTTTCTTGGGATTGAAATTGTGTATAGCGATGAAGGTATGTGGTTGATACAAAGAAAGTATATATGTGATATGCTGAAAAGGTTTGGTATGCAGGAATGTAAATTTGTTTCTACTCCAATGGAATGTAATGTAAAGCTAAGCGCAAAGGAAGGTGATGAGTTGCATGATATGAATGTATATAGATCCATGGTAGGATCTTTGATTTATGCAACAAAAACTAGACCTGATATATGTTATGCAGTGGGAGTATTGTCACAGTTTATGCATGAACCTAGAGTACCTCATATGCATGCAACGAATAGAGTGCTTAGATATTTGAAAGGTACCGTGAACGAAGGATTATTTTATAGTCATGATGCTGATCTAACTCTTAAAGTCTTTAGTGATGCAGATTGGGCTGGAAGCAAAGATGACAGAAGATCCACAAGTGGATATGTGGTAATAGCAGGAAACAAGACATTAACATGGAGTTCAAAGAAACAGCCTAGAGTTGCTTTATCTTCTATAGAGGCTGAGTATAGAGGTTTAGCATTGGCTACTACTGAGATTATGTGGTTTAAAAAGTTGTTTCATGACTTGAATGTGCAGGTTGATGTACCACTGATATATGGGGATAACTTGAGCAGCATTCATATGACCTCAAATCCTATTTTTCATGCTAGAACAAAGCATATAGAGGTTCACTATCATTATGTTCGAGAGAAGGCCATGAACAATGAAGTGCAGGTTTCTTTTGTTGGAACAAAGGATCAAGTTGCAGATATCTTCACCAAATCCTTGGATGGACCAAAGCTTCAAAGATTCAACTATATTCTTGGCATGAAGGAAATACCCTTTGAAACTTGAGGGGGAGAATGTTGCGAACATTTGTTTTATGTAGGGTACAAGTTTCAAATTATGTAAATACCTTTGGGAAGTCTTCAAATACTTCAAGAAGGCTCATATTATTCATAAAATGTAGCAAAAATACCACGTGAGTTCTAGAACATCGTGAGTCAAATTAGTGAGTCACAAGGGAGCTTCAGTGGTGTCCTAGTGGAAGGTCGATGTGGCTAGTTCTCAAAGTCCATCAATACTTTGCTTATTTGAGCACTTAAGTCATGTAATACCTCCATCCAAGTGTCTACCACGAATTTAGATGTATTAGGAAGGTTTTAGATTAGTTTCCCATGCTATAAAAAGAGGAGAAAAGTCGTGATCTTGTGGGATGTCCAAGAGAGTCATATGTGTATCTCTACACTACTGTAGTTTTGTATGCAGAGATTGCAGAGATTGCAGAGCTTGTATCTCCCTCATTATATATCCAAATTACATGTTTGATAGCTCAGTGGAAAGCTCTTACTGTCTACTTTCGTCCTGTAAATTTTCATAATCATTGGATTTGTGAGCTGAGAGCAATACTCTCTGCAAGTAGTGTGTGTTCTCTGTTTTTTATCCCTGCTGAAGGTCTCCATTAAACCTCAAACTTGCAGAGGTCATATCTCCTTGTGTATGTATTCAAATCATGTGTTCTTTGGCTTGTTAGAAAGATCTTTAAGTTTACTTGTATTCGCGAAAGTTTGAAAGTCATTGGACTTGTGAGTTAAGAGCAGTTGTCTCTGCAAGTGATGTGTGTCCTCAGGTTCATCTCTGTTTCAAGGTCTCCATTAAAGCTGCATATTGCAGAGGTCATAGCTCATTGTGTATTTATCCATTTGAGGTTTTCTATATCTTGTTGGAAAGCTCTTAGAGTCTAGTTTATGTGTGTGAAACAGTTTTGGAAAATTCCAAGTGAGTAAAGAGCAATTTGCTCTGCAAGAAAATTGGTCTATGCATACAAGTTTGTGAAAAAGTCAACTAGGTCCTGTTGGGTTTCACCTACTTCTAGCTGTACTTTGGAGATCAATAAACTCCAACAGTGTTGACCTGCAACATTAGGCAATCCAAGCACTGAACCATTGTTAATCATTTCTTTGATACCTCTTTCATTAAAATGTCCAAGCCTTTTATGCCAAAGATCCAATTCAGACACCTTTTGCTCTCCATATGTAAACATAGCATGTCCAACATTACCTTGTATCTTTAATGTGAAGAGCCTTCCTTCCTTCTTTCCTGTAACAATATGTTTATACCCTTGACTAGGGTCTTCAACATAAACTCCATCATTAGTGAACCTTACCTCATATCCTTTCTCCACAATTTGTCCCACACTA
>CM035413.1:131327984-131330484 GCA_020310875.1 Ceratopteris richardii
CATCACCTTCCTTTGCGCTTAGCTTTACATTACATTCCATTGGAGTAGAAACAAATTTACATTCCTGCATACCAAACCTTTTCAGCATATCACATATATACTTTCTTTGTATCAACCACATACCTTCATCGCTATACACAATTTCAATCCCAAGAAAGTATCTGAGCAAACCAAGATCTGAAATTTTAAATTCCTTTCCCAAATTACCTTTTATCTCATCAATTGCTTTTGCATCATTCCCTGTAATCAACAAGTCATCCACATAAATGCATACATAGACACACATGCCATCTACATGTTTTACATAAAGTGAAGGATCAGCATGACTCGCTGTGTATCCTTGCAGCATAAGATACTTTACCAACCTTGCATTCCATGCCCTTGGTGCCTGCTTAAGACCATACAATGCCTTCTTTAACCTGCATACATGATTAGGACATTTTGCATCCACATAACCATCTGGTTGTGACATATACACTTCTTCATTTAACTCACCATTAAGAAAGGCATTCTTTATATCGAGTTGATATATATTCCACCTTTTACTTGCAGCTAAAGCCAACAAAGTTCTCACCGTTGCCATATTTGCTACTGGACTAAATGTTTCCTCATAGTCCACACCTTGAGTTTGATTATATCCTTTTGCTACAAGTCTAGCCTTATATCTAGACACACTACCATCACTATTTCTTTTAATCTTAAAAACCCACTTGCAACCAATTACCTTTTGCTTTGGTGTACTTGGAACTAAATTCCAAGTCTTGTTATCCTGTAGTGCTTCCATTTCTTCTCTCATTGCTTTCTCCCACTTTTCATCTCCTTTGGCCTCATCATAACATGTGGGTTCATTTTCCTGCTCAACTTTTGTCATAAAAGCATAATGAGTATTCATGAAATATTCATAAGTATACCTTTGAGGTTGCTTACTTACTCTTGAAGTTCTTCTTACCTCCAATGTAGATTCTCTTCCTTTCTTATTAGGAACCTTTGATGATTCTCCATACTCACATACATCACTAATTTCCTCTCCTTCATCATTAACTTCAACAAGTTTGAGTTTACCTTTACTTTTAACACTTGGAGGTGACTCTTGCCTTAATCTTCCATTGAAAGGTGATCCTCTTTCTTCATCTAAACCACTCCTTTCATCATTTAAACTTCCTGATGGCTGAACTATGCATTCATCTCCTTCAACCACACCTTCTTCATTTTCATCCATGACCTGCAAACAATTCTTATCTGCATACCATGAAAGTGATTCATCAAAGTTTACATCTCTTGACACAACAACCTTATTGGTATGAGGATTATAGCATCTATATCCTCTTTGAGTATCTGCATAACCAATAAATATACATTTTTCTGATTTCGCATCAAGTTTAGATCTCACCTCACTAGGTACATGTACATAACATACACAGCCAAATACTTTCAAATGACTTACACTTGGTTTCCTTCCATGCCATACCTCATATGGTGTCAAATGATGAACTCCAGCAGTCGGAACTCTATTCATAATGTAAACACTTGTGCTAACAGCTTCAGCCCAAAAATAATTAGGCAAACACATATCATTAAGCATGCTTCTAGATGCTTCTGCTATGATTCTGTTTCTTCTTTCTGCGACTCCATTTTGTTGTGGAGTATACCTGCATGTAACTTCTCTTTTGATACCTTCATCATACAAAAAATCAGTAAAAGATTGAGAGAAATACTCTCCTCCTCCATCGGATCTTAGCTTCTTAATATACCTTCCTGTTTGCTTTTCGACATATGATTTGAACTTCTTGAAACAATCAAAGACCTCACTCTTATGTTTAATAAAATACACAAATGTCATTCTACTATGATCGTCAATGAATGATACATAGTACTTATTACCAACCAAGGATGCCTCTTTAGTAGGTCCCCACACATCTGTGTGTATGAGATCTAGCAAACCATCACTTACATAGCTTGAATGCTTGAAAGGTTGTCTACTCTGCTTACCCATTTGACATGCTTCACAAAGATGCACCATATGTTGCTTAGTAAGATCAGGTAATCCTTCAACAATCCTCTTCTTTGATAGCTCCTTTAACCTGTGTACATTCATGTGTCCAATCCTTTTGTGCCATAGATCAAGCTCTGCTATTCGATGCATACCATAAGAGAAATAGTTTGTATGATTTGGGTTTACCTTGAATGTAAACAATTTACCTTGTTTTTGACCTCTAGCAATTAACCTCCTTTGCTTTGGATCCTCAATGAAGCAACCTGCATGATTAAATCTCACTTGTAGACCTTTTTCTACCATTTGACCAACCGACATCAAATTCTTAGTGATCGTTGGCACATAAAGTACATCCTTCAAGCAATTTGTCTTGCTCTTATCCTGCATAACAACATCTCCAACCTGCATAATCTTATGTGTTGTATCATCGCCTGTTTCAACATGACCTTTACATGACGGATTATGCATATTAGAAAACCATGAAGCATCATGAGACATGTGATTAGA
>CM035413.1:131335484-131337984 GCA_020310875.1 Ceratopteris richardii
CTCAGCTTTATATCTGATGTAAAAGGATAATATAATCCTTCATTTATAGTTCTTTTGATATATCTAAGAACTCTTTGTCTTGCAACCCAATGTTGATCCTTCGGACAATGCATAAATTGTGAGAGAACTCCTACTGCATAACTAAGATCTGGTCTTGTTAGCGTAGCATAAATCAAGCTTCTCACTAAAGATTGATACTTTCTCATATCTTTGAACTCTGCACCATCATATTTGTTGAGTTTATGATTGATCTCAAGTGGTGTTGAGGCTTCTCTGCAATTCTCCATGTTAAAATTCTTCAGTAAGTTTAGGAGATAACTTTCTTGTGAAACATATACACCATGTTCTGTATATGTTACTTCCATTCCAAGAAAGTATGATAACTTTCCTAGATCACTGATCTTGAATTCTTTTTCAAGCAATCGCTTTACCTCCTTGATTCCTTCATCTGAGGTACCTGTGATCATAATGTCATCTACATAAATACAAATGTGGATCATACCTTCTTTTGTTCTCGTAATGAGTAGACTTGCATCTTCCTTTGAGCTTTGGTATTCAAGGTCATTGAGATACTTCACAAGTCTGTAATTCCAAGCTCTTGGAGCTTGCTTCAATCCATTGAGTGCTCTTCTTAATCTGTAAACATGATTTGGATAACTTGAACTTACAAACCCTTCAGGTTGTTCCATGTAGACTTCATGTGATATATATCCATTTAGAAATGCATTCTTTATATCCAACTGACTTAGCTTCCATCCTTTTGATGCTGCTACAGTAATCAATGTCCTTATGGTTGACATCTTTGCCACCAGACTGAATGTCTCATCATAATCTATGCCATGCATCTGAGTATAGCCTTTGACTACCAATCTAGCTTTGTATCTGGCAATTCTTCCATCTGCAAGTTTCTTAACTTTGTAAACCCATTTATTTCCAATCACTTTCTTACCATTTGGTTTTGGAACAAGTTCCCAAGCCTTGTTCTCTTCTAGCGCATTGAACTCCTCCTTCATTGCTTCTTCCCATTGTTCCTTACCTTTTGCTTCACTGTAATTCTGAGGTTCTTCATCTTCCTTTACTAAGTAAGCATAGTTTTTCTGAGTCAAATAAGAAGTATCATAGGAATACCTTGTTGGTTGTTTCCTTACTCTGTTTGACCTTCTTGGTTCATACTCTTCATGTGTATCTGAATACACTTCTTCATCAAATCTCGATGCATCTTCATTTGTCATAGTTGATCCGATCCTGGATGTACTTGCCTGCATATGATTTTCATCTCCATTCACCTGCATATGTGATTTACCTTTTTCAATTCTTCTTACCTCTTCTTCAAATGTTTCATCGTTATGCTCTTTATCTGTATACCAGCTCTTCCCTTCATCAAATGTCACATCTCTAGAAACAGTAAATTGTTTGGTAAACGGACTCCATAACCTATAACCAATCTGCTTTTCATCATATCCGATGAACACATATTTCTCAGCTTTTGGTTCAAGCTTATGTCTAAGTTGTGATGGTACATAAGCATAAGCCACTGATCCAAAAACTTTGCAGTGATCAAGTGTTGGCTTCTTACCCCACCAAGCTTCATACGGGGTCATTCCATTTAAAGTTGTACATGGTAATCTGTTTACAAGATATGTGGCTATATTTACAGCCTCAACCCAAAGATAATTTGGACAATTCTTCTCCTTTAACATTGCTCTTGCAAACTCAACTAGAGTTCGGTTTCTCCTTTCTGCTACTCCATTTTGTTGTGGTGTATACCTGCAAGTTATTTCTCTTTTGATACCTACATTCCACAGATAATCATTGACTCTTGAGAAAAATATTCTCCTCCTCCATTAGACCTTAGTCTTTTGATTTTTTGTCCTGTAAGTCTTTCAACATATGCATGAAAATGCCTGAAAGCTCCAAATACTTCTCACTTCTCTTTCAAAACATAAAGAGTTATCCATCTTGTTTCATCATCAATAAAAAGAACGTAATACCTTGAGCCACTAATAGATCCTTCTTTTGTTGGCCCCCATACATTTGTATGTATAAGTTCTAGCAAACCATTGTGTTTGTAACCCTTCTTTTGAAAAGGTAGCCTGTGTGCTTTTCCCATCTGACAGGCTTCATATTTGTGAATCATATGTTGATTCTTCATATTCGGTAATCCTCTTACGGATTGTTTTTCCACCATCATTTTGATTCCTTTTTCATTAAAGTGTCCTAACCTCTTATGCCAGAGGTCCAATTCTCTAAACACTTCATCACCATGTGTGATTAAAGCTTGACCAACATTCCCTTGTACTTTAAGAGTAAAAAGTCTACCTTCCTTTTTACCATAGACAATTTGATTGTATCCATTCTCTGGATCTTCGACAAATACTCCTTCATTTGTAAACCTGACTTGAAAACCTTTTTCTACTATCTATCCCACGTTGATCAGATTCTTCGAGATTGTTGGAACATACAAAACATTTGTTAGCAAGTCAGCTCCATTCTTACACTT
>CM035413.1:131342984-131357984 GCA_020310875.1 Ceratopteris richardii
CCCACTATTCATGGAGATAACATGAGTTCATTGTATGTAGCTGCTAATCATGTTTTTCATGCCAGGACTAAACACATTGAGACTCAGTATCATTTTCTAAGAGAGAAGATGATGGATAAGGAGGTTTAAGTTATACAAACTTCAAGAAAAGATCAGATAGTTGATATGCTAACCAAAAGCTTGGATGGACCAAAGCTACAGAGATGCAAAGACATGGTAGGTATAAAGAAGATAGAGAAAACCTCAATTGATGATTGAGAGGGAGATCTTGGGGAAAGACAATCAACAATTGAAATTTTGATGAAGTTTTGAAGTCAAGGATTGAAGAAAAGATCAAGATATGAAGCATGAAGAAAGTACATGTTCAGAGAATGAAGATTTATATACATATGTACATTAGTTTAGAGTTAGTTCACTTATACTTTTGTATGGTGAGGAGCTTGTACATATTTGCCAATATATACAAGGAAAAATGTCGGGGCAAAAGATGAGAGAGTGTGAGAGAACAAGAGTTGAAGAGAATTAGAAGTCGTTAGACACTTGTGAAGTGAGTAAGGTAGCTCTCTCATCCAGATGTAAAACTTTTAAGTAATGAAGAAAAGTTACACCTGATTTTTCTGTGTGTTCTCCTTCTGTGCTTGATCATTTCAAGAATTCTTTTGTAGGTGTCTATTTCCATAGCTAATGAGTCTATGGTTGAAGTTTGAGAGCCTAATTGTAAATAGGTTGTGAGAATTAATAGTAGGAACATTCATATGTGAGGAAGTGTTGAGTGTCTTCTAAAACAGGTGCAATCCGGATGGTCAAAGAAATGGTCAGTTCTCAGTGCATAGTGTAAAGTTTTGCAAAAGTGAGGAGTCAGAATCTAATTTGGAAGGTAAGCCATCTATTGCTAAAAGCATTTGCATAAATAGTTTCTAGTTTGGGAGAACCAAGCTTTAGAAGTTGTAGGTGTCAAAGTTGACTGTAAAGAACTATAGTTTTAGACATACGTGGCTTGTCAAGATCATTTCTCAAGATCTACTGAGTCTTTTGGAATGATTTAACTTGGAGGAGGTGGGCAAACTATAGACGACACCTTATACAAAGTTTTGCCAAAAACTCTACACATTTGACAAGTCAATGAGTGAGTTATGTGCAGTAGACTTTCTGTGTAGTCATCTTCTTCACAGTTTGTTCAAGATTTTAGTAGATGAGTATGCATCCTCCAAATTGGTGAAGGTTTTAAGTTATTCTTGATATAGCCTTAATGCTTGATTTATCTTGTTTTCATCAATCCTAGATGCACATTGAAATAGCCAAGATTTCAATTGATTAAGTCTAGACTAGGATAATGAAAAAACCCACTTTCCATTCCAGGCATTAGTTTGCATTAAGGAAAGCCTTGATTTAAAAAAGATCCTTGTGCTTCAAAGAATGTATTTTGGTAGTTAAATTCCAGATTTCCTTTCCATTTAGTAAGCTTTTTATTGCACTACGCTGATATGTTTTTATATCATAGTGCATGAGGACAAAGCAAAGCAAAGGATATACATGCATCAAGATTGCATGATATACATTCTTAGTACAAGAAAAGGTCATGCATCAAGCTCATGCATGATTGTTGCATTATTTTTTGGGCATGCAAAGAACATGCATGCATACGCATGTGAGCATATGGATTTTCATGTAGATACATGCATTTGCATGATAGAATGGTATGTTGTTTGCAAGTAGATATGAAAATGTACTCTATTAGTATTTATCTTACTTTATAAAGCTCATGGCTTGACAATAGGGAAGACAGAGGAGTAGTTAGTTGCAAAGACATGCAAGTTCTAGTTTGCAGCTCAAGTAATTAGTCGATTCCTTCCCAAGTTCATACTCCGCTATATACTTAATGACAATTAAGTATGTTTGATGTCTTACTAGGTATAAGTAGGCACTAGGAGAAAGTTAAGTATTAAATTTTCTTGATGACCAAGAAAATTTAATTACTTGCAAACCTTTTGCGATGTATGATGACTCTAAGTCCCGGATGTACTTAGGAAGTCATGGGGATAAGCTTTAATTGATTAGTTACATAATTTATGTAACTTCTCAAGCATCCCAAGTTTGGATGATAACTTCAGCTATTTCAAGTTCCATGAGCACTCTTCT
The DNA here is from genome assembly GCA_020310875.1 of Ceratopteris richardii. Taxonomy (NCBI): domain Eukaryota; kingdom Viridiplantae; phylum Streptophyta; class Polypodiopsida; order Polypodiales; family Pteridaceae; genus Ceratopteris; species Ceratopteris richardii. The sequence goes on from CM035413.1 coordinate 131,345,124, forward strand.
ATTTAGAAGATTTCGAAAGTTCTAAGAATTTTCTTTGTGGTTTCAAGATTCGTATATCACAATGAAACCTTGATAAGTGACTTTTAGGAATTGAGATATTTCCTAAAAAAGAAACACTAAAATAAAATAGTCAAGCCTTCTATTTCACGTGAGATCATTCTCCTACCATGTTCAAGATGAATTTATTTTTGGAAGGCAGATATTCCAAGTAGAGGATCTTAATTGATTCATGAACTCTTCGCAAAATACACATAAATTCGTACTATCTGATAGGACCTAGCATTGATGATGTTCTAATAAAGGTGCAAAGAAAAACTATCAAGCTTTTTTAAGTTTCCATTTGATTTCATCCCAAGGAGTGATGAAAATCAAAGGTTGAACCTCAACATCAATTGATTTTTGATGTCAATAAAAGGATGTTAGGTTCTATAGTTGCATCTCTCGTAAATGATGCAACTAGCTAAGCAATCTTTAGGAAATAAGATAAGTTCCTAAGGACTTGAAGCAAGTGTGAACTTTTTATTTAGGAATAGAAAGTTCTAAGAAATGGATCTCCAATCCATGTACTCTTCCTAAACAAGCTATAAAGCTCAAAGTTGTGTTCATAGTAGCATTACTATTGGATCAATCAACAATAGATGCTTGGACTTTAAACATAATTTTGATTGGTGAAATATGTAACATCTAAAAATTGACCAATAATAATGAATTTTGTATCAAACTCAAGAATAGGAGTCGATATCACATAAATGAAAGTTCAACTTAAACTTTTATAGTGGCATGGGAAACCATATCCAAAAGGTGATATTTAGTCTCTAGTTTGATACTCAAGAAATGAATACAATTGAATCAGTAAACTTTCTGGATATTATTTGAAAGAATTTCTTTCAAATATCCTTCTAACATTGCAAAAGATTCGAAGATGAATCATTTTCTCAAGATATTTGATTCCCTAGAAGGAATCTCAAGTCTTTGAATAATAACATTTTTCCAAGTATTGAGAATGAAGTTCTTCATACTCTTTAAACAATAAGTAGTTCCTTGGACGTCCCAAACCACCAGAAGTGGTACTTAAAGTCCAAATTGTGATATGACCTAAAGGTATATCAAAAATTCTTAGCTTCGGAATCGGAGAGGCATTAGTGTATGCTTGGACTTGAGTAAGGGAAAGATCTCTAAAAATCCTACAGGTAAGCAAAGAAGCTTTAGATAGTTAGGAGATCTTAATTATAAAGACTTATTCTTTATTTTAGTCGCAAGATCAACTAGACTTGATCAAGCTTCACCATGATTGTCCAAGTATGTGCGATTGGAACTACTTTGTAGATTGCCCAAGTATTGGCAATAAAATTCCTTTCGAGAATTATTCACTTAGGTTCCATTTGAGTTGTTCCAAGTCTGAACAGAGTGAAGGAATTCCAAGAATGTAGTATGCAACCGTGAAGATGATACTTAAGTCTGTGGAAGGTAAAACATAATGTTTGCCTATCCTTAAAGGTATTTTCGTACAAATCCAAACAACATGAATGGATGCTTAAGACTTAAGCAGTAGAGAGATTCCTATATAAAGTCCTTGAGGTAGGTACCTAAAGCATGAATAAAGAAAGGAATCTAAAGATAAGAAGTTAAAAACTCTTGTCACTACAAATTGGTGAAGAATAAATCAATTCAACTTGAATCTATGAAAATTCAAGTACTTGGAATTCTGATTGGTTTTCATTTGAAAACCCTAGCAAATAAGGATGGATGATCCATCAAGAGGTTTTCAAGTTTCCAAGATAAAGCACGTGATTGTGAGACGATCATGTGAAGGAATCAAAACCTAGAAAATCTAGTTAGAGGTAATGCCTGAAACTTCCAAATTCTTGTAAAAGAATTGAAGAGATAAGGTACTCTATCAACAAATGTTTATACTTTAGGATAAGTATCACCCATATATTAATGTGAATATAAAATAGGGTGGTATGGGACACCTGATTTTATACTCTGATGATGTAGGAAAGATGGTAGGGGACATTGGACCGTGAGATGATAATTATCTTTTAGTCCTAGTTTAGATCTTGAAGTTAGGTTTGATCCTCAAGAGAATTAAGACTTCTTAGAAGGAGTTTAATTCAAGAAGGATAAAAGTAGTATCTTAAGATATTTCAAGATAACTTCAAGATCAAGGAAACTAAAGATATGAAGTAAGTAACTTCCAAGATCTTCTTAGAACACTTCAATCTTAAGTGTTATTGATCAGAAATATTTGATAAATTTTTTAAAAAAAGTTGGACTTTGATTTTTAGTTGGTATTTTCAACAAAGGATTTGACTGACTAAGTCAAGCATCAAGTTCCTAGTGTAACTTGGTAAATTCACTCTTTTGACTCAAAGAAATGCACAAGAATTGCATTCCTAGTAAGGAGTCAGAAAGACTGAATGTGACCTGAACTTAGCCTCAAGAGAAGCATTATTTGAATACTAAACTCATCAACAGAACCTCAGTGAGTCGACACACTGATGTTGGTTACCAAACTACTATCTTGTGGTTGGATTATTTTTTTAATTTGCTTTGAATATTTTTGAGAATCCAGCTTACTTCTCTTAAAGATAGAAAAAATGCTTCAATATCCTGTTGAAATAAGTCTTTAAATACTTAAAGTCGTGGGTCATCTAGACTTTGACTCATAGCAAGTTTACGTGTCTTCGAAGCATGAATTGGTTGTACAAAGTTTTTAGTTATTTCTTTCCACTTTCCAAATCTTCTGGAATTGGCTCAGATATGGTATCTAATTTCTTTTGTAAAAGATTAGGGTTAGTCAATTAAAACTAGGTAACTAAATTGAACATCCTAGATAGATGTTATGTACAAGAACCTTTTCAATCTTCAAAAGATAACAAATCTAAGGGGACTTATTTATTTGCGTTTGCTTCAAGTTATAGCATAAATGATTTCCTAGAGTCTAGTATACTCTAGAATATAGAACTTAGGAATTGCTCAGTAGATTGACAATTCCCAAGAACTAGAAACTCAATTCTATGAGAAAAGTGTCCTAAATTGGACAATTTTCATTTGAATTTGAATTTTTCAAGTTATAGTATTGTTGACTCAAAGAAAATGGTAAACTTTCTCCTACAGTTTACATAGGATTTTTAAAACCCATTAGGACAAAGTAGTCTTCTAATCGGGTTAAAAAATCAATAACTGTTGGATAGGAGTACAACATTGCTCAAACATCCATGTTAGAAGTTTGGGGACAACCAAAACTTCAAGTTCTCCAAACCAAATTCAAGTGAATCAAGAGTTCTCAATGTCTACGAGGGATATGAATCGCACCTTCATTATTAAGTCCATGCACCACTCATGCCCAGAAATGGACTAGTAATTTGAGTCCATCTAGTTCACATGTTTGTGCCTAGATCCCACCTAGAAAAAACAGTGAATTGTCCAAGGATGTTTTTAGATCCACCCTTATTGATTCATTCACTACTTTGTACTTTAACCAGTTTATCAAAGTGCAAATAGAGATAGTGTTTTGAATCATTTGGGCAAGGATGCCACCACAGAGATGAGACATGTTCTTCCAATTCTAGAACATGACCATTTTCTTCCAGTTTTAGAACATGAGGCTCGGGGGTTGCCTATAGTAGATACATAGCTCTATTTTCGAGGACGAAAATATTTTCCAAGGGGGGAAGAATGTAATAAAATAAGTCTGTGATCTAAGGATTCGACCGGTTCAGGCGGATCTGAATTCAAACACCGTTTGGTCATCCTTGTGTATGACCAGAGATCTAAAGTTTAGACTTACTAGGAGGTCTTGTATCTTTTGAAGAAGTGATCTACTTAGCATAGTGGTTAAGTCTCAAGGATGTGAAGGAGGAGGTCTTGGGTTCAATCCCCATAGGGGACATGAGGAGAGTATTTTGCCCAAAGAGATCTAGAGCCTTTTAGAAGCATCCACTTGAGTTAACTCGAGTTGACTGGGACACTTGGGGCACATGCAGTTACATGGCCTACACATGGCTGGCTTGTATCCACCTCCCCAAGAAGGTAGTCCCCTGGAGAGAGCTATATATAGAGGCATTTGGTTGGGAGGAGAGTCCTCTCTCTAGCATGCCGTGGTTGTAACCTTCATTCTCTTGCAAGTAGATAGATAGATAGATAGACAGATACATGGATAGATAGATAGATAGATAGATAGATAGATAGATAGATAGATAGATATATACATAGATAGATGATAGATAGATAGATAGATAGATAGATAGACAGATAGATAGATAGATAGGTAGATAGATAAATAGATAGATAGATGGATGGATCGATACACAGATTGATAGATAAATAGGCAAGAGGAGGGATAGATAGATAGAAAGAAAGAAAGAAAGAAAGAAAGAAAGAAAGAAAGATAGATAGATAGATAGATAGATAGATAGATAGATAGATAGATAGATAGACAGATAGATAGATAGATAGATAGATAGATAGATAGATAGATAGATAGATAGATTGATAGATAGAAGCTTATGAAGTTTATAGATGATTGAAGTTACATGTTCAATTCAGTTTGTACCATTTTTACATTGAAGGGGGAATTGTTGGAAACAATGTCAAGATGGTCTAGCATGTCACTTGGCCATATTTCAATTTGTACACCAAAATATCTCAAGAAGAATTGACGGGCGTCACGGCATATATACTATTCGTGAGATGTGTTGTACAAGAAACCATGTTGGGCGCTTGGCTACCTCAAGAACCTCTTATCCAACCCGTTTGGGTTCGATCCTTGACTCCAACAACGGTGCAGCGCGAAGAATATTTTGTCACGCTTTTTAGAAAATAAAAGCAATGGACGATGATGGAGTAATCGCGTAGCGATGAGTTTGCTTTATTTGAGAGCTTTTCACAATAGCTTTTGGAGGACAATCAACTACTATATAAGAAGAGGTATAGGCTCATTATATTCATCCTTCACAAATTTCAACACAAGATTTGGAAGCTTGGTCCCTCAATAGAGGTGGTGCTTCTTAGCACATGGGGCAGCCATGGTGCTATTTTGGAGCATGTTGAGGAGCGGCTATGGAGTTCTTCTTGGAGAAGAAGAGTGTGCTCACACTCTTGCTTATGGAGAGGGTTTACCCCGCAGTAGCTTGGTGGTGCGGATTAGCCATTCACATGATGTATCTGAAGATTGTCTTCTACATGAAGATTTTGGTTTACTTCAAAGACATTGGATGGTGGTTAACACAAGATTTACATCTTATGTCAAGAATTCAAGTACATATTCTCTTTATGCACACAGGTACTACTTGGAGTTTATGGAGGCAATGACATCCATATCAGGAGGAGTCCTATTCGGCATAGGTACAAGAGAATACGTGTATGCTTTATGCATACTTGGATGAGGTGTTAGAGACGATATGTTCATATGAGTTTGAGGATTTCTGCCAGCAAACTTGTTAGCATTCTTTGCTACTTTTGTAAGTATGTGATCTTTTCACACAGGTGTCTAATGGTTAGATGAGGGTTTGTTGATTATAAGTTTTAAACTGATCCTTCCTCTTTCTGTCACGCATATTCACTCTTCTACAACCTATCAGGTCAGACATCTCATGTATATTCAGATTTCTGTCTATACATCTGAATATGTTTGTTACATTTGTACATTCACTCATCCATCTATTTCTGTTCACATAGAGTGGTTGAGAGATTTGCTCCCACATTGTACATTGAACATTGGTATATATGATAGTCTGAGTAAGTAGTGGCTTACGTGACACTTTACACATGTTGTCTAGTCTTTCTCTATCTTTATCTCATCATTTGTATGATTAAGTGTGGTATGTTCATGGTTTGTCAATATTGGAAGATTGCTAGAATCTATGTTGTAGATGCTGGACCTATGGAGCCTTGGACCTGTGGTATTAGTATTGGGCCTACTAAATTTCCAAGAGTGTAATGTGTTATCACCTGTTTCAACATACCCAGCAACTGGCAATTTTTGCAAAGAACTAAACCATTCTACATGACTGGTCATGTGATTTGAAGCACCTGAATCAACATACCAGACATTATCATTGGATTTTGAAACATGAGCAAACATTGTATTCATCATGTGATACTGAACCATGAACAGCTTCTCAGAATCATGTGCATTTGTGGATGCATAGTCGTTTTGCTGCCTTCTATTATTCTGATTCTTCAACCTGCAATCACGTTCAAAGTGTCTAGGTTTACCACAATTCCAGCATCGTTTACTATCATTACCTGAATTATTTCTTTGGAAATTTTTGCGACCTCTTTGGCTCCCCCTTCGTTGAAATTGTCCTCTTCCTCTTGCATGATTTTGTTGTTGACCTTGATCTTGGTTACTATTTCCTCTTCCACTTTCGAAACCTCTACCTGTGTCTCTTCCTCTACCAGAGTAGAATACTTGCTCATAATTGGGCTTTCCTTGGGAGTTTGAATTCTTACCAAGATTCTTTTCTTCAATAATCAACATGGATACCAAATCAACAAAATTTGGAATATTTTCTCTCATCTGTATAGAAGTTCTGAACTGCTTATATGAAGCTCCTAAACCATGAAGGCACACTTCCACCTTATCATCATCATCTACATTCATCCTAATAGATGCAAGTGACTCACATATTCTTTTGATTTTCAGGGTGTTGTCACTTACCGGCACGCCCTTCTTCTCCAATGTATGCAGCTCGTGGTTGAGTTGCAATTTTTGTGCCTTTGTATTGGTCTCATACAATGTGATCTAACTCTTCCAAGCCTCTTTCAGAGTCTTGACATCTTGTATGTGGCCAACCATTCATTGTATTTTGTATGCTAACAGATAGCCAATACATTACCATTGGTGCTCCTTGATTCCATTCCTCATATGCTCTTAAGTGTTTTGTAGTTGGATTCCTCTATGTTAACTGTGGAGCATTTTAGTTCTCTCCTTTGATGTACTTCCAGTAGGCTTTTCCCATCAAGAAATTTGTCATTCTGAATCTCTAAGCATGGAAAGTGTTCTTGTCTAGCTTATTGCTCATACGCTGACTCATTCCATTTGTGTTTGCCATTTGTGCAACAACTCACAACACTGAAATACTACAAACAGCACTTCTGCTTGAACAATGTCGCACTATGACATGATAGTTCGATCTCAGTTTTCATGTATCAACAGAACATGGAATCGCTTAAGATTTTGGATCTAGAATATATGAGTGTTTCCAAATAGGAGGCAAGTTACAATTTTGCAAATTGACTTGGTTTTTTTGGGCCCCACCTTGCAAGCTCGAAATGGAGGTCGAGATGGCTCCGAAACTCTTGAAAATATTTTGAGGTCTTCTACCTTCACACCAATTTTCTTAGCAATCTGAGGTCATTCGTGAATCATGCTTTCTCCATGCCTTCTCATGTACTCTTCACCATAAACCTTTTCCACGAGCTCTCTATAGCCACACGCTCTGATACCATGTCACGAGGAAGGAGATAAGGAAGAAGGCTCACACACACACTCTCACAATCAAAGAGAAGCACACACTCAGATTGAGGCAAGGAAGAATGATCTTCTTCTTATTCTTCTATTACATAAAACGAATGTACAAGAATAACCTAAAAGCAAGATTAAAACAAGTGGAATATATAAACATCACTACATAAGGAAAAACCTAATGTCTTCGAATGAGTGAGTTGGCAAGGAACAAATGTGCCATCACTCTCGATAGATAAATCTAATAAAGCTAAATGAACTATCTTTGACATATACTGGCATGACCACTATACATGTGAGAGAAATGAAAAACTGATACGTGTTATCCTGGATCATCACATGTCGAGTGTGTTATCATTAAGGCTCTGGCTAGGGAGAAGTTTGAAGCTTTTCAAAGCTTTGGGATTACTTCCTTTTGTGGGGTGATTCCACATAGCTTGGCACCTCCTTATACATGAGTGCCAACTCCTTGTTCACTACATCACTCCCAAGGGGGATCTATTGATATATTTAGGTAGTGATGTGTGTGAATGCACTAGGAACCCGAGGGCAATTTTTCCCTCTTTAGGAGGTTTCTTTGCGGAGCTTGTATATACGCCTATTTCCCTAATGGGTTACTTATCTTTGTACATTCTAGTGGTAATACATTCAGTATTGTGTGTTGTGCTCCAAGCTTCTTCTTCTTCTTTGTGCTATTTGCATGCTTCTGTAGACGCTGAACTCTAATAGACTTACGCTTGACGCTCTTGATTTTTCTGTTAACTTGACTTTCTCTATTGTTTTGATCTTGAATTCTTTCTTAACTTGATTTCTCATAATTTCTTTGTCTAAATTTTAAGTTTGCTTTCATTTTAATTTCTAAATTTTGGTATGCTTTTTAGTTGTTTTTACAATTTATTGTTTTATGTTTTTTAAACATATTTTTTGGTTTTTTTTCTTTTTATCTAAGCTATGAGTAGCCCAATATTAGTTGAAGTAACAATAGACAAATATGCAAGATAACTAGTTGAAACTAATGTAGAGTATGAGTGAACAAATTTAAGTAGAAAAAAGGACTTTCTTTTTCTTGTGCATGAAGCAATGCAGACATTGAAATAACTTAAAAAGTGAATACTTCGAAACTTGCTCTAAAGCAAAGGTTCTAGATTTATGTAGTGAAAAACTATTTTTACATTTTCCTTGTGAAAAAAATAAATACAAGTATTTCCACAAATACATAAAAAGTGTTTTCTCTATCAACTCAAAGGTGTGGGTAGTGATTCGAGGATCTCTATCTCGAGGGAAATTGCCTTGCTTAACATTGTGTTCAAGTGTCGATGGAATGTTAGTCATAGTGGAAGGTCTATCTTCTTGAGTCATAGAAATCCTATGTGAGAAACTCTCTAGATCAGATCCTTTCAAATCCTTAAATGAGTGTGCAAAAGAGATTTGTAGCTTCCCATTGGAGTCGATTCATTTCTTTCTCCTCTTCCAACAATGCGCTTCAAAGGCTTAATCTACAAATATCTATGGCATGTAACATGGATCCTCTAATCACCTCTCTTTTACACACATTGGCATTAGAATCTACATTCTCTTCTCTTCTCTCTTGGTTGGCCTATAGATCCAAAGACAGGTATCTTCACTCATTCAAGATTGATCACTTTAGACGATGTCGAGAAATATAGATAATAACTTTTTCTTTCTGGTTTGGATTCAACTAGAGAGAGGGAGCATCCCCTAGTGTTTTTGATACAGTCAACCTTTTCCCCAATCTTGTGCCACTTTTAGATGACACGTGAAGGGTCTCCCCAAGATCATCTCATATTTTCTTGCATTTCCAAATTGACATATACCCAAGGTATGTTCCAACTCCATAGCATAGGTTGTAAAAGTGAAAATTTCTAGTAGACCTCATGGGTATTTAACATGATGATATACCAATTCTCGTTTCTTTATGTTGGAGGTAGCCCATAGTGATTGTGCCTAGGCCCTTGAGCATATTATCGGTGTCTATAACCATATGATTTTTATCTATTTTGATATTTCTATGTGTGTATTAATCTGATTGATGATAAGCTTTTTGGTACTGTATTTGAGGCTATTAATATTGTTGAATTTGATTATCATAAGACATTTTTCTACTCCCTTATTGACTTAAAGCTTGTTGGTTATGAAAACACTAAGTTATGAGATAATTTTTCATATTTTAATTCATGTCACAAAACAAAAAAGGAGTTTCCTCAATTTGGTTGTGTCCCATAGCATTGATCTTGTGTGTTCTGCATGCTCATAGGATGGTCACCCCATCGTATATGTCAAGTACTCCTTATACTTCCATTATTGTATGTGCATATTTCCTACAAGCTAATTATACATTTATTTATGTGTGATTTTATGCGACATAATGCTATAACACATTTAACTTGCTTTCATTGTGAAGTAATCCTACTAGATGTAGAATTTCTGAGCTCCACTTCACATTTTTCAAGATGATATTTCAATAAACATATCATATTTGAATGAAATAGATCTATGATATTTAGCTCCTTATAACTCAAAGAAATTAAAGAAGAAAGTTTGTTGCACCATTTTGTACTTTGATGGAGTGATCAATCTTATATCACCAAAACGTTTCTCACATTGGCTCTTTAGGGGATGGAACATTTAGATGGGAAAGGGTCACACACTATCGCATATGAGGGGAACATGGAGCCTTATACAAGCGCAAATACACGAGTGCAATTCAGAGCCAACATCATTATAAGTTCGACTATGCACATTGGTACACTAATGCCTGTATAAGCATCGATATATGTATCCATATATGTGTTGGTAATAATCCCAAGACCATTGGTATAAGTGCCAATATATTTTTGCCGGTATAGGTGTCGGTATGTACCTGCAAACCAACAATATAATCCATGGTATGCATGTTTGTATTCTTATCGCTGATATATGCATCAATATGTCCCTAGGCAAAAACATTGATCATACCGATGCTCATACCATGACCTATACTGACAACCAAGTTTGCATTTTTTTTTGGTAGAGTATGTTGTCTCTTGTTTCAACAATAGTACCATGCTATTATGTAGCAAAAGACAATACACTTTGTCCAAGAGAAAAAACCTAGTATATGTGACATGTACTCTAGTAGTTGCAGATTTATGGTTTACATGTTCGAGAACCAAAACATGAGTTCATAAAGCAAAACACTTTGACAAATATAAAAGATATATGTAGGAGTGGAATGAACTATGAACCATGTACAAAAGAGATATTCCATAAATGAACCATGTACAGAAGAGATATATATTCCATAAATGTACCATGTACAAACGTGTGGCAAACCCCTACCATATATGAGCCAACTACAAAATGTAGCAAACCACTACCATATATGAACAAAATACAAAATAATGGCACACCATTACCATATATGAGCCAAATACAAAATTTTTGCACACCACTACCATATGCATGAAAGGGATCAAAACATCTATATCAATAGTCCTCCAACAAAATCACATTCATGAAATGAGACAAATTGACATGATATTTACAAACAAGAACTAAAAAACACCAAACCAAGTTTGTAAGCTCACCTCACGATAGATGCTCCCTTGAAATGACCATACCCTATCCCTCTAAGTCTTCCAACAATGAAACCAATCCATGACCATATCCATAAGCCTCCTATGCTTGTATCGGAGGATGACCCACTTCCAAATCCTACATCAAATATGCAAAACTTTAGATCAACATACATGATTTGTTTAAGAAAAGCGATTTTAATCATCAAAATGATAGTTGCAAACTCACGATGCATAGTGTCATACCCGTTGCTACCCAAATGTGACGCTCTATGTGTATCTAGATGTGTGAGTACTACATCTCATTGTTGATGATATGGGTCATGAGTCTAATGATATGAATCAGGATTCTACTACTTCTCAATGTGAATCATCTCAAACTCCTCAGTGTCTAACCATACAGGGTTTGGTAAAACTTATCTGAAACCATAATGAGTCTTTGAACCTCGATGGGACATCGTCTCATGTGCCATGTGTTGAATCCGCTCTAAGTTGATAATAGGGTGCACAAATCTTAGCCAGTACTCATGATTGATTGCTTCTATGATCTAGTTTTTGTGATCCTTGTCTTATTCACTTCATTTCACCATGATAGAGTGTCCAAATAGTATGGAGCACAACTATTGTATGTGCTGATGCATGGCCTTTCTAGATACATCCATCACTAGAGCTCCATCATGTATATGGTACACCTTCGAAATGCCATGGCCATGAGCATCCCAAGGTGTACATGGTGTACTATGTGGTGTACCCACATATGTGGTACTCACTCTAGGAGAAGAAGTGGGTGAGGCTATGTACCTTTCCTACATCTGAGCCACCTATAGATCCACCTCTAGAACCTGCTCCTCTAGAGCATAACCTCGATTGATGACACAAACAAGATAGGTTGACACCTCTGTCGCGTTGTGGTTTCAAATGCATACATCAACTACTAGAGACACTAGGGGATGGTTGAGAAGGTGGTTGTGTTGGATTCACAAAGCAAGGAGTACCCCGACAAGAGTAGTCCTGCCAAAGGGAGTACCTCCAAGAGAGTAGTCCCACCAAAGAGAGTGGTGCCAATAGGAGTGTTGCCATTCGGAATGAGGCCAGGGAAAATGCTACCCTGAGCAATCCAATACTATGATGCTCTAGTCATATGAGGAGGAGGTGCCTAGATATAAACTTCATAAGATGCTCCTCTATCATGGAATGAAAATTGGTTAGTAGACTATCTTCCATCATCCACTACAATAGAAAAATCAAGTAATTAGCAAACGATAATAATGGTAATATAGAACAATATTAGCATATTAAAAACATATCAAAATAAATAAACACAAATTGGTACATACAAGTGTTTTTTTCATAAATCCTCTATTTGAGCATCCTCTTGGAGATCTGAAGATGCAGAGGATATCTATCTCTACATTGGAGACTTCTAGATCTCTTTCTATGCCCATCACTTTTTGATCTCTATCTTCATACAAAATATTGTCTATTACTTCATCATGTACCTCGCCTTCTTCAAAGACCACTTTATCTTGGATAATGATATCTTCTTCCTTGTCTACCAAATGCATCTCAAAGTCCACCATGGATAGAATTTCTTCTATGTCTATGTCCTCAAAAATTTGTTTGCTATGTGCAGAGACTTATAAAACAAAGAGCCACTCTCATTCTTTTGAATCTAGCATAAAGAAAACCTTCTCATAGTGTTTGGGAAGTACAAATGTATCTCTTTCATCTATTGATAGCTTTGTCGAGTCTACTTGAAGCAAAACACTCTTATACCACCTTACTATTGCATTTCTTTGAGAGGTGACTACT
>CM035413.1:131362984-131580484 GCA_020310875.1 Ceratopteris richardii
TTAGATCGGTGAGGATTAACTTTAAGAAATACCATATCATCAATTTGAAATTCAAGTGGTATTATCTTTAAATCATAGAACTTTTTTTTGTCTTTTCTAAGCTTCTTCTCTGTGTTTCTTAAGTTTTCCAAGTTCTTCATCCATCTTATCAAGCATCTCTTTGGATACTTCTACTTTATTTGGAAAACCCAAAAACGAAGGTGAAGTCAAACAATTATAACCGTACGTAGCTTCAAACAGAGTCATTTTTATAGATGCATGCCATGCACTATTAAATGCAAAGTCAACCAAGGGTAAATATTCACTCGAATTATCCTACTTTTCATTCACATACACATGCAACATATTTTCAACTACCCTATTAACCCTCTCAGTTTCCCCATCAGTTTGTGGATGGAAAACTGTACTCATATGAAGTTGAGTTCCAGTCAATTCAAATGTTGCTCTCCAAAAGTTTGATGTAAATCTAGAGTCTCTATTAGAAATTATGTTTTTAGGCATTCCATGCAATCGAAAAATCTCTTTTACAAAGATTCTTGCAACATTCAAAGCAATATCAGTCTTTTTCATAGGAATGAAATGTGCCATCTTGGTAAGCCGATCGACTACAACAAATATGGTATCATGCTTACTTTTGGTCATAGGTAGCTTAGTGATAAAGTCCATAGAAATAGACTCCCACTTCTGATTTGGAACATCTGAAGGTTGAAGCATTCCTGACATCCTCTTAAACTCAGATTTCACTTGCTCGCACTTCAAACATGCACTAACATACTTTCTTATATCCCGCTTCATGCATGGCCAAAATTAAGAATACTTTATTTTAGCATAGGTCCTTGAGTAACCTCGATGTGCAGAGAAGGGTGCATCATGACAGTCATACAATATTCTAGCTTTTAGCAGAGACTGAGAAGATATACACAATCTATTATTACAATACAAGAATCCATTCGGCAAATGGAATTTTTCCTGATACATTGATCCCCTGTTTGCATCCAAAATATTCAAAATAGGTGCATAAAAAGATTCATGTTTCAGTTCTTCTTGAATTTGATTGAGAAAATAAAAAATTATTACAGAAACAAGATTACACAAAGATCTTCGACTCAATGCATCAGTGACCTTATTTTCCTTACCAGCAAGATATTTAATGTCAAAATCATAATCTCTTAATAATTCAATCCAATGCTTCTACCTATTATTAAGTAATGGTTGTATGAAAATGTATTTTCCACTTTGATGATCTATTTTCAATTCAAAGTTAACCCCTAACAATAGATGTTTCTAATGCTTAAGTGCATGCACAACAACAAGCATTTTTAAATCATGAGTAGGATAGTTAAGTTCATGTTTTCTTAGTTTTCTAGACTCATATGCGACCACCCTACCATCTTGTGAAAGAACAAGTCCTATCTGACTACCATTTACATCACATGCAACCACAAAAGGCTTTCCCATTTCTGGTATTTTCAACACACAATTTTCAAAGACTTTTTGTTTATATGTTTCAAATGATTTTTGACAAGCATCACTCCATGCAAATCCTACATTATTTTTAGTTAATTCTGTGAGGGGAGTAGCTATCTTAGAGAAATCCTTAATATGTGCTCTTTCATATTGTGCCAACCCAAGAAAACTTCTAACATCCCTTACAGTCTTAGGAATCAGCCAACCAACTATAGTTTTTACTTTATCTTCATCTATATGGATTCCATCTTTTGATATGACCCTTCCTAGATACACAAGTTTATCCTTAGCAAAGAAACACTTGCTCTTCTTTCCAAACAATTTGTGTTCTCTAAGAGTTTACAAAGTCTTCTTGAGATGTATCGCATGCTTAGAATAATCTCTACAGTATAAAAATGTATCATCAAGAAATACAAAGATGAATTCATCTAGGTAATCATGAAAAATATTATTCATCAAGCACATAAATGTGGCAGGAGCATTGGTTAATCCAAAAGGTAGAACCATAAACTCATATTGACCATATCGTGTTCGAAAAGCTTTCTTAGGAATATCCTCTGTTTTGATCCTAATTTGGTGATATCCAGATCCTAGGTCAATCTTAGTGAATATGGTCGCTCCACTTAATTGACCTAATAATTCATCTATGTGAGGGAGTGGATACTTATTCTTAATTGTTCTTTTATTCAACCCCCTATAGTCAATGCATAATCTATAAGATTCGTCTTTCTTCTTTTGAAATAAAATAGGTGCATTCCAAGGTGAGACACCTGATCTTATCAAACCTTTCTTCAAAAGATCATCTAATTGAATCTTAAGCTCCTTTAATTCATCAATGTTAAATCTATAGGGTGCTCTAGAATATGGTTCACTCCCTAGATATAGGTCAATGGCATGGTCAATCTGTCTAGGTGGAGGTATACTAAGCAAGTCTTCTAGAAATACATCGGCATATTCTTTCAAGAGGTTTCCTACATAATCTTGAATACCTTCATCATTACCTTCCTCATGCAGATTGTTCACATACACTACAAATGTTTTACAGCCATCACGTATACCTCTAATTATCTGCATATCACAAATAAGAATAGGTTTACGATTATAGGCATCACCTAGAATATGAATAGATTCATCATCCAACTTTAAAGTGATCGCTCTTTGTTCACAATTGATTATTGAAGAGTTTTTAATTAACCAATGCTTCTTTTGGGAACTATCTTTACTTTGTGACTTTCATCGATGATTTTTCTAGGCATGCATGGATATATCCATTGAAGGCAAAGTCCGAAGTCTTTGTGTGCTTCAAACAGATTCTGGTTTTGGTTGAAAATATGTCAGCATGTAAAATGGGCACCCTCCATTCTAATCAAGGGGGGGAATATATGTCTTCTCACTTTAATGTGTTTCTGGTTGAACATGGGATAAAACATCATTGTACAGTGCCATATAAACCTAAAAAAAAATGGAGGTTCTAAACAGAAGAACAATTTACTATGAAGATGGTGAGGTGTATGGTCAAGAGTTAGGCTTTACCACATAGTTTTGGGCTTGAGGTTGTCATGTGCGCAGCATATGTACTTAATCACTATCCCACTAAAGCAGTACAATCTATCACTCCATATGAGGCTTGGCATGGTAGCAAGCCATCGGTTGCTCATCTGTGTGTTTTTTGTTGTCTGGCATATGCATTAGTGCTTGAACAATATCGTAGGAAATTGGATGATAAAGCAGTAAAATATATTTTTGTTGGGTACAATTTTGAAATCAAAGGCTATCGTCTATATCACCCAGAGACTAAATGCATTTTGGTTACCCGTAATGTTGTGTTTGTGGAAGATGCTATTCAGCCTTTACTTTCATGTACAAAGGAGACATCTGTTAGCTCAAAAGACATGTATGATACTTTGCTGCCTCTTTTTACAGGTGTACAGTCTAGTGCTGGTCTTAATGAGGCAACCTCTTAGCCATTGTAGGTTTCATGTGATGATGTAGATCATTCTATTTGTGATGCAAATTTACATGGTGCACTTGTTGATGAGGGAGCTGATATTGAGGAGGAAAAGAATATGCCAAAATGGTTGGTGTAGACTTTACGTGATAGCAAATTAGATGCACCTGTATCATATCATACTAGTTGAGGTTGTATGCAAAAATGGTTGGTGTAGACTTTACATGATAGAAAATTAGATGCACCTGTATCATATCATACTCGTTGAGGCTCTCATAATGACTCTTTTGCATTAGATTGCTATGTTATTGTGACATGTAGTCTCTGTGATGAGACTAAGCCTGTTTCATTTGATGAAGCACAAGATTATGAACATTAGATGGCTGCAAAGCTAATCTGAATATGATGCGGTCATGAAAAATGGTACCTAGTCTTTATGTGACTTGCTTCCTAGCAAGAAGGCCATTAGAACTAAGTGGGTATAAAAGCTTAAGCATAAACGTGATAGCACAAATCACAAATATAAGGCTATGCTTGTTGCACAGGTTTATGCATAGGAAAGAGGGATTGATTTTGATGAAACCTTTGCACCTACATGCCAAATGACTACTATTCGTAGCATGTGTGCACTTGCAACTCATCATGGTTGCAATATACATTAGTTGGATATTAAAACAACACTTCTCAATGGTGATTTGCATGAAGAATTGTATCTTTTTCATCCCCGTGGCTTTCTGCAAAAAGGGCATGAAAACCAGGTACGCAGGTTAGAGAAGGCATTATATGGATTAAAGCAAGCACCATGTGCTTGGTATGAAACGATACATGCATATCTGATTGCACATGCTTTTGAGAACAATTGAACTGAAAGCATCTTACATGCTAAGCATGCTAATGATCTGATTTTGATCATTGTTGTGTAGGTTGATGATATGCTACTCACTAGTCCTCATGAGAACCATATTGCTAATTTTAAGGCTGATTTACATGCCTCATTTGAGATGTTTGATTTGGGGAATTTGCATCATTATTTGGGCATTCAGTTTATGCAGGTTGATGGCAGAATAACTTTGTGTTAAATGAAATATATGTCGAGAAATTTCACTCCAATGCACGCAGTGGAAGTTAGAGAACCTCTTCTAGAATCTACCCTATAAGACACATGCTTACTAAAACCTCATTAAGTCACAACTCAGAGATCCAATGGCTCTGAAAAATGGTCCACACATAGTAGACTCTTAGAGCTTTCTAACATGCTATAGAACACTCCATTTAGAGTTCCTTTGTCTAGGCAACCTACTGTTCAAAGATAGACTACCTATCAACTCAGGTTAAGCAAAAACCTGAGGTTCACAAGAAATGTTCCCAATCACTACTGGAGAATCATCTGACAGAGATATTTGAGATACAAAGAGTAGTAGAGATAACGTTTCCAAGAAGATATCATATGCATTAATTGGGTAATTTCATAGAGAGATATGACCTTCACAAGGTGGCTGTGTATAGAAAAGGCATGCAGCTGGAATACCTTTGTGCCTTCTAGCATCCAAATGAGGTACCTTCTGATGTCCATTGGTGAGAGAATGACCATCATATGCTTCCACACCATGTCCTTGTCATCTCCACAAAAGTTCATGTTCAAATGACATCTATATATGGAGGTATGGGCATGGGCCTTTTCCCCTACCCTTGCATCTTCTCTCACCTCTTGAGTTTCCACTTCTTGGCTTTTGTCCTTCCATTTTCTTGCATGACTTTTGGTGCTCCAAATCACTCCATATGGATAAGGCCACGAATTTTTTGTGTATTCCATATATCTAAATATATTTTGTCTTTTATATAAACCATAAATACATTTTCCCTTTTAATTCAACACTCTACTCTAAGGTTATGAGTGTGCCCTTTATATTTTTAGGGTCTAGCCTCATTTTGGGCTTACAACAAATACATAAATGATGAAGAGGTAATAAATGAGAGGTGAGTATGTGTCAAACCTCACAATTGGAGACTGCACATGTTCCATAATTTTCAACACTCCCCCTCAAGATACAATTGGGAGGCCATGCTACTCTCCAATTCTTGTCCTCTTTGCCTTTTGCTTCTTTTGCCCTTGTATCTCTTCTTTCGAAAGGTTGGTGATCTCTCTTCTTTGCTTCCAAACTTCTTAAGCTTCTCTTCAACTTCATCCTTTCTTCTTTGGCTCTTTGCAAGAGCTCTTGTACAATCCCTATCATGGAACATGCTTCATACAAACTCATAGAATGAAATAAGATCACCTTGGTTGTACTTATCTTCATTGCTTCACTCTCTTCTTTGTTTATTGTCCTATCTTTGCAACTTCATGGATTCATGGCTTCTCTCTTCTTTGCATGCTTATCTTTGATCCTCCTTTGTCTTTGGATCATCTTTGACTTTGTCCTTGGGTGCAATCTTTGCATCTCCTTTTGATGTCGTCATGGTTGTCATGCTTTCTTCTACTTCATGCCTTCTTTAGCATCATGGTTTCTCCTTGCCTTCTTGTCATTCCTTCCATATTTAGGTGGCTCCTCCTCGTCCTTGAACTTTACCTTTGGTGGCTGCTCTTGCTCTTTGTTTGAGCTTGGCTTCTTCTCCTCCAAATCTGAAATTTGGTTTGACTCCACATTCTCTTCTTTGGACTCTTCTTGGATCTTCCAATCCTTGCAAGCTAACTCCCCCTTTCTTCATGATCTTTTCTTCATGCTTAATGGCTGATTATATACCTACAAAATCAACAATGGGCTGATCATACATGAACTCTTTTATGAGTTCCTTTCATGTGAAGCATTCATAGCTTCCACATCTTCCAAGCTTTCTTCATCACCTACAAAGAAACACAAGAAATTGTGAATGTGATCAATAGTGCCTCTTGCACCTAACCAGGGTTGCCATGCCTCTTGGGATGGTCTTAATTTTCCTTACATAGGCTTGCCATTCCTCTTTGAATGTTCTTACTTGCCATAGGCTTGCCACTCCTCTTGGGTGCTCTTACTTGCCCTAACCTTTCACTAGACCTGCACTTGGTCTTTGGTGCTTCTTGCACCTAAAAAGGCTTGCCATTCCTCTTGGGATGGTCTTACTCACCTTACATAGGCTTGCCACTCTTTTGGGATGGTCTTACTTGCCTTACATAGGCTTTCCATTCCTCTTGGGATGGTCTTACTTGCCTTACATAGGCTTGCCTTACATAAGCTATCCAAAGACAAAGGAGGATCAAAGATAAGCATGCAAAGAAGAGAGAAGCCATGAAGCCATGAAGTTGCAAATAGAGGACAACAAACAAAGAAGAGAGTGAAGCAATGACAATAAGTACAACCAAGGTGATCTCATTTCATTCTATGAGTTTGTATGAAGCATGTTCCATGATAGGGATTGAAGATGAGCTCTTGCAAAGAGCCAAAGAAGAAAGGATGAAGCTGAAGAAAAACTTAAGAAGCTTGGAAGAAAAGAAGAGAGATCACTAGCCTATCAAAAGAAGAGATACAAGGGCAAAAGAAGCGAAAGGCAAAGAGGACAAGAATTGGAGAGTAGCATGGACTCCCAATTGTAGCTTGAGGGGGAGTGTTGAAAATTATGGAACATGTACAAGCCCGAATTCTGAGGCTTGACACATACTCACCTCTCATTTATTACCTCTTCATCATTTATGTATTTGTTGTAAGCCCAAAATGAAGCTAGACCCTAAAAATATAAAGGGCACACTCATAACCTTAGAGTAGAGTGTTGAATTAAAAAGGGCAAATGTATTTATGATTTATAGAAAAGCCAAAATATGTTTAGATATATGGAATACACAAACTTGCAAAATTTCAGCTTGTATAGGCTTTATAAAATAGCCTATTACTCCTCCACACATTCTTAAACAATGCATAAATTCACCTTAACTAGATTTGCATACATTTTTTCATGATAGACTTCAATAATCAACACTTAATCCAACTTATATTCATACTACGCATGGCCGTCCAAAATTGTCATACATCTTAAGAATAATCTTCATAAGCATGCATACAAAAGCATATCCAATGCATAAGCATATAATGCTATCATCAAGCTTACATAAAAGCTTAAACCTTCAGCCATGTACATAATAGAAACTTGCACTTCATTCACTTGAGTGCAAAACCTCAAACATGAAAACAATGTTCATACGCAACTATATGTAGTTGCTCATCCAAGATTCTTTGCTTGAATCTTCATCTCATTTTATAGGCTGCTCATAAATCTTCAACAAAGTGATTAGTATCACTTATAACATGCCTCAATGATCAAGAATATGTATTTGAGAGTAGGACAAGAGAGTGTTAAGCAACAAAATTTTCTTACATACAGAAGCTTCATCTCCATAGCTTTCCAGTGAGCATGATAGCTCCAAGCTTTCCTTTATCATCTCTGCATCTTCTTCAAGATCTCTTTGTACATTCATGGGATCCACTCCCGATGCTCTACAAACAAAGCTCTGATACCAAAATGTGGAGAAATTTCACTCCAATAAACTCCAATACATGCAATGGAAGTTAGAGAACCTCTTCTAGAATCTGCCCTGTAAGACACATGCTTACTAAAACCTGATTTTGTCACAAATCAGAGACCCAATTGCTCTGAAACTTAGGCCACCCATAGTATACTCGTACAACTTTCTAACAAGCTATAGAATACTCCATTTTGAGTTCATTTGACTAGGCAACCGATTGTTCAAAGATAGACTACCTCTCAACTCAAGTTAAGCAGAAAACTGAGGTTCACAAGAAATGTTCCCAGTCACTACTAGAGAATCATCTGACAGAGATATTTGAGATACGTAGATTAAAAGAGATATGTTTTCCAAAAATATATGATATGCATTAATTGGATAAGTACATAGAGAGATATCACCTTCATAGGGTGGCTGTGTATAGAAAAGGTATGCTGCTGGAATACCTTTGTGCCTTTTAGCATCCATATGAGGTACCTTCTGATATCCATTGGTGAGAGAATGACCCGCATATGCTTCCGCACCATGTGCTTGTCATCTCCACAAAAGTTCATGTTCAAATGACCTCTATATATAGAGGTATGGGCATGGGACTTTTCACCTACCCTTGCATCTTCTCTCACCTCTTGACTTTCCACTTCTTGGCTTTTGTCCTTCCATTTTCTTGGGTGGCTTTTGGTGCTCCAAATCACTCCATATGGATAAGGCCACAAATTTTTTGTGTATTACATATAGCTAAACATATTTTGGATTTTATATAAACCATAAATACATTTGTCCTTTTTAATTCAACACTCTACTCTAAGGATATGAGTGTGCCCTTTATATTTTTAGGGTCTAGCCTCATTTTGGGCTTATAACAAATACATAAATGATGAAGAGGTAATAAATGAGAGGTGATTATGTGTCAAGCCTCACAATTGGAGCTTGCACATGTTCCATAATTTTCAACAATATATTGACATATTATTGCAACATTTTTGCTGTGAAGACTATAAACCTATGGTTACTCCTATGGAGACACGTTTAGGATTGAGTCTTCATGATACTGGAGATGCATTTAATGCTATTCTCTATCAGTAGGATATTGGATGTTTGATTTACTTATCCATTACTTGGCCAAATATTCAATTTGTTCTCACACAAATTGTTGCTATATTTAGGTAGTGATGTGTGTGAACACTCTAGGACCGCTGGGGCACTTTTTTCCCTCTTTAGGAGGTTCCCCCCCCCCTCCCCCCAGCTTGTATATATGCCTATTGCCCTAATGGGCTACTTATCTTTTGTACATTCTCTAGTAATACATTCAGTATTGTGTCTTGTGCTCCAAGCTTCTTCTTCTTCCTTGTGTTGTTCGCGTGTTTCCGTAGACGTGTAAATCCAACAATTGGTATCAGAGCAGATCGTTGCTTCATCTAGGGTGTTGTATACACCTCTTTGGTTGCAGTCTCAGATTTGCACGAAATTTGGTGAGCCAAAATTGCGATATGAGCTCGTGTCGGCCTTCAAATGCATTATCATAGTGCTTGTGCAGGCTATTTCATCTTTTTGTGCCAAAGGTATATACCAGTTTTGATTCACCAATATAAGCTTCTTGAAGTCTGCTACAGGTTTAGCAGAGTTCATTTGAGTAGTTCTGTTCAACTTTTTGAGATATAGTCAGTTTTTGGCATCAAGATATTTTAGTCACCAGCCGTGGCTGAAAGCAGTGATGTATTTTGTATGTTGGTTGTTGAGGATAAGTTGGATGGTACCAAAACCTATTGTGGGCTTATATAATGCCTTATGTATTGGTTGCAAAAGGATTTTTGAACATTGTGCAGGGTATTGACAAACGTCCTATCACACTTGCAATTGTTACGACTGCAGGTACTGAAGCTGATGCAGAATGTGTCGAAGATGATGATATATTCTGCATATTCCTATTCGTGTTGCAGTTTGTGCTGCACCTACTACTAAGCAAATTTGTTGGGATGGCAAAGATGCCCAGGCACATGCATTGATAGCTTTGTCTATCAAACATGTCATTATTCCTCACATACGCTCTTGTAGAATAGATAAGGATGCTTGGGATACACTTACCACATTGTATCAAGCTAGGAATGAGGCTCGTGTTGCTTACCTCCGAGAACAGTTGGAGAGTGAGCACATGAATGAAGGTGATTCTATGGACAGTTTTCTGACAAAGATCAAGGATTTGAAAGAATAGTTGATTTCTGCTGATGAGGTTATACCAGATAGCTCACTTGTGTAGACCGTTCTGAATGGTCTTCCTGATTCATATCAGAGTTTTGCTTCTACTCTTCAGTTGATGATCAAAGGCAATCCAAAATGCCTTGTCATTTGAGGAGTTAGTTTCTGTTCTGTTCCAAGAAGACCACTCTAGGCAAAACAAGTCTATTATGCGTGTTGGAGATCAAGCTTTCTTGGCTAGGCAGAAGGGCAAAGGAAAATGGAGCTCTTCTACTAGTAAGCAGAAATCTGCAAGTGCTGCACATTTGAAGGAGGAAGATAAAGAGAAGAAGAAATCAGAAAAGCAGAAATTGTTTTGCAAGTATTGTAAAGGGAATGGTGATATCATAAAGAACTGTCCAAAACTGGCTACAAAAGAGGCAAAGAAAAAGGACGCTGGAATGGTTGTTGCAGAGGCCTCTACACTAACAATAGAGTCTGCTAATCAGCTTGCGCAGGATGAAGAATGGGTGTTTACTACTGTTTGCAGTTTTGACCCATCTTCTCATGAGCAGTGCATGTCTGCAGTAGACTCAAATGTTTGGTACTTTGACAGTGGGGCAACCAAACATATTACTGTGCAGCACAGTGTTTTCTCTTCACTCGAGCCTACCCCTACAAGGAATACTGTTACATGCACCAACAAATCTTATCCTATTATGGGAGTTGGTAAGATCATTTTGACTACTGCTCACGATAGCTCTTTCACTTTGTCAAATGCTTTGTTTTTTCCAGGGATCAAGAAGAATCTGTTATCAGTTTCTGCATTAGCCAAGATTAGCTTGGTTGTGAAATTTGTTGATGATAGATGTACACTTCATGATTTATTAAATGGCAATGTTATCATTGCTTCTGGCATTTTATTTCGTGGGTTGTATAAGCTCATTGACTATGAAAGATCTATGAATGATTCGGCATGTGTAGTACATGATTCTCAGGCAATGTCAGATGCAAAGCTTTGGCATGCACACTTTGGTCATCTAAATTTTGCTAGTTTGCTACGCTTGCAAAAATGTGATATGGTGTCTTCTTTGCCCAAGCTTGAGACACATGGAAAACATGTATGTGAAGGCTGTATTTTGGGCAAAATGCATTGTTCCTCCTTTCCAAAAGATGCTTTAGCTTGGGCTATGCAGAAATTGCAGCTTGTACATAGTGAAGTCTGTGGTCCTATGTAGACACCTTCTTTTGGAAATTACCTTTACTTTGTGACTTTCATTGATGATTTTTCCAAGCATGCATGGGTATATCCACTCAAAGCAAAGTCTGAAGTGTTTATGTGCTTCAAACAGTTTTTGGTTTTGGCTGAAAATCTATTAGCATGTAAAATGGGAACCCTCCATTCTGATCGAGAAGGGGAATATATGTCTTCTGATTTTAATGCATTTCTGGCTGAACATGGGATAAAACACCAGTGTACAATGCCATGTACACCTCAAGAGAATGGAGTTGCTGAATGAAAGAACAGGTCACTCATGGAGATGGCGAGGTGTATGGTCAAGAGTCAGGCTTTACCACATAGTTTCTAGCTTGAAGTTGTCATGTGTGCAACATATGTACTTAAGACCTATCCCACTAAAGCACTATAGTCTATCACTTTGGATTAGCATGATCGCAAGCCATCTATTGCCCATCTGAATGTTTTTGGTTATTTGGCATATGCATTGGTGCCTAAACAACATTGCAAAAAATTGGATGATAAAGCAGTAAAATGTATTTTTGCTGGGTACAATTCTAAAAGTAAAGGCTATCGTCTATATCATCCATAGTCTAAAAGCATTCTGGTTAGCCGTGATGTTGTCTTTGTGGAAGATGCTATTGAGCCATTGCTTTCATGTACTAAGGAGACATCTGTTAGCTCGAAAGACATGTATGATACTTTGCTGCCTCTTTTTATAGGTGGACGGTCTAGTGGTGGTCCTAATGAGGCAACTTCTCAGCCTTTGCATGTTTCATGTGATGATGTAGATCATTCCATTTCTGATGGAGATTTACATGATGCACTTGTCGATGCCGAAGCTGATATTGAGTAGGGAAAAACTATGCCAAAATGGTTGGTGCAAACTTTGCGTGACAGCAAATTAGATGCACCTTTGTCATATCGTACTCGTTCAAGCTCTCATTGCGCCTCTTTTACATCGGATTGCTATGCTTTGGCTGCATCGACTCTTTGTGATGAGACTGATCTTGTTTCATTTGATGAAGCACAAAGTTCTGAACATTGGATGGATGCAATGCAATCTCAATATGATGCTATCATGAAAACTGGTACCTAGTCTTTATGTAACTTACCTACTGGAAAGAAGGCAATTAGCACTAAGTGGGTATATAAGTTAAATCATAAGCCTGATGGAACACTTGACATGTATAAGGCTAAGCTTGTTGCAAAGGGTTATGTGCACAAAAGAGGCAGTGATTTTGATGAGACCTTTGCACCTACATGCCATATGACTACTATTCGGAGCATCTATGCACTTGCAACCCATCATGGTTGGAATGTTCATCAAATAAACATTAAAACAACATATCTGAATGGTGATTTGCATGAAGAAGTGTATGTTTTTAAGACCCGTGGCTTTGTGCAGAAAGCGCATGAAAACTAGGTATGCAGGTTAAAGAAGGCATTATATGGTTTAAAGCAAACACTACGTGCTTGGTATGAGAAGATACATGCCTATGTGATTGCACATGGTTTTGAGAATAGTCCAACTGAAAGCACCTTATATGGTAAGTGTGCTAATGATGTACTTCTGATCATTGTGGTTTATGTTGATAACAGGTGCTCACTGGTCCTCATGAGAGGCATATTGCTGATTTTAAGGCTGATTTGCATGCCTCAATTGAGATGTCTGATTTGGGGCATTTGCATCACTATTTTGGCATTCAGTTTATGCACGTTGATCGTGGAATGGCGTTGTGTCAAACAAAATACATTGACACATTATTGCAATGTTTTGGCCTTGAAGACTGTAAACCTATTGCCACTCCTATGGAGACAAGTTTAATTACGATTGAGTCTTCATGATGCTGCAGATGCATTTGATGTTGTTCTCTATAAGGAGGCTGTTCGATGCTTGATTTACTTATGCATTACTCGGCCAAATATTTAGTTTGCTGTCTCACAGATGAGCAAGTTTATGCATTGCCCAAGAGTCAAGCATTGGCAGGCAGTGAAGTGCATCTTTCGCTACTTGAGTGGTACTCGGCTATGTGGGTTGTTTTATCCCAAGGGACGATCACTACCGCCAGATTTGCATGCTTTTTCTGACTCTGATTGGGCTGCTTGCTATGACACTCATGTGTTCACTAGTGGCTTTTGCTTCATGCTTGGTAGCTCATGTATATCTTGGTTGAGCAAGAAGCAGCCTACTATGGCCACTTCCAACTGTGAGACTGAGTATAGGGCAGCTTTCATAGCGACTATTGAGTGTGTGTGGCTCAGGCGCCTTATGGCTAATTTGGGTGTTGGTCAATCTTCTGCCACCACCATCTTCACTGACAGTTAGAGCACATTGGCAGTTTTGAGGAACCCTCTGTTCCTTGTTCACACTAAGCACATTGAGGTGCATTATCATTATGTCAGGGAGAGGTTCTCTACTGGGGAGAACAGCTTGGCATATGTGCCCATGCAGGAGAACATTGCAAACGTTTTCACGAAGGCTCTGCCGAGGGAGAAGTTTGAAGCTTTCTGCAAAGCTTTGGGCTTACTTCCTTTTGTCGAGTGATTTCCATATAGCTTGGGACTTCCTTATACATAAGTGTCAGATACTTGTTCACCGCATCACTCCCAAGGGGGATTTGTTGATATATTTTGGTAGTGATGTGTGTGAACACTCTAGGACCGCCGAGGCAATTTTTTCCCTCTTTAGGAGGTTTTTTTCCCTGGCTTGTATCTACACCTATTGCCCTAATGGGCTACTTATCTTTTGTACATTCTCTAGTAATACATTCAGTATTGTTTGTTGTGCTCCAAGATTCTTCTTCTTCCTTGTGCTATTCACGTGCTTCCACAGATGTCTAACTCCAACACAGATGAGCAGGTTTATGCATTGTCAAGCATTGGTAGGCGGTTAAGCACATCGTTTTGTACTTGAGTGGTACCCGACTAATTTGGTTGTTTTATCCCAAGGGGGGATCAATACCACTAGATTTGCATGCTTTTTCTGACTGTGACTAGGCTCGTTTCTCTGACACTCGTGTGCCCACTAGTGGCTTTTGCTTCATGCTTGATAGTTCATGTATATCTTGGTTGAGCAAGAAGCAGCCTATTTTGGCCACTTCCAGTTGTGAGGCTGAGTATAGGTCAGCTTTCATTGAAACTTGCTTAGATGCCTTATGGTTGACTTGGGTGTTGGTCAGTCTTCTGCCACCACCATAGAGTTAGAGCACATTGGTAGCTACGAGGAACCCTGTGGTCCATGCTCACACTAAGCACATTGAGGTGCATTATCATTATGTTATTGGTTGTTATGACACTCATGTGTCCACGAGTGGCTTTTGCTTTGTCCTTGGTAGTTCATGTATATCTTGGTTGAGCAAGAAGCAGCCTACTACGGCCAAATGGGGTGGTACAGAGGAAGAATAGATACATAGCTGAAGTGGTTAGAGCTTTGTTAAATGAAATAAACGTTCTAACTCTTATTGGGCTGATGCAACAAATACATCCATATGTATTATGAATAGGTGTCCAACCTCAGGAGTACATGGAGTTACAATGTATTAATTTTTTTGTGGTAATAAACCCAACCTTTCACATCTAAAAGTATTTGGTTGTGTGTGTTATGTTCACATACCTCAAGAATTTAGACACAAGTTAGACCCGAAGGTAGATAGGTGTATATTTCTTGGATATTCTTCAAAGAAAAAGTTTTTTAGATGATATAATCCTTGTAATAAAGAGCTTAAGGTGTCTAGGGATGTAATATTTGATGTGTTTATACCTTGATATGTTAGCAAAGATTTGTTACAGGTTGATGATGCATATGAAGTCGAGAAGAATTTCAAAGAGCAACAACAAATCATGGAGATGAGTGGTCCAACCACTTCAAGCAAACCATTAGAGAAGAATACTATATAAGCTTGGTATGGAAGGACAAGGAATGAAGCGCATTCAAGTTAAGGAAGTAGCAATGGAAAGGAAAAGGCAAATGATGAAAGACCATTGATTGGTAGACATGGAATCTAGAAGTGATGAAGATATGGAAAAATTAGAAGCTCTAGGATTTAAAGCATCTAAACCAAGGAGAAGGAGATTCCTTCCACCTAATTGTCAGGTACGATCATCCAATAAGGTTAAATACCCTATTCAAAGGTTAACCTATGATTCATTCACTACAAGATACTATGCCTACATGAGTCAAGTTATAGCTTTGAACTTGAAGAAAATTATACTTGTTCATTGGTGCCAAGAACAAATGACATGAAAGTCATTAGCAACAAATTGGTGTACAAGGAAAAGAGGCATATAGATGGGAGCATCTCTAGGTAAAAAGAGAGGTTGACTACCAAATTTTTTGCTCAAGCCTATGACATATAATTTGCGGAAACATTCAATCCAATAGCTTAGATGTCCAACATAAGAATTTCATTGCAATTTCATCCTCAAAAGGTTGGAAGATGTACCAGTTGGATGTGAAGAATGCTTTCATAAATGGAGAGGCTGAAGAGGTAGTCTTCATGTACTAGCCTCAAGGCTTTGAAGATTAGAGGTTTCCACATCATGTATGTAGACTTAAGAAGTCTCTTTATGGAATAAACAAGTCCAAAGGGCTTGTAACCAAATACTTGTGGACTACTTGGAAAAATATGGATACAGTCAGAGTCATGCAAACCCACCACTCTTTGTGAAGAAGGGAGGTAGCAAAATTTTTATCATTTGTATATATGTTAATGATTTTATAATTATAGGGGATGATGAAGCCAACATAAATGAACTAAAGAGGAAGCTATGATGTGAGTTTAAAATGTTTGATGTAAAGATTTTAAGGTACTTCCTTGGGACTAAAGTACTATATAAAGACGAAGGTATATTCTTTATGCTAAGGAAATACTATCTAGATCTTTTGAAGAAGTTTGGCTTGTGTAATTGCAAACCAATTTCAAATCCATTAAACGTAAATGTGAAAATAAGTGCTCTTGAAGGTGAAGAAGAGAAGGATGTGACCATGTATAGGTCAATAATTGCTCCACTCTTGTATGCTACCATGAAAAGACCTGATATTGCACATGTAGTTTGAGTGTTATTTCTACTTTTGTAGGCACCAAGAGTACCTGATCATGTCGGAGCCAAAAGGTTACTTAGATACCTCAAAGTATTAGTGAATAAAGGGCTATATTATCAATGGATGATGGATCAAGTGTAAAAGATTATTTTGACGCTTATTGGGTAGGTTCCAAAGATAACATGAGGAGAACTAGTGGATATGTTGTCATGATAGGAAAGAAGATCATCTCATGTATGTCCAAGAAACAACCAACAATGGCTCTCACATCGATCAAAGCTGAGTACAAAGGCTTAGCACGTCTAATGTGAGCTTATGTGGCTCAAGAAGTTTTTTTTATCTTGATTTGCAGGTTAAGCAAATTCCTATTTTTTATGAAAATATAAGTAGCATACGCTTGGCTCAAAATCCGGTGTTCCATGCAAGGTCAAACCATAGAGAAGTGCACTACCACTTTATTAGAGAGAAAATCATGTCAAAGGATGTTAGGGTTGAGCATGTCAATACAAAGGACCAATATGAAAATATTTTTACCAAAGCTTTGGATGGAGTAAACCTACAACACTTAAAGGCATACATTGGAATGAAGGATCTAGGCATTGAGATTTTAGGGGGAGTGTCAAAAATCAAGTCTCAATCATGAAAAAGGACTCAACCATGAGTTTTACAAGTGAACCAATAAAAAAGGAGGACCCAAATTCCTAAATTCAAGTTGAAAGGTTATCAAATTCAAATCTCATCAATCACCCACCAAAAGGTGCACCTACACTGATTGCTGGTTGGTAAGCTAGATTGTAGGAAACATAAAACTCTATATAGGCACCATCCTATCTTTCTTTCTTGTGTTGTATGCACTCCACAAGTTTCCCACTTATTCTGGTGAAGTCCTTAACTCTCGAAAGTAGCACCCTTGCTTGCTTACCTCATTTTTGCATGATTTTTCTTCTCTCTATCTAGAGGTGCAGTTAAGCTTTTCCGAATCTTATTATACCATATTATAGAGAAATATTTGCTCTCTCATTCTAAGATTTTTCCTTGATTTCAAGTTTCATTTGGTCTCTCATATAGTGCCCCAAAGTTTTCAAAAATTTCAAGTTCTTTGAATGAGTGATTTGTGAGGAATTGCAAAGTTTATGAAGCTATATCTCTACACATAGGCAAAGAGTGTTGCAAAAAAGTATTCTATTTTCAGAGGATGGTTTCCGAGTTGTATTATAAATTTAGGATGATTTAAAGCTTATTGGATAGCTCCCAAAGTGTAGTTTCAGTCTAAAATCTTTCATTATAGGTAGGTACAGACTCAGAGAAAAGCTCAAATTAGTGAGCAGATAGTATTTCCTATGCACAAAGTGGAGGGCGGCCATCTTCCATTGTTGCACAAGGGTGTTAGAATCATCTCCCATCATGTAAGAAAAACAAGAAAAGATACTTAGCCAAAAGGCTGCATGATGAATGTGTGTATTGTAATGTGGACTTCTTATTATAAGCACATATGTTGTATTTGTGCATATGTATATATGTTCATTTGTTAATGCATATGTGAATGCGTGTGAGTGTATGATCTTTTGTACGAGTATGTGTGTTAATGTTTGTGTGTGTAAGAATGATGCAAATAAGCCTATGTGGCTTAATGTATACATTTTTTTGTATGCATGTACCTATGTTTGCATGTGTGAATGCTTGTTTTCTCACCAAAAGCAAGTTTGATCATGGCCTACTCTCTCGGACTTTAATTAAAACATAAAATGTTACAAGTGACTAGAATAGTGCCCTTGGGACCCCCGACTCTCAAAAACCAAGGGCAAAACTTATGGATCTAGAGAGTCTTACAAAGGAGGTTAATAACCCGCTTGTCCCTCTCATGCGGGGCCCACTTGTGAGTGCCTTTTTACATATGTATATAAACCTATTTATTAATGTGCCCATGAGTGAAGATGTGAGTACGTTTTTATATATGTACATGAATGTGATGTATAAGAGAACATGTGTGTGAGTACATATGAATGTGTGTTTATGTTCTAGTGAATGTGTGTATGGACTTATGAATGTATACTTATGTGCATGGGTATATGTGTACGTGAACTTGAATGTATATTCATATGGGCATATGCTGTATATGTGTGCATATGTGTTACCCTAAATGCCTATGTATGTATATCTATATGTATGAAATCCTTGTTTGTGTGTCTATATATAACCTTATAGCTTTTTGTGTGAAAATCATATGTATGTGTAAATATGGACCTATATTTGAAGGTGGTATTTCTTTCACTCTGATACTAGTTGTCGGTGTATAAATCACCACAAGAAGCAAGATAATGTGATATTAGAACACCTATATAATCAGCAATACCTCACCAATACAAACACTCAATCTTGAAAAAAAATCAGAATTTATTTTGACTTCATTCTGGTGCATTTATGGTGACTTTAGAGTGGTTTATGGTTCTCTTCTTGTGACTTACTATCTCTTTCCAGTGACTTTTTGGTGGCACCTTAATGACTTTCTCGTAGTTCATCTGATATGTATCCATTCAAGAATGCATTCTTTATATCCAGCTGACTCAGAGTCCATCCTTTTGAAGCTGCAATAGCAATTATTCTCCTTATAGTTGACATCTTAGCTATAGGACTAAATTTTGCATCATAATGTATGCCATAATTTTGGGCATAGCCTTACACCACTAGTCTAGCTTTGTATCTGACTATACTTCCATCTGCAAGCTTCTTCACTTTATAAACCCATTTATTTCCAATTACCTTCTCACCATTTGGTTTAGGAACAAGTTCCCAAGTCTTATTGTCCTCTAGTGCATTGAATTCTTCCTTCATTGCTTCTTCCCATTGCTTCTTACCTTTTGCTTCATCATAGTTCTAAGGTTCTTCATCATCTTTGACCATATATGCATAGTTCTTCTGAGTTATGTAAGAAGTATTATAAGAATACTTTTCTGGTTGCCTTCTTATCCTACTTGACCTCCTTGGTTCACATTCTTCATATGTTTCTAGATACACCTCTTCATCAAATATAGGAGCTTCTTCATTTCTTCTTGTTAATCCACTTTTGGATGTACTTGCTTGCATATAGTCTTCATCTTCATTCACCTGCACACTTGATTTTCCTTTCTCACATCTTTGTTGTAGTTTATGGAATCATGGAAGGTTAAATGGATTTTTAATGTTTTAAATGTCCAAAAGGGTTTAATGTGGTTGTGTTTGATCTAGTAGGTGAACAAGCATAAAGGCGTGGATAGACGTGGATGCACGTAAATAAATAAATTTGAAGACTAAATCGAAGACTTCTAGAATAGTTATATTTAGGTTTATCTTGTTGTAAAAGTAGTGGTTCACTTTAGAAAGTGACACCTTTTGTAAACAAAGTAGTTTTTCCTAAAAAGACACTTCTAAAAGTGATGGCCCTCATGTAACTTCTATTTTCAGGACATAATAGAAATAAACCTATAAATAGGTGTACTCTGAGAGACTCGTCCATGAGAGTACACGGGGGGGGATTGCACCGAGTTGGCAGCCGTTGGCTACACGCAAGGCAATTTTAATTTTCAGTGGCAATAGAGAGTTTTAGATTCCCTAAGGAAGGAGGATTTGAACCCACAACCTCCTACTTACAAGAGGAGAACTTTAACCACTGCTCCATCTCTTTGAGTTATCACTATATCTCCCTTTTATCATATTTACATCAACTTTCACCTCTCTCTTCCTTTTACAATTTCCAAGATGAGCTCACACATGTGGAAGCGCCCATCTATTTTCTAGAGGCGTGCATCAAAGAATAGGGCATAATTTACAATATATAACTCGGATTTGAGCATATAATATATCATTGGAAAGCTATCGGAACGAGCGTTTTAAGTAACATATTAGATTGAGGATCCAACATAGTTTGAAAGAGGGGTTTTGTTCTCTAGATATCGACCCTACAACAATTGAGGATTCTGGCAATTCACCTTTACTTGGGGTCTCACTCGAGCAACAATTAGAGATTATGCAACAAGAACTTCAAGCAACTGAACAAGC
Source organism: Ceratopteris richardii (assembly GCA_020310875.1). Taxonomy (NCBI): domain Eukaryota; kingdom Viridiplantae; phylum Streptophyta; class Polypodiopsida; order Polypodiales; family Pteridaceae; genus Ceratopteris; species Ceratopteris richardii. Next base: position 131,383,380 of record CM035413.1, read on the forward strand.
TGTACAAGAACGCGATGCTATGCTCCAGCAAGTACAAAGTGATGATCATAGTTTAATCAGAGCGGTCAAAGGGATTATCACTGCACAAGAAGAAGGTGCAAGTTCCAAGATAGGTGCTAAGAACTTCCAATTCTCCAGATTCGATGGACGAAAGGATGGCCAATTTTTCCTTTCATGGCTCTCTCAATTCGACAATATCTACTCTGATGAGTCCTATTCAAAAAGTGAGAAAGTCAAGTTTGGTACCAATTATTTGGTAGGAAGAGCTCAGCTATGGTGGAATGTTTTACGGAATAGTACCAACCATCCCACCACATGGGATGCATTTCAGACAAAAATTAAGGAATCTTTCCTTCCTTCATAGTTCCATCTACATGCGCGACGTGCATGGATAACTTTTGGATGGAGAGAAGGAGATAATGTATCCATTTATACTAAACGTTTTTGGAATTGTCTTTTATTACTTCGTTCACTTGAGCAGGTTCCTGAAGCAAGTTTGCAACAAAAATATGAAGATGGCTTGGAGATGGAAATCCAGCCAAAGCTCCATACCCTCGGACCTACAACCTTGTATGAAGCTATCTCTTTCATGCATCATGCTGAAAAGGAGTTCCAATCTATCACCAAAACACTTCGCTTATAACAAATTTGTCAACATCAACCACCCATCAAAGCCAATTTTCCTTTTAAGCTTACTTTTACTACGTTCGCTTCACCTACTTTTCAACGCCCTCCTCAATCCCATTTAGTACCATCCAACAAATCAAACTTTAGTGAGCGTCAAAAACCTACCACTCTTCAAAATACAACAATGAATGCTCAACAAAAAAGACCCCGTATAACTTGTTGGAATTGTGGAAAGATTGATCATACCAAAGCTACATGTAGAATGAGACCTACTATTGGGCAACCCATTGAAGCTCAAGTACACAACATGGAGGTTGTTCCTGTTGACACTGAACCTAACTGGTCTGAAGAAGTATTAGAGCAAGAACTAAATACCCTGGGTAACAGAATTTCTAACCATTCTCTACTCTGCATGCATGGCACCATTAATGGCGTAGTAGTAAATGTTTTACATGATCATGGTAGCTTGCATGATTTTATTTCTCATAAGGTAGTTAAAAATCTTAACCTTACTACTCATCCTTCTATATATAAGGTTAAGGCTAGGTTTATAGGGAATAGGTATAATGTTACAAATGAGGTGCATAATGTTCAAATTTGTATAGGCTCATATGTAGATGAACGTTCATTTTTAATTGCTCCGTTGAAGTCATATGATGTCATACTTGGCATGCGGTTTCGACATAATTACAACGCGTGCATTGATTATGATACACACATGATTACTTTCAAATTTTGAAATAAAGATCTTTCACTATCTGCAATGCATGATTTTCAACCCTTCCTGTTCATTAGTCATACGCAAGTCAAACGAGCTTTTAGGAATGGTTATAAATCATGTATTGTCTTTGTGAATAATATACTTGATTATACACATACACTTCGAAGTGCACATAAGTCATTTATGGACTCATATAAGGATTGTTTTATGGCTGATTTTCCTTCGGCATTACCACCTTCTAGGGGATCTCTTGACAATAGGATTTATTTAATTCCTGGTAGCTCTCCTCCTTATAAAGCACCTTATAGGCATGGACCTTTACACCAAAATGAAATAGATAGAGAAGTTAAAGATTTACTCAAAAAAGGCCTAATACAGCCTAGCTCTTCTCCTTTTGGAGCCCCTGTTCTTTTAGTTGAAAAGAAGAACAAGATGTATAGAATGTGCATTCATTATATAGCACTTAATAAAATTACCATTAAGAATAGGTATCCTATCCCTAGGATAAATGACTTGCTAGATAAACTTTGTGGAGCTTGTGTCTTCAATAAAATCAACCTCAAATCTGGCTATCATCAAATAAGAATGACATCGCATGACATTTATAAAACTGCTTTTAGAACTCAACACAGTGTCGACGGGATCTTGCCTGCTTAGGGGTGCACATAGAGTATCGCGGAGTTTGAAGAAAGGAGGAAGATCTAGTCCAAGGATCCCAAATATTGTTTTGAGCCTTCTCCAAGTTTAACAAAGCAAAAGCACTTTGACAAATGGAACTTCACTCTGCCTAAGTGTCATTCCCTGCATTCTAAGTAATTTTCCAAGGAAACCTGTTCTTGGGAATTAGAAGGAAATGAGGCAAGCATTTAATGCTATCCTAAAAGAGCTTCATTGGAGATTGATGTTTTCTTGATCTTAACCTTTTTTTAACCAAAACAATTTATCGATTCCAAAAGAGCTAACTCACATATTTCGATTATTGTCCTATGATGATCTGCATAATCTTCTATAGCCACAATTATTAAACTATTTGCTGTGTTGTGAGTAATGCTAATCCTTATTTATTGTCTATGGCAATAATTTTCAACTAACGGAGCAAAGTCATTGTTCAAGAGCTCTAAAGAAATTCAGTATATGTAGCCATACTGATGCGCAATAAAATTAGGTGTAAGAAATCATCTACCATGAACCTTAATCACCCAGGACGCTTGTATTTTCCTATGATTCGAGAGCAGTTTGTTCAATGTCCCATTCAAGACACAGTTTGTTTGAATATGATACCAAATAGACTTAGCACAACTGTTAGAAGAAGCATTTTTTAGAAGGGAAATTATTTGTTAAATGTCAAAAAATTGTAGAAATATTTATGCTAAAATGATGTAAAATTGAGAAAGAGTCTTCCCCATGTAAATTAGAATCATATGTATTTTTTCTAGAATGTTTGGAAGCTCTTTGATAGCATATTCTTAGATTAGAAGGGAAAAGGACCAAAATTTAAGTGTGAAAGAGGACACTTGAAAATGTATAAAAGATAATTTCCTCTATTTTGAGAGGGTTGGTTGTATTATTTTTGCTATCCAATTAATGTGAGAGCTCTCCTACAGAAAATCGTGTTTTCTCCTTTCATGCTCTTTCTTTTGATTTGTTGAGTCTATTCTTTGTGTGATCCATGGAATTTGTAAGCTTCAATTGTGTATTTCTGAGTATGAGGTATGAAGAGAGGTGATTCTCAGTGTCTTGAGTAAGAAAGTGCAGAAGAACAAAGCTGGAATTGGAAATTCTCATTTTTCACAGAATCGTGATTGTCTCGTCTGCATGATACAGGTACTGTTTTTGAAATTTAACTTCATGATTGCATTCTATTGTGGAAATCGCACACTTTAGGCACAAAGATCATTGAAAATGCTGTTGTATAACTCAAGATAATCAAAACCCTAGATATTTCTCTCCTTCTTCATAATTTCTCAGAAAAACAGTCATCTTAACCCTTATTCTTGGATTCCATTAACTAGAAGGGGCTGTGGTCTTTGCATACTTCTGGGATTGACAATTTAAAGATGTGTAGTTGATCCTTTGTGCTATAATGATTGGAGAGGACAACTCCAAAGGGTAACAACAAACATTTTTTGGCACCGTTGTCGGGGAACAAAGCAAAAGCTTCATTGAAGTCTTCGACCTTGCTGGATCTTCCATTCTTGATGTTATTTGAACACATTGAAAAGGTACTACTCTATAATCAAGAAAGAAAAATTGAAAAGGTAGGTTTCCTTGCTTGTCTTTTGGGAAAAGGAAGCATGAGTTAACCTTTTGGGATAAAGAAGTTGTGAAATTTTTGCAAATTCATAGTTGCTCATACCTTTTAAGAGTAAAGTGCAGGTGTGTGGAAAAAATTTAATCAAGATTGTTAAAGGAAAGGTAAAACTGTGGTTATCTTTGCATAAGTAGATTGCTTTTTGACTAAGTACCAAGCAAAATTTGTCAAATCTTGGACAAGATGACATAGTTGCAGTGAGAAAGTCAAGTAAAGTAGCTATGTGCAAATTGATAGATTCATTTGTTTATCCAAGCTAAAATAATAATCTTGAGAAAATATTTATTTGCCTCTTGAAAAAAAAGGTGTTTGAGTTTATCTTTGCATGAATTGATACTAGTACTTCTTAAAGCACATGTTTTCTTGAAAATCTCTACTTCCAAACTGGCTAGATAGCAAGCATAAAAGAATATAACCAATCATGAAACAAAAGATCAATGGATCTTGGAACAAGAAAACCCTAAGATAAGTGTTTACCTTGATTTAGGGTTCAAAATACTAAAAACAAATTCATAAAATTCATTAAAAATTCAAATAGATTTCTTTTTTCTTATAAAGTTGGACATGAGGATTGTTGTTTGAAAGTGAAAATATGGAAATTGAAAGAAAATAAAAAAAAATATCTAGAGTAAAAGTTGCAGTTTAAATTTCTCAAGAAATCTCTTTGAATGAGTTTGGTGATGTAAAATTGCAGGTGAAAAGTGATTTGGAGTCAATGAAGAACATTGAAGAAGATCAGAAGGGAAGAAAAATTAAAAGTGCAAAAGCAGGAAGTGCAGAGAAAAACACGATTTTCATCACAAAATCGCGATTTTCAGTAAGATAAAGAATTTGACTTAGTTGCACTATTGGGTACTGAGGTAAGTGATTTAAAAGGTTTCATAAGTTGGAGGAGTAATGGAAATCAAAATTTCAAAATTTCAGTAAGAATTGAGTATCAAGTGATTAGATTGGAAAATTGGGTACAGAATCGCGATTTTCATCAGTAGATTAAAGAGAGCAAATTTTGTTGGAAAGGATAAGATTTGTGAATTAAAACCACAAAATTGCTAAGGGACAAGAATCATACAGTGAAAATTTAAAATTTTGTGAAAATCATTCACAATTGCAATTGTCTGAAGACTATAAAAGCTTGAAATCTCAAAAAAGTATTCATTTGAGTGAGGGACTGAGTGCAGAGAGCATTGACAGAAGTGCGATTTCCTGCAAACATAAAGTTTCTGAACAATAGTGGATCAGGCTACAAGGTAATCATCTTAACATAAAGTTTTTACATATTTTCAAGTTAGAAGTACCAGAAAAAAATTCAAAAATGCATAAAAAATGGAAAACACGGAATTGCAACTTTTTGTTTTTTGAATTTCTTGGTAGAAAAAATCATTGTTTGATAAAAGTTCTTCATTGCATGTCATTATTTTGCTAAGGCGCTTCCATTAGAGTAAGAAGAAATCAGAAAAACAAAAACCAAAAATTTACAAAAATTTTGAGAGAATCCCGATTCTGTAATCAAACACAAAATCGTGATTCCATAGTCAAACACAAGATCACGATTCCCAGAATACGATTTTCATAAGAAAATTGTGTTTTTAACGATTGTGAGCAATCACGATTGTCTGGGAACAAAATCGTGAAAATCACGATTCCCTTAAGAGGATCATGGAAATCACGATTCCCTTCACAGGATCAGGAAAAACATGATTTCCTTCACAGGATTGTGGAAATCATGATTTCATTCACAAAATCGTGAAAATCACGATTTCCTTCACAGGATAGTGGAAAACACGATTCCCTTCACAAAGTCATGAAAAACACGATTTCATTCACAACAATCCTGAAAATCACGATTCCCTTCACAGGATCGTGAAAAACACAATTTCCTTCACATGATCGTGGAAATCACGATTTCATTCACAAAATCGTGAAAATCACGATTTCCTTCATAGGATCATGAAAAACACGATTTCCTTCACAGGATCGTGAAAATCATGATTTCCTTCAAAGGATCGTGGAAAACACTACCCTATTCACAGAATCTTGAGAAACACGATTCTATTCACAGAATTGTGGAAAATCTAGAAAATTCACAAGATCGTGAAAAAGTCGATTCTATTCATAGGATCATGGCAACCATGATTCTCTTCACAGCATTGTGAATTAGTTGAATGATTTTGAGATCTGGTCATAAATTGTTCACACCTGATAATCAAGAGTTAAAAAGGAAGGAGATAGAGCGAGTGATAGGAGATTTACAAGAAAAAGATTTAGGGCAGGTAAATAACATGGAAAACCTAAATGAAACAAATGAAGCCTTTGAAACTAGTGATTATAGAAATATTCACAAGTACATGTATACAAATAGGTTTGGAACATATGTGTACCAAGATGGTATGCATAAGTTTCTCATTAGGATGAGAAACTTAGAAGTTCCCTTAAACATAACACTAGTGGCACAATTTAAGGATGGCAGATATGAGGATAGACAGGGATGTGTATACATATTTTTACAGGATCTAGAAAACTCTAATGATTTAGGTCAATGTGCAGACAAGAGACCTTGGGAACAAAACCTAGGGCAGCCAGACTTGCCAAGAAAAAATGAAACTCACACTAATTTTGAACAACAACAAGGTAGGAGAGTACACACTTCCCCAAATCCTTTTGAAGCAGAAGCAGAAGTAATGAATGATTTTCCAATGAGAAGGAGACATCAGTGGCAAAACCATGGAAGAATGCGTAGGCCATATCAAGTAGCTAAATGCATGAAGAATCAATATGAAGGGTACTCTGATCCTCATGCCCATGTTGTAGAATTTAGACAATTAATTAGGGCAGAAGAAGTAGAAGATTATAAAGTACAATTTGAAGCATTTGGTCTAACCATAACTGGACCTGCATTATCCTAGTTCATTCCATTGATAAAGGAAATGTATCCAGATATAGAATCTTTCCTTGAAGCCTTCATAGGGGAATTCTCAAAAACTGGAATAAAACATAGTACAACTACCTTGATACATAGTTTTAAACAACAAAAAGATGAAAATGTTAGAGAAGCAGCTAGGAGATTCAAGCAATACATTGATAGATGTCCAAGAGAAGAGGTACCATCAATGGCAAGACAGGTGTCTTTGTTCATAGAAGGAGTGAGAAGTGCACAATTAAGAACCTTGGTGTATTATAGGAGATGTCTTGATCTAGGAGCATGTGTGAAAGAGGCAATGGACTTAGAGGATAATAGAGGACAAGATTTATTAGCATTTGACCAACCAAGAACAAATGAAGATAAAATTCCACCAGCAAAAGAATTAGCACAAGCTATTGCTAAAGCCCTAGAAGTTAACACCAAGACAAATTTGATAAACACCAGGATAGCAACTAATAAGAAATGCTATAATTGTGGAGAAAATCATTTCGTACAACAATGTCCTTTATCACAAACCACAACATTTGCAAGATAGAAAAACACTTAAATATTGTACCTTGGAAAGAAAATGGACAAACCATACCAGAGAAGAGTGCTTCTACAATAAACAACCCATTAAACAAAGAGAATATGTGAACCAACACAACTTACAAAGAGAATCTGGATTTGTTGAGCAACCAAGACCTGTACTTGGACAACAACCACCATTACCAACAAATGTAGTACCAGTAAAATACACACCAATAGAAGAAGAAATCTCAAGACTCAGATCATCTTATAGAGAGGATTATCATTGGACTGAAGGATATCAGGAAGATTGGGAAGGATATGAACAAAGAGAACCAGAAATACAAGCCTTGGACTTGGGAAGTGGGAGAATTGAAATGGACATAGCCACATTCATGTACATAACTAATAATTACATGTCCAATGAGAAACCCCAATTCAAAGGAAGTCAAAAGATAACTTGTTATAGATGTGGGGGAGAACATTTCATTAGAGACTACTCTCAACCTCCTACACTAAGAATAGAAGTAGCCTATTGCAAGGCTTGTGGCAGGGAACACTTAATAAAGGATTGCCCAAGAAACCCTCAAAAACAACAGAACACATCTACTAACATACCATTAAAAAAAGTTAACATAATGGAGGAAGAAGAATTGAGTGATCATGATCAAGCAACTGTAAATGCTATAACAAGAGCACAGGGTAAACAACAAGAAACAACAAAGGAGCCACACACACACACAGGAACATAAGAAAATTCTATTTTCAAAAGAAAAGAAAAACATACAAAAAGGAAGATGGGAAAGAAAGATGTGAATTGGTAGAAATCTTGAAGAAGAAACCATGGAACATTCAAACAACAGTCAATCACAAAATACACCGACTTAGGAAGAGGCAAAAAATTCACAAAGTCTGGAGACTCTAATAAGAGCATACAAGGGAAGAATTCAAGATGGACCAAATCCTATAGATCATGTGATGGCATATCCTATGCCAGATTTAGAGGATGAAAGAATGCAAAGGTGTAAACAAATCATAAAGGAAGCACAACTCAAAATGGGGGAACTAGACAATCAGCAAACAATAGTCAAAGGATCAAATGCAACAGAAAATAAGAAACATCTTGATCAAGAAGATATTCAACAAATAACCTTCCAAATTAATCTAGACAAACATTGTACAATTTTATTCCACACCACAACCGAGGAGATAGTAAAACAAAATCCTCACTTACAACACAAGATGAAAAATTGGGAAACAAAGTCAAAGAACCTAGATCCACAGCAACAAGAATTGGAAGAATTGTTGTACATACCTATTGATAAAATAGGAGGATACTCTAAAGAAGAGGAAGGGAATTCAACCTTGAAAATACAATTTGGTAATAATCTTGCTAAGGCCATATTAGACAGTGGATCAGGAGTGGCTATCATGACTAAACAAACTTGGGAGAAATGGGGAAAAAATGAGTTAATACCCACTAAAATGAGATTACAACTTGCAGATGGACACATAGAAAAACCCCTAGGAATATGGGAAAAGGTGATTCTGGAAATATGTGGAATAGAGATAGAGCATACTTTTGCCATAGTTGAATTCCCACAATCCACTTCATATGAAATCATACTAGGAAGACCATTTATGAGACAAATGCAAATTGTGCAAGATTGGGGTAATGATTGTCTATATCTTGAAAGCAAAGGAAGGATAACTAGAGTAAATTTAAGAAATGGTCAATATTGTGATATGTCCCCTCAGGAATGGTTCAAAGTACATCAAAATCAAGAATTAAGTGAAGAATCAGGCAGTGAAGATCAGAATGAGACAGAACCATCAATTTGGAAATGTAATGTGATAAGAAATCTCATACATAAAAAAAGGATCCTAGAAAAAGAAGATTGTTTAGGAGAAAGGAAATCACAAGATGAAAGCTACATACCACAGAAATTTAAAGATGAAGAATTTGAGCCTTATGGTTGGAATCAGATTTTGACCACCATGGATTTAGCTAATGATGAGTATGCGGGAGTAAAATTCCAAAATGAAGAAGGATATGATATCTTTCACATAGGAATACAAATGATAAAGGTGTCAAAAACAGAGGTGATCACTCAAGAAGAGGAGGAAGATAGACACATTGTCATAGCTAATGACATGACAGATCAGGAGGAAGAAGCATTGGGAAAATTGGCAAAAACATATAGAGATGTGTTTGCTTACATTTATAAAGATTTGAAAGGAATTGATCCTAACATTTGCGAACATAAGATTCCTATTACTCCTGATGCAAAACCTAGCAAACAAAGACACTATACATTTAATGACAAATACTCTGCTAAAAGAAAGGAAGAAATTGACAAGCTGTTGGCTGCCAATTTCATCTATCAGATTGAGTATATAGAGTGGATATCTCCTATAGTTGTGGTACCTAAAAGGAATGGGAAACTCAGGGTATGTATTAACTTGAAAAAAGTTAATGCTGCAACTATAAGGGATATCTATCCATTACCCATAACAGATCATCTTTTGGAAAGAGTTGCAGGAAAGGAGGTCTATAGCTTTTTGGATGGTTTTCCAGGATATAATCAAGTACCAATAGCTTTGGAAGACCAACATAGAACTACCTTTTTCATAGAATGGGGAATATATGCTTTTAGGCTTATGCCCTTTGGTTTAACTAATACCCTAGCAACTTTTCAAAGACTAATGTGTCACATATTCAAAGAATTCCTTAGAAATATAATGGAAATTTATGTGGATGATCTTTGCACTTTTTCATTAAAAAGACAAGATCATTTGAAGGATCTAGAAAATATATTCAAAAAATGTAGAACATATAGAGTATGTTTAAATCCAGAGAAATGTGTGTTCTTTGTGAGGCAAGGGAGAATGTTGGGTCACATAGTTTCCAGAAATGGAATTTCAACAGATGAAAGAAAAATTAAAGCCATAGTGGAACTTCCAAGACCAACAAATGTGAAAGAACTTTAAACTTTCATGGGACATTGTGGGTATTATAGAAAGTTTGTACACAAGTTTGCAGACATTGCAAAACCTTTGTATGCATTAATCACAAAATTTGAGTGGACCAAAGAATGTGACCAAGCCTTTGAGACTTTAAAAACTTGTTTGGTAACAGCACCAGTTCTGAAAACCCCACAATGGGATAAAATTTTTCATGTCCATGTGGATGCTTCAAATTATGCTTTGGGATGTGTGTTAGCACAACCAATAGAAGGGAGCAAATTAGACTTTCGAATTGCTTATGCAAGTAGGCAATTGAATTCAGCAAAAAAAAATTATACAACCACTGAGAGGGAAGGGTTGGGAATGATATTCGTTGTGAAAAAATATAGACATTATCTTTTAGACAACAAGTTTAAATTCTTTGTGGATCACCAAGCTTTACTCTATTTGGTAAACAAACCATGTCATACAGGTAGGATAGTTAGATGGTTTCTCCTACGGATGGAATTTGAATTTGAGGTAGTGGTCAGACAAGGAAAAACTCATTTAAGAGCAGACCATTTGTCCAGAATCCAAACCAAAGAGTCAAGTTCACCTTTAGATGATGACTTACCATATGCATATCTGTTCAAAATAGAAAGTATTCCGGAATGGGCCATAACTTTAGTATCTTTGTTAACCTTGGGACCTTGCAAAACATCTGGAAACAACAAACATCTGGTATTACAAAGTAGGAATTTTGTACTACTAGCTGGACATTTGTATCATCTCAATCCTATGGGTATATTGGAATATTGTACTCTAGAAGATGAGCAGCAGGAGTATTTAAGAGGAGCTCATTGTTGGAACCCTTGTACTCATGCTTCCATGATAGTCACCTTAAACAATCTCAATAGGATGGGAGTACATTGGCCTAATAATATTCAGGATGTAAAAAAATATCTGTCCAACTGTTGGGAATGCCAATCCTTGCAAAATTCAGAAATTACAACTTTGTATTGGTTTCAGAAAAATCCAGATTGGAGTGCAAACATAATTGAGGAGTTGAAAAGAAATAAGAAAGGAGAACCAGTAAGAGCTAGTGCAGACTCAAGGAATTTACAAATGATTTCTGAAGAGTATCAACTAATAGGAGATCAATTGTCGAAGAAAGGGATGGATGGATATTTAAGAATTTGTGTTCCTGAAAATGAGTATATAGAAATGTTAGAGATGGCACATTCTGGAGTGGTAAGAGGACATTTCTCAAGTGAAAGGACTGCTAAACACATATTATATTCTGGTTTTTGGAGGCAAACTCTATTTCCTCATGCAAGAACCTATGTGAAAAGATGTGACATTTGCCAAAGAGTGGATCAACCAAGTAAAAGGGACAATATGCCATTAGTACCACTTATTTCAGCAAGAGCATTTAGCAAATGGGGGATGGATTTCATTGGACCCATACATCCTCCAGCAAAACAAACCCATGCTGAATATATAATAGTAGCCACAGATTACCTGACCAAATGGGTAGAGGCCCGGGCTACAAAAAGGAATGATGCTCAGATCACCGCAAGATTTCTTTATGAAAATATTATCACCAGATTTGGATTACCAATTGAATTGGTAAGTGATAGGGGGACTCATTTTTTGAACCAAGTAATAGAAAACATAACTGAGTATTTCATGATTAGTCATAGAAAGTCAGCCCCTTATCATCCTTAAGCCAATGGATTAGCAGAAAGTACTAATAAGGTACTCTGTACTGTTTTGTCAAAATTTGTAAATACAAATAGGAATGATTGGGATTTGCAACTTAATCATATCTTATGGGCTTATAGAGTGGCATACAAAACTGCAATTGGAACAACACCATTTAATTTGGTATATGGACAAAATGCAATTTTGCCTTTAGAATTTCTTATTCCAACATTGAAGGTGGGAAATCAATACAAGTGGACTGGACATGAATTATTTGAGAGAGTGGTAGAATTGGAAAAACTTGGAGCTTCCAGACTTCAAGCAATCATGAGCATATATGCAGACAAAAGAAGGCAGAAAGCTTATCATGATGTTCATATTAAAGAAAAAGATTTGCAAGTAGGAGATCTAGTTTTGGCATATACAGTAAAGGAACATCAGAAAAAATTTCAGAAGAAGGGGCATGGGCCTTATATTATCAACCAAATTAGTAATACTGGAGCTATCTAATTAGCTAATATAGATGGAGAAATCATGCCAAACTTCATAAGTGGATGCAAGGTGAAAAGATATGATCTTCCATTAACTGTTTCTGAATGGGAGAAGAATACATCAAGCTCAAAATAGGAAAAAAGAAGAGGAAAAGATTAGGTATGAGGATCAGCAGGAGGCAAAGGAAAGGATAAGAAAACTTAAGGAGATTAGAGAAGTTCTCTTGTGTGAAACACCTTTAAGAGTGAGAGAGCATTTGCCTGTTATAACAATGAGTCTTCATAATGAGAAAATCAAGGTTTTGATAGATTCAGGTGCACAAGTTAATTGATCAGTTCAGTTTTGTTGGATAAGTTTAATTTAAAGAGGACTGAGAGTAAAACATTTATCAAAACACTAGAAGGACAGATAATACAAAGCTTGTCTTCACAATCTATTAAAGTTAAGTTCAATGAAGAATATATGAAAATAGATTATGAAGAATGGCCTGATCTTATGATGACTGAGAAATTGAGTTTAGGACAACCATGGCTCAGGCAAGGTATAATAATTTTGGATTTTGAAAATATGAAGCTTAAATTGACAATAACGACAAAAGGTTTTTAATGTTTTTATTGAGTGATGAAGAGCAGGAAAATCAATAGGATATCTATGACTCAGATTTGGAGGGATTTATTTTTCCACTAGAAGCCACAAAGGAATCACAAACAAAACTTCTTCATGACCAAATCTACTTCAGTAAAAAACATGAGAAAGTTGAAGAAACCAAAGGTGTTGAAAGGACAGAAGTAAGGTGGAAAGTGTGGAATACTCAGAAGCATCTAGACATCAATACTGAAAGGATGTGGAGACCTAGAAAGTCCAATCAGTGCTTATCAACAAAATGCAGCAACACTAAGTGGATGTGGAAACCAAAAACTTCCAAGTTCAGTTTATCAAAAAAAGATTATTTTATTCCAAAAACAAAGTCAACAAGAATCAAGTACTTTTGGGTGAAAAAATCAGATCTGCTTCAATCGAAAGAAAATAAGGATCAAGATACAAAAATAGAGCAAAAGCATGATGAGTCACAAATGAAGGAAATGGCAAAATGGTCATCAGACACACACTTTGGATTCTTATTAAAGAATTCAAAATTTCTTCAGAAAGGAATTATGACATCTTGGAAATTATTTCCTTTTACTGTACCTCATCCCTTTTCTAGGAAAAGAAATAGGAGGGGAAGAGAGTAAAGAGGAAAATATTATTTAAAAAAAAGAAGAGAAGAAAAAACAAAAAGAAAAAGAGAAAGAGAGAAAAAATAGAAACAACAACAAAAAAGAGAAAGAGAGAAAAAAAAAAGAAACAACAACTCTTTTGTTTACATAAGTTATATAGCACGAACAAGATATAGGTTATAATTTGGCAAGATTAAGCAGGCACTATTCTTTCAAGTTATTGTTTAATTATTTTTCTAATTTTTTTTATTTTCTTAAAAAATTCATTCATTTTTCTTTTTTATTATTAAAAAATATATAAAAAAGAGAAAAAGGAAAAAAAAAAGAGAGAAGGGAAGAGAGCTCTAGACATCTTGCTACACATGTGATGATCACTTCAATTGAGTTATATCTGTGATATAAATCAGATAGTCAGGATTCATCTCTGATTTTATTTTTTCTTTTTTTCATTACATCTCAAGACAAATGTGATTTCTTTTATGTTTCTTGTGACTCATGTGGGTGGAGTTTTCTTTTGTTTATGATACATTTTTTCAGAATGGTGAATGCAAAAGAGTTACCAATTCATGACTTCAAAGTAGACTCGGTAACTTTTTCAAGAGGACATTGGTTCTTAGACAGTGAAACAAGGTCCTCCGGAAACCAGAACTACAGTAGTAGTAAAGAAGAAAGTCCAGAAAAAACCTGTGCAGAAAAAGAGGTTAACCAAAAAGAGTAAAGGAAAAGCAGTTGAACATGTACAGATGAAGGAGACAAAAAAATTGTCATTAGAACAAAAGAATCAGGAGGAATCGATTGTATTAGAAGAACATAGAATGGACAAACAAGGGATAGCCAGTTCCTCATAGTTTTCTTCAGATTCAGAAAGTGACATTGAGAACTTTCTTTTGAAAAGTTTAAATTTCTCAGTACCTAGCACACCAATGGTGATAGTACAAGCGTCTGAAAAAATCAAAACACCAGAAGATTTGAGCCAAAAGTCACAAGGAATACAGGTCCAGGAAGAAGTAGCAAAACAAGTTATCCCTGGGGAGGAAAAAAGGATATTAAAAGATAAAGAAGTAATGAGGGAAGAAGAGGTTGAACCAATGAAAGAATTTAGTAGTGGATTGGTGGACACAGGGCTCAAAGCAATATGGACAAAACCATCTCAACATTAAAGAAATGAATAGAGAAAGAAATGTAAATGAGAGTATAGAAGAGGTACTTTATGATCTAAATCATAATCAAGAGTTCACACATATAGAAAATCAAGAAAAGGAAGAAGAATTAGATCTTATGGACATAGATGAGCAGGAGGAGGAACAAAAAGAGCAGCAAATAAATGCTCACATAAAGATCTCAGCAAAGATGTGTTTATTGGATATGATGATAAGCATATGGGATATAGGTTGTGGAGCCCATCCACAAAAACCAAGTCCAGTTAAAGGAAAGACATGTCATTGAAGAGAAACAACAGGAAATTGAGAAAAAGAAGGCAGAAGAGGATAATAGGAAGAGGATCACACACTAGAGTATGAGGAAGATGCTACAAACAAAGAAGAACTAAAGGAGGAGAAGCAAATAGAAGTAAAACACATAGAATTGGAAACTGGGTTAGAAAGGATACCTAAGGATATCAGACCTGCCTATAAAGTTATCATGAGCAATATAGAGCAATTCATACCATCTAGTAGAAATATGATTATATCAGGAATGGTGGTTGAATCAGAGTTTGTGAAAGGAAGTAGAATTATTACTGAGCAAAAGAAAGAAAAGAAATAGTTAGAGGAACAACTGAGGTTTGTATAGGGAAGAAATGGAGATTTGACTAAAAGGATAATTGAATTAGAAGAGCTGGAGGTTCAACAACAAAATAAAATTCAATTTCTTGAGGACAAATGTGTTAAACAGATGGAGCATAGTAGCAAAGTGGAAATGGAGTTGAAGAAAATGGAAGGAAGATTCAGAACTCTTCAAAGCTCATATCAGATCATGGTCAAAGCAAATGAAGATATAAATAGATTGTTGTTAGAGGACGGCCAAATGAAAGAAGAAAGTAAGATTGCACAAGTAACACGGGATGAGAGGGAGGAGTTGAATAAAGAAATCATAAGGCTACAAGCATAATTGAAAGAGGTCAAAGAAATGGAGAAGCAGGCTAGTGTACATGCTGCTAGTGCAATGAGAGGATACAATAAACTACATTTGGATATAACAGAAGAAAGGAGTAAATTACATTTGGATAGCGAAAAAGAAAGAAGTGAATGGAAATCAGAGAAAGAATTGTTGATATCCCAGAATCAAGGACTTATGTTGATGGTGGAAGATCTACAGAAAATATTGGAAAATTCATAAAAACAGGTTGAAGAGCATGTAGTGACTACACAAGCAGTGGAGTATGAAGGAGAAGAAGATAATATAATTCAAAATTTTGGTGAACAAGAAGACAAAGCAGTTGTTGAAGAATATTCAGATGAGATTGTTCAAAAGCTTTTAACCGACGGAGAATCAAGAATGGAATTTATCAAAAAGATGCACAATGAGTACGAAGAAAAGATTGTAAATTTTGCTCTCAATAAAGAAGTAAATCCAGACCAACACCATTGGGCAGCAGATGGTCTAGGTATACCATTTTGTATGATTATGGAGAGTATTAAAAATTACTAGACTGCAAGGGTAGGGCTATCACCAAACAAATATTTGGAATATGAAGAGGATATTAATGTCACTAAGGAATTATTTGAAAAGGCTAATCCCAAATGGAGGAACAGGTGGTTAGATGCCAACAAGGAGTGCACAAAAATCTGGAAAGAGGCACCTTTGTAGCTAAAGATCAATCGAGCCTATTGTCCAGTAGCAAGAAGAAGGGAATGGACAGTGTTTTGGGAAAGAAGAAATGCAGGGCAGATTCCAGCAAAATGGTTGAACTTTCCAAAGCTAGCAGGACCTAAGGCAGGAACATGGCCAACAAAGATGTATATGATTGATGCAACAGAGTTAGTTATATCTACATATAAAGATGTAAATGATCCAGCTTGCATATTATTACTAAGAGTAATGCGACTCATAGTGGCATGTATAGAAACATTCACAGATACAGATGTCAGAACCCTCAACTACATTGGATTCAATTCACCGACTGATGCTTTACTCTTTGATCTCAGTGAAACCGCAGACAGGATTTGCTTAATGGCATATTAGAGCAGAACAATATTTTTGGGTAGCCATTATCTCCAATTTTTTGAGGATGCCTTCGACTACAGATTTTTTGAAAGAGAGTCAGAAATCTTTGGGAATTTATGAGTGGTCACAAAATCCAAACTCACTGCATATGAAGCTGCATATACTGAATACTTGAAGAAAGATATGATAGACAAACCAGAGGCAACCATACAATGGAGGAAAGCTTTATTTGAGACGGTGAATAATTTGAATATTACAGAAAGAAGAAGTCATGATCTATTGTCACAGGTTTATCAAAGAAAGAAGAAGTGAAGGAAGCTCTCACTACCTATTTGCAAGAATAATTTTTTTTAGGAGCCAAAAAGTCTAGGAGGGGAAGTAGTTAGAAGAAGCATTTTTTAGAAGGGAAATTATTTGTAAAATGTCAAAAAAATGTAGCAATATTTTTGCTAAAATGATGTAAAATTGAGGAAGAGTCTTCCTCATGTAAATTAGAATCATATGTATTTTTTCTAGAATTTTTGGAAGCTCTTTGATAGCATATTTTTAGATTAGAAGGGAAAAGGACCAAAATTCAAGTGTGAAAGAGGACACTTGAAAATGTATAAAAGATAATTTCCTCTATTTTGAGAGGGTTGGTTGTATCATTTTTGCTATCCAATTAATGTGAAGAGCTCTCGTGCAGAAAATCGTGTTTTCTCCTTTCATGCTCTTTCTTTTGATCTGTTGAGTCTATTCTTTGTGTGATCCATGGAATTTGTAAGCTTCAATTGTGTATTTCTGAGTAAGAGGTATGAAGAGAGGTGATTCTCAGTGTGTTGAGTAAGAAAGTGCAAAAGAACAAAGCTGTAATTGGAAATTCTTAGTTTTCATAGAATCGTGATTGTCTCATCTATGTGATATAGGTACTATTTTTGAAATTTGACTTCATAACTGCATTCTACTATGGAAAAGGCACACTTTAGGCACAAAGATCATTGAAAATGCTGTTGTATAACTCAAGATAATCAAAACCCTAGATATTTCTCTCCTTCTTCATAATTTCTCAGAAAAACAGTCATCTTAACCCTTATTCTTGGATTCCATTAACTAGAAGGGGTTGTGGTCTTTGCATACTTCCCAGATTGACAATTTAAAGATGTGTAGTTGATCCTTTGTGCTATAATGATTGGAGAGGACAACTCCAAGGGGTAACAACAAACAACAACTAAAAAAGATAACATGGAATGGTAGTTATTTGAATATCATTAATGAAATTTCAATCAAAATTTCATGTCTGCTCAACATAGATCTTTATAGATACAGAAATAATGCATCCATTACCTCTGACTTATGTGTGTAGTTGGATTTCCATCCTCTATTGGTAACTATACATAATGATCATCTGCATACCCTTCAAAAGATTGTGTCTCCAGCATCGAATAAGCTTTCCTACTTCAACTTTCTATATATCTTGAATCTTCCTTCAACATTCGACTGAGAACTTCCTCTTCTTCTCCTACAAAGCTTGCTGGTATGCATTGATTCTCTCCGCTTTGTGACATGCTCGAACAAGTATGTTGCATGTGTTTGAACGAAAAATAGCATCCTAGATTCTCCCTCCAGAGCATTGCTCTAGGCTCACAAACTCGAATGGAGTTGACTCCTCAATCGATACAACTGATGAAAGAGAAACAGGACGCACCAGCTACTAGCATACAGAAATCCAACACATTCTCAAGTGTTCTAACATCTTCTAGATACACGGTACTCCACACCATAACTAGTTAACTTCAAAATTCAGATGTCCCTTCCATGCAAACATTTTGAAGGTACCTGCATTATCTTGCACACAAAAAGGGAAAGACACCCCCTCTAACACTTAGTGCCGGATCTCTGTCTCTGAATTCTCCACAGGGCTGGCCTCCTATCTTTCCCTTAGAGAATTGTCCTCCAATTTCTCTATCCTCCAATCAGATTTGTTCTTTCCCAAAGAAAATTGCTGAGCGCCCCCAGCTCCTTTCCTAGGAGAATTCGCTTTTTTCTCTTCTTCTCGTCCAATGTGCTATCCTCTCCTCCCTATTCAACTTCAGATCTGTCATTTTGTTGGGTATCCATGAACATGTTTCTCTCTCTCTGACAATCTATATCTTCTAGGAGTCAAGAATCCCTCTGATTCTATTACGTGCAGACAGACGTAAAAAGCCTACACTTCCTCACCATAAATCTTAAACCTCCTTCAGGTTTGTGTTCTTAGGCAAACAAAACAAAATCCCCTTTACACAAAAATGTTGCCAAACTTCATAATCAGAGGAAATCACGAGCATCCTGTTCTTTATCTTCTTGAACATAAAGTTCTGCATCCTTCCATTTTCTCAATATCAGACTCAGAAAGACCTCCAAACAACTGAACTGTGATTCGCTAGTTTCCTTCTTTTATCAATAACATCCTTCCCCTTCCTCGTTAATGGTTCTGTCACCAGCACTTAAGAGATTTTTCCCCTAGCTGTTAGTTATGAAGAAGAGCATTGTGAAATAATTGTCCTTCCCTCTATATCTCGGTCCACAGCACACATCTCTTTTTTTCCCCTCTCTGATGGAGATCTCTATCCTCCTTTCACGATCGCTAATCCCTGTTGCCTTTTCCTTCATGCCAGAAAAAGAAAACAATATGCAAAGCTCCATGTAGCCACTTTTCTTCTTTTTCAATGGTGGCTCTCGAACCTCTTCTAAAACGCTGCCATGTTTTAGAGTAGAATCTCCATGTGCTTCCCTCTGATTCCTAGCGGATCCTTTCCAATTTTGCACCCTTTCAATCACCTACATGAGCGGCTGACTTTCCCCCTTTTCTCTTGGTTAGAAGTGTTCTGATTTCGGTTCAATGGACCCCAAAGTGATTCCACACATGGATGTTTAAAATGGCATTTCCACCTCAACATACAACAGCATGAAGACCCGGATCAAACTCCCCTTTTTAGATACTTGCATTAGACATCAATAATTAAATCGATGCCACACCTCACTCTTTGCCATAAACTTTGAATTGGTTCCTCGTATGTCATTGTGGGCTAACTCTTCGAATCACGATCACATCCACCCCCTCCAAACCTGTATGGCATACAAATCATTGTGTCTATGAACGGCCATGTAGCGGCCCTATCATATGCAGACTTTAAGTGCACCAAAAACATAATGGTGCAATGAGTCATGTAATTAGCATTCGATGACGAGGCTTCTCATTCATTCTAAAACTCAAATTTTGTTAATGTATTTACAACTTATTTAGCGTGCAATTGGGCGTGCATCTATCAATTTGAAAGCACATGTGCACTTACATTTTCAAACATGCATACTCTAGGTGCAATCATTCTCAATGATGGTGCAAATCAGGAAGCAATTATTCTCCACTCATAGCTTTACTCTCAAATGCAATCACTCTTGACATCACTCTCAACTCCTTTCTTTTTCACTTACAACTCTGCTCAAATCAGTTTTACATATCAGTTTTATTGTGCAAATGAGAGTGCACCTATGGGAATTAAAGCATGTGCTCTTCTCATCTTAAAAGAAATTGTTGCTCTAGCACAATGGTGAGAACCACGTTAAGAAGCTCCACCTCCTTAATGTCAATCCGCGGAAGAGATAGGAGTGATATGAAGATCGTGAATGTGAGATGAAGTGAGAGTGAAGGTGAGAAGCATAGAGATGCACACACATACACATACACAACGAAGAGACAAGCAAGACACAATGGAAGGTGAGAAATCAACTCTATTACTCAAGAACACTCTTAGATGCTCAAGCTCACTCTAACGCATACAAGTCTACACTAGCTAACCTCAAAAATGAGCTCTCTAGCTCTTTTTATAGATTCTAGACTAGTTTTGACCGGTTTCACATCTAGTGATCGGCATAGTTAAAAATAGGTCCTAGATGCTATTTGAAAGGGTAAATGGTGTCTAAAATAACCTAAATTGGTACACGCATTCTATCTAAGCTCCTCAAGCTCGAGGACTCCTCGGCTTGCACAAAATGGAGCTAATCATTACAAAAAAGGGTTTTTGTATGTTATATATGATACAAAAGTGATGAAAATCACTATTGGAGGTTTTGAAAAGTATTTATAAAATATAATTCTTTGAAAAATGATTTGACTGACTCCCTGCTCTATCTTTACATGCTTCCACGTCTTCTATGCCTCTAGCTACTGCCAACACCGCCCTCATTCTCGCTTCTGTCATCCGTGACAGAACCTTGTTGTGAGGTCTATTAGATATAGTTCTAGAGTAGTTCCTGAGCGAGGGTGTGTTCTGATATGCAAATTCCTCGGGCCAGATCTACCTCGAGTTTCTCCCAATCAATGGGTTGCGGTTCAAGATGGTGGGAGTCGATAGTGCGTGGAATATACGATCTGTTCATAGGCAAATAGTTGCAAGAGGTGTGTAGGCCTGCTGATGAACACTTTTGAATGATATTCCCAAAAACCGGTTGTGAACATCTCTTTGAAGGTCTGCTTATAGCACGCCGGTAAGTATTTAATTGTGCATGCCAGGCATAACACACCCGGAGCGATGGTGTTGTACTCATGTCATAAGCTAAGTCGAGATTGCCATGCTCGAAACCCGGGGTGTTTACATGGGGTGCCTTGACACGACGGAGGACTTTGAAAAACATCTGCATCATGTCAAATATTTTGACAGTCATGTGCGCTGCTATATCGTGCATATGTTATAAGCAAGGAAGCCAGTGGCAAATCGTGGCCATCATGTATCCAACTATTGGTAGTTCTATGGGTGGCCTGAAATATGGGTAATTTAGCCAATCCTGGCATTGCTTGTTATTCTGTACTTTAATGGCAAAGGCCTTCTAGGAGCGGCGACGAGGCAGTGGTCCCCAACATGGGTTGTACTTTAAGTGTAGAGGTGCCTTTACCCAAGTACTCATCATCTCTAGATAAGTTTGTAAGAGATCCTTGTGCCAATTGGGTTGATAGATCTCTCCTTGCTGCGCATCTAGTGGCAAATCCTCACGTTCAAATTGAGTTGCGTGGGAGGGCTTCTTGCCTTTTTCTTTCTCTATGGCCAACTGATATTCTACCATTAACATAAAATACGGTTTGTACTATAGCTCATGCCCAGATATGTATCTGCGAGGGGCCAAGTGAGCAAAATAGGGGGACTGTAAAATGCATTCTTCAATCATCACCATTGCGTGTAATTGCACCTCTACCCGTGCTGAGTGGGTTGTTCCAAGTTCTTCAATCGTCTTCATCCATCTGGGAGTTGGAAGTTCGAAAGTCATCTGCCCTTCGGCCGCGACTCATCCGCCTGGGATGGGTTGGGGTTCATATGCTTCTTCAAAAGTTTCCTCCACCGGAATAGTCATTGTTTCGTCCTCTGCTGGTAGTTCCGGTGGGGAGTCTGGCCTTGGTGGTGCTTCATATACTGCTATCTGTGTTTGAAGAGTTAATACCTGGGCCCGTAATGCGTTGAGTTCCTCTATGATGTCAAGAGAAGGGTCCGCAGGATTTGGTAGTCCTTGTTGTACTAGTACTCTTAGCTGGAGTAGTTTATGATCTTCTTTCAGCTTCTGATATTCCTCATTCATGCTGTCATATTCATCTAGCAATCTGACATGATCATCTGGCAACATTTTCATAGATTCTGAGGGCACGGCCTTGAAACGTCTGGGGCTTAATGGTTGGTCCGGATGATCTAGAGCAACTTCTAAATTTTCTCTGTTCTGTTCTTGTAAACCTTGGTTCTCTTCTTTCGCTGCTGCCAAGTGTCGTCTGAGTAAGCCTATGTTCCTGGAAAGTGTCACGTTGCGAATCGTCTGGGCCCTTAACAAGTTATCGATATCTATGACGGCCTCTTTGGTTTTTCCTTCACTTTATAGTTCCAGTTTATGATAAGCCTCTCGTAGCTCTTGGTAGCGAGTGTTTAGTGAGGCATTCTTGATTGACAATGAATTTAGCTGCGATTGTAAATTGTGGGTTGTTCTTTGTAGCGTCTGGTAACTGTTTCCAAGAGATGCAAATTCATCTCTTACTTTTGTCATGCACGTGAACATCTAACGAAATGCAGTGTCTATAGTAGGTGATAATATTAAAGGTGTGCTAAATGAAGATGCAGTGGGTGTTGATGCAAGGGGTAAGGGAAATGGGGGTGGGAGAGTGGATGTTGTGGTGATCATGGAAAATTGTGATGTGCCTATGTGTGGTGGTGAAATGAATGAAGGGAGTGGTGGTGCAGTGGGTGGTGAGATATCCATCTCATTGAACATGGTGTCAAGTGAGATGACTATGAATAGTGGAGTGATCGTGGGTGCTTGTGTGGGTGTAAATACAGGGTTTACAAAGGTTGAAGAGTAATTTACAGAGGGGTTCTCTAATGCTGCTTCATGGAAAGGGGAAAGTGGAAATATGGTGGGTCGGGGAGGTGATACAGGGGAGAAAGTCATCGGGGTTAGAAATGGAAATAGTGGACTCGGGGGTGTAGGGAAGGATGGAAACGATGGATGGAAAAATGGACTGGATAGGAGCGTAGAAGTCCTAGGGGGTAGACTAGGTTGAGTGGGTGCGGGAAGTGTGGGAGGAATGGATGTGAGGAAGGCTTCTGCTACTCCGCCGAAGAAGGAGGATGTTGTTCTTGGAGAAGGAGGGTGTATGGGAGAGACTGGATGGATGGGAGGTGAAAGAGGATCAGTTGGGGTGGTGGGTACTTCGGTCACAGAGGTGATATGTACAGTAGTAGTGTGGGGCGGGAGGTCGATTACAATGGTGTATTCTGCCAAAAAGCCTTCAGGGATGAGACATGCCTCCCTAGCTTGTTCTGAAGATTGGGCACCTATGGGTACACGAATGTATTTGCCTGGTTTTGATAATAAACGTACTCGTCGGGGGTCAAATTGCGGTAACAGCTTCCTCTGCAAATATCTTAATGCTTCATTAGATCCTACTGATTTAACAAGCTCCCTGAAGCCTTTGATGTATACTTCTTTGAAACCGCCTGAGAGAAGTTCTTGCTCTATGAGTGCTTGGCTCTCTTCCTCAGTTAATTTCTTACGCGCCCAAAATTTTTCCATAGTACGATATAGCTTCTTGATGGCTAGCATATAAGCTGCTGCCTCAAAGGTTTCATCTTCATGCATAGTGGTATCACCCTCGGTGTCCGTTTTTTGTCCTTGTTCATATGTTTGTACATGCTCTTGGGATTCATGAGTGCCCTGGCTGGCTTCATCATCGCCATCGTCTTCATCAGTTTCTGTTCTTTCGTCCTCGGAACTAGATACTACTTATCCGTGTGGTTGGTCCGAAAGAGAGGTCGGGTAGCTTGGACATTCATATTCTTGAGAAAATAGTTGTCCTTTTGAAAAATGAAATTCACTTGAAAACACATCTTGCATCTCGAAATCGAATGTTGTATTTGTCTGTTCTGCTTCCAAGTTGGGTATCAGAAAAGAAAAAGCTTCCGCACCAATAGTGGTGCGATCTTCTGCTGTAGTGGTGGTAGGTTCCTGAACTGATATTGGCTGTGAGATAATTGCACTAGAATTGCCTTCTGTAACGATAGGTCGTGATAATCGTATGCGAATAGGTTGTATAGGGGCTTTTGTAGGAGACTGTTCTGGAGAGGGTTGAGGTGACGGTGATTCGGGGACCTGGAGGCAGGGGATAGTTCCTCTCATGCGCTTTCCTGGTCGTCCTTTGCTGGCCTTCCTAGATTTCTTTGTTGTTCCCTTGAATGCTTTCAGCTCCTCGCTTGTCATTGCACGCTCGATAGGTAAATCGTATGCCAAACACATATATACAATGCGCGTGAGAGCGCAGATCCATTGATTACCTTCTTTATTTCCCATCGGTGTTGTGCTAAGTACAACTGATCAATGATCGAGCTAGCTAGGTCTACCATTTGAAGTCCACTACATGCTAAATATAAACCAAACTAGATGCGTTTGTGGGGCATGGTGAATCTGTCGTGAGCGGGAAATGCGAAATGTTGCATGCATATCCTCAATGGTTTAGAGAGCTCAGGCGTGATTGCTGAAATATCTTCCCACTTAGTAACATCCCCACGTTTCATAGGCTCTGGAATCAGCCTTTCTCGCTCTGTTGGAGTGTGGGTTCCATGTATCTTGATTGCCGCTCTAATCGAATCTTTAGAAAGGTAAAACCTCTTAAAGGGCGGATCATTTACCAAGAACGACAAAATGAATGTGCGTGCTAGGTCCTTGTTTTTTGAAGCTGTTAAAGTTGTTACCAAGTAATGACATCTGTAGAAATCTGGTTTAGGCAAAGGATCACTGAAATACTCTGTGAAGCTTGCTCTCACCAAAACATGCATTAAGTCTTCTATGTTTTGTAATCCTTCGAACTCTCTTGAGAAAAACTGGTACTTTCCCCAAGTACGGTGATCAAATGCCAAATTGGCCTCAAAAATGAAATCTGCATCCGCCAATGGGCCTGCTAAACCTTGGAACCAATGAGAGTTGCGATGAAAATTCTCAGTGTATCCCCTAGGAGGATCGTCGATCGACATGGGTCCAAGGAAGCCTTGAAATTCCAGTGGTTGTGCCATCGGATGGGGCTCAGCTAGCAATTCGCCAATATTTGCCATGGGTACACTAGGGCCAGCTTCAGATGGTCCTTCTGCCTGCATGATGAATGATGCGAGCATGTAGTGGATCTGCTACAAAAGATTAACACATTAGTATGGAAATTAATCTTGATCCCATTAAAGTGGGACCGCAATCCCTTTCCATAACCGATGTGTAACCCGTGTAGCCGAGTGTTGTGATGTGGTTTATGGAATGATTGTTGCAAAACTAATACAGGTCTCTAGACACCTACAAGCTCCAGATGATGCATACATTTCTTGATGAGGTGTTATTACAAGTGATGTTGGGTTATAGTGTTTGGATTTGTACAAGGTTCAGTCGTCAATGAGTTATTACAAGGTTGTAGATTAGTCGGGGTAGGAGTTATGTTAGATAAGGGGGTCATAGAGGGCATCTGGATACGTTTCGGTGTCCACTTCCTAAGAGTTTCTGAGCAGGTGATATGTTTCTGCTGAGTAGCAAAAGGTGATATCGTATGTGGTGGTATGGAGGGGTGAAGAGATTTCTGAGGGGTATATATTACATGGCTTGAGGGTTGAGCTATAATACACTACTTGGGTACCCAAATCTGCGTGGGTGTGGGTCACGTCACACTAGTAGCTTCGTTGTCATGTTCACGTCATGTATGAGGATAGGAAGGTCCACCTCACCCATGCAAGGGGCTTCCATGCCTCCTAGCCCTATGAGGTATGCCTCAATTGGCCACATTTCTATTCCTGAGTCCTTATAGTGGGACCATCTAATCGCACTAGTCGCAGCACCTGAGTCAATTGAAGCCCTGAGCTCTTGACAAGGATTGCCGTGCTCTAGCCTGACTGTAATGAATGGTCTCCGATCCACTATGCTAGGATGAGTACTTGACTTTGCTTGACACATGGCCATGGGGTATCTGGGTGTTGTTTCCAGATGTTTATAATGTTCTCTCCCTAGTCCTTGTCTTCTTAGTTTCATGCGCTTAATGCGTTCTATAGCTTCTACTTGAGCTTCAGCCCGTATTCTATTTTCTTCCTCCTTACGCTTCTTTGCCAATGTGAGTCGTCTAAGCATATCCTCAGTAAGAGGTTCATGATATAACTTGACTCTACAACCACTAATGTAATTAGGCATTATGTCTCCTTCTAAGATGGCTAATTGTACTGCTCCACTTGTTGAGAGTCTGTTAATGATCATAGGTCCATAACCTCGCTTTTCTAACTTCCCTACGTGTTGTTTCAGCATATATACTAGGACTAAATCTCCTTCTTTTAAGCCTTTATCTTTCACATGTGCATCAAAATATGCTTTCTGTCGTATCTTTGCTGCATATATACAGGCTGCTACTCTCAGCCTAGTTTCTCCTAATCGTTCCAAGTCCATTGTTCTTGCTGATATTTGTGGCCGGTCCACTGATGTTCTTGTGCAACCTTAAGGGTCGGTATCAAGAAGTCCAAAGGAAGCATAGGATTCTGACCAAAAACCATCTGAAAGGGAGTTGCATTCAGTACGGTCTTGTAGGCCACTCGATATGCCCAAACAACATGGTGTAACTGTTTGTCCCAATCAGAGTATTTATTATTTACTAATTTGGTGAGCACATTGCATAGAATCTTATTTGTGCTTTCAGCTTGACCATTGGCCTGAGGATGATATGGTGCAGATTTCTTGTGAATCACCATAAAATCCTTTAACAAATATTCAATGACTTGGTTCAGAAAGTGAGTTCCTCGATCGCTCACTAACTCTATAGGCAATCCATATCTTGTAAAGACATTTTCAAATAAGAATTTTGCAGTCGTGTGTGCATCATTCTTTTTTGTGGCTTTCACCTCTACCCATTTGGTAAGATAATATGTTGCAACAATAATGTATTCAACATGTGTACCTTTTGCAGGGGGGTTAATGGGTCCTAGAAAGTCTATACCCCACTTAGAAAATGCACGTCCTCCCATCATGGGTTTCAATGGCATTTCATCTCGCCGAGTAGGAAATTGAGTTCTTTGGCACACATCAGATCTCTTTACGTAGGTATGTGCATCCATGTGAAGAGTGGGCCACCATAATCCTGCAAAGAGGATGGCTTTGATTATCCTATCGCGTCCAAAATGACCTCCTGCAACACCTTGGTGTGCAGTCTCTAGTACGCTCAAACAATCGCTCTCATGAACACATTGTCTTAAATATCCATCTCGTCCTCGTTTGTATAGATTATCGCCAATAAGTGAATAGTCTTGAGCTTCTTGCTCTAGAATTCATTGTCGTGCTAAAGTCATTCCTTGAGGGAATGTGTTCATCCTCAAGTAGGTCACTAAAGGTTCACTCCATTCTGGTGTGAGAGACACCTGATATAATGTAGCATGTTCTAGTGGTGGTCTTTCACAATAAACATGGCATTCTTCACACAACTTGTAGACGTCTGCTTCCATAGAAGGCCAATATACTCCTAGTCTATGCAGAGTCTGCAATGTACGATGTTTTGAGTGATGCTACTTTAATGCACCTATGTGTGCTAATTGCAACCAATTCGCATGTTCTGATTCATCTACACAACAAACAAGAATATTTTGATTATCCTGTTTATATATACTTCTTGCTATGATTTGATATCTTTGAGACTTGGTAATCTCTCCTTCTTTGATCCTTATCCTAGGATTCTTGGGTCCATATGTGAGAATAGGGACTATCGACTTAGCCCATTCTGGTGCTATCTCAAGGTTAAACAAATATGCATCTAGTAATTCATCCGCTATCCCTTGAGGAGCTTCTCCTGTGGTTAATCTTGAAAGGTGATCAACTCTGAGGTGTGTCTTTCCTTTCCTGACCACTACTTCAAAATCATACTCCATGAGTAAGAGAAACCATCGTATTAATCGTCCCGTGTCACATGGCTTATTGACTAAGTACAATAATGCTTGATGATTTGTAAAGAACTTGAACTTCTTTGCCAACAAATAATGCCTGAATTTCTTTATCGTGTAGATCATTCCTAATCCTTCTCACTCCGTTGTGGTGTAATTTCTTTCTGCTGCATTCAACTGTCTGCTCGCGTAAACTATGGGTAGATCTATATTACCTTCATTCGTGAGTTGTGCTAACACACATCCTATGGCATAGTTGGATGCATCCACATGTACATGGAATGGCTTACTCCAATCTGGGGTTGTCAATATAGGTGTTGAGCACAAGCGTTGTTTAAGTTCATTGAATGAATTCTCACATTCATCTGTCCATTCAAACTTGATCAAAAGAGAATAGAGAGGCTTGGCTATGATTGCATACATGTGTATGAATCGTCTGTAATAACCACAATGTCCCATAAATGCTTGTACCTCTTTTACGTTGTTTGGCCTAGGTAAGTCCGCAATTACTTTCACCTTTTCTTCATCCGTAGAAATTCCATTCTTTGACACAATGTGTCCTAGAATTTTGCCTTGTCTGACCATGAAAACGCATTTTTCTGGGTTCAGACAACCCTGATATTCTCGACATTTGTCAAATACTTGCCTTAACTCTGGGATATGCGTCTATCTGATATTCGAATGAGCACATAAGTCATCGACATAAACTTCCAAATTCTTTCTTAAAAATTCCTTGAAAACATGACACATGAGTCGCTAGAAAGTAGCGGGTGCATTTGTTAAGACAAATGGCATTACACGAAATGCAAATATGCCCCATTCTGTGGCAAAAGCCGTCTTGTGTTGATCTTCTAGAGCAATGGCTACTTGATTATAGCCTGAGAAACCATCAAGAAAGCTGTAAACTTCCTTGCCCACAACTCTTTCCAATAGGTGTTCCGTGAGAGGAAGAGGATAACTATCTCTAATCGTGGTGGCATTAATGTTTTTAAGGTTAATACACACACGCAATTTTCCATTCTTCTTGGGCACAACCACAATGGGGGATACCCATTCGGTATGCTCAATTTCGTAAATGAATCTTGCTTCTATCAAACGATCTATTTCTTCTTTAATCTTCGCAACGTAGTTATCATTGTACGTGTATGGTTTTTGTTTCGTGGGTTTTGCATCTGGAGTCATAGGGATTCTATGAGAACCTATGTCTGGATCTACTCCTTTCAAGTCTTTGTAGCTCCATGCAAAAACATCTCTATATTCGCGCAATAGGGCCACTAAATCTTCTTCTTCTTCAGTTGTCAAATCATGCCCTATGTAGGTACATTTCTCTTCTTCTCCTTCTATGGCAACTATGATTTTTTTGGTTTTCTCCCGATTATCATATACTTCTCCAGTTTCAGCTTTTCTATTAGGCTTTCGTACCATGATTCGTCTATCTTCTATTTCATATTTTTTGAAGTTCTCAAGAACCTCAAACAAAGATTCTTCTTCTTCTGACATGGCTTCTTACTTCTTTCTTTTCTTTCCTTCACTTTTGGTGGTCACTTGTGTGGCTAACCTCACCTCATTCATTATTTCTTCGTGTCTCTGTGGGTAAGTTTCTACTTCGTAGAAGTATTCTTCCTCTGATGCAAAGGGTGGGTCCATAATAATTGACTCTAAATCAAAATCACTCGCATCCTCGAATGCATCAGTACTAGGTTCACATTCTTCAATAATCGAATCACACATGATTGGATCTATCGTGAAAACTGAGATGTCATAGCCATCTTCGTCATAGTGGGGCGTCCATTGTTCTTCATTGATGGCTACATCCATGGTTGCTAGGATTTCTGCCCAACCATGGGGTTCAAATTCTTCGTCTGAAAATACCACAGGTGCATAAGCTGGGTCTTGAAGGGTTCGTTGATGTTGTTCCGCACCTAAGGTTCTGGTTTCTAACCGTTCGTCCTCTTGTTTGGCTACTTTACACATCGATAGATGAGTGTCCTCATGCAACCATGAAGGATCTGATTCCAATGAGTGTACCGCTTCTGTTTCTACCTGTGTCTTATGGATGGTGTTCCATTGTATTGGGGGTACGTCTCGATGTGAATAGTCATTAAGATTGACTTTAGTAGTCACTCCTAAATGTTGCAAGTACAAAGAATTGGTTCCCCAATCTTGTACAATTTGCAACTGGCGCATGAATGGTCGTCCTAGAATCATCTCGTAAGCATGATTTTTTGCAAAATCACAAATGGCAAAAGTGTGCTCAAACTCTACACCACAAGTGGTGAGAGATATGCCTTTTAGTAAGCCTAAAGGTTTTTCTATGTGTCCGTCAGCCATTTGTAGCTTCATCCTGGTAGGTCTCAATGCTGGCTTACCCCAACGTTTCCATAAAGCGGTGGTAGCGATGGCTACTCCAGCTCCTAAGTCTAAGATGGCTTTCGTGGTGTAGCCCTGATGGGTTATTGGAAGATAGGTGTTACCTTCCTCTCCTTTGCTTACATCTCCAATCTTTTCTACTGGTATCTCTGGTACCTTTTTGTGTGATCCTATTTGTGAGGGAGTAGTAGCAAGCTCTGGGAATTGATTTGCTACATGTTTCCACAACTCTGGTTTAATCTTTAACAATTCCTCTAAAGTGAGATTACATTGTACTTTAGTATTCTTGATCACTTCCGTGTTTCTAGGGATCACTGATTCTTCATTCCTCACTATTATCGTGGGTGCTCTCATACTAATAGACTTAGCTTCCCAAGGTCCTATGAACTGAGGTAATTCTTGTAAAGAATTAGATTCAAAACATGTATGTTCACTCAGTTGCTCTTCCTCTACATCGTCGTAAATAGACGGAATGTCTTGGGGAAATTGCTCATGCAAGTCGTCTATTTCTTGAATATGAGGATGAGTTCCTTGTTCTTTTCTCCACTTCTCTTCTTGTATTTCTCTCAAAAATTCATGTGAATATTTATGTATGGAAGACGGGTTGTCTTGACTTTCTGTAGTGGGTGCTTGAGACAAGGATGGTGCATTCCTTTCCTGTGTCTCTGGGACAAGGTTCCTATGCTGATCCTTTTTCTCTTTGCTATCAATCAAGTATTCTAGCCTCTCCATGAGTCCTTGAAAGTGTAATTCAGGTTTTGCCATGTTATTCCAATTTAGATATCTAGAGGCTTCGAACATAGCTTGTGCTAGTTCTACCACTAGATTCTCCAACTTCACTAGTCCCGACTATTTTCCCAGTGTTAGGCTGTTGGTTCTGTAAGAGCACCTGGGCTCTTGTTATAGCTTGGATAGGCGTGTATGTAGGGTTGGATCCATCTGTGTTGTTTACAATACCTATCACATTGATGGGTGTCACATTTGAAGCGTTCGCGAGGTTCTTAGGATAATCTTTTATGACATGCTCTTTGCCACAATCGGCAGAAAAGCCTTGTATGTTATAGTATTGTGATTGTCCTGCTATAGGAGGATGTGGATAGTCCTTTATGAAATGATCTCCTTGGCACCTAAAGCATGGTCCTCTAGGGCCCTGTGGTCTTTGCTGTCTCAATTGGGGTTGTGGATTAGGGTTTGTATACATCACATTAGCGTAATTGGGCTCCCAACTAGGTTCCAATGGTGGACTATCGTAATGATATGTTTCCACATGTTTTGGTGACTCCATGTAATACGCGGGTGGACTATCTACATGAGTAGATTCAAAACTATTTGAGTTCGGGTCACTTTCGGTGATCAGGGGTGATGAGGGCACTAAAGCCCTACTTAGGTTCTCTTCTGCAGCAGCATATTTGACTAAGATGACATTAGCTGGTGGGGGTGGCTGCTGAGCTAAAACAAGTTGAGGTCTCTGTTGAGCCTGATAAGGGTAGTTTTGTGGAGGCCTATAGTAATGAGGTTGAGTATTGTATTGACCTTGATACCTCCCTAGCTGTGCGTATGCTTGCGGGTAGTTCTGTCTCACTGTTTGTTTGTTGTATGGGCAATCTTGAGTGGTGTGATTTGTGTATCTTCTCTCAATTGTACAGTATTGGCCACTAGGGTTTTCTTGTGGTTGTGTTGCATTTGGACACACATTTGCCATATGATCACCACCACAGGTGTAAGAACGCTTGTTTGTTGTTACCCTAGGCATCTGTTTACTAGAAACTCCTAGTTTCTCGGCTACTTTCTCTACTAGATCTTCTATTGAGCTGGACAATTTTGTGGATGCTAGAGAGGAACAATCTGAGTCCTTATAGACCTTTGAGAGTTTCAACTTGTCTCCTAAGTTATCTTCAATGTCTATACAAATTTGCACACACTGCTCTAGCGTTCTAGGTTCCTTCAAGTATACATAGGAGCGTAGTTTAGAGCTCAAGAGGCCATCTAAAAACAGTGATACTTGCTTGGCCTGTGAAGCTAGCTTTTGCATTGGACATCTCTCCACATATTGTCTAAACCTACATCCTGCGAGTCTTATTGTTTCTTGGGGGTTCTGTTTGAAACTATGAATCAATGAAGGCGTGTCATGTCTGATCCCACTTTTAGAGAATTCAGTGATGAATGACTCTAGAAAGTGATGGATATCTCTAAATTTCCTTTCTTGCAATGGTTGGAACCAAGTTAAAGCTATATTCTTTAATGTTAGTCCAAATGCGTTATATTACGTGAACATGTCTTCAACTTGCTCTGCTCGTAGCACTTGCTTAAATTGTGCAACATGGTCGTAGGAATCTCCTGTCCTTCAAAGTAGTTTTTCATGGATTTTACTAACTGAGTGGGTCTCTGTTGGAAGCAGCCAGAGGCACAGACGAAGCGGAAGCATGTAACGACGGAGCAGTGAGCCAGTGGAATCTTTTTTCAAAGAATCGTGTTCTAAAAATACTTTTCAAAAACCTCCAACAGTGATTTTTATCACTATTGTAACATATGTAACATAGAAAAACCCTTTTCTTAATTTCTAGCTCCATTTTGTGCAAGCCGAGGAGTCCTCGAGCTTGAGGAGCTTAGGTAGAACAAGCGTATCAATTTTCGTTATTTTTAGACACCGTTTACCCTTCCAAATAGCATCTAGGACCTAATTTTTAACTATGCCAGTCACTAGATGTGAAACCGGTCAAAACTAGTCTAGAAACTATAAAAAGAGCTAGAGAGCTCATTTTTGAGGTTAGCTTGTTTGAGGTTAGAGTTCTTTTGAGCTTGTAATAGTGTTCTTGAGTAATAGAGTTGATTTCTCACCTTCCATTGTGTCTTGCTTGTCTCTTCATAGTGTGTGTGTATGTGTGTGTGCATTTCTATGCTTCTCACCTTCACTCTCACTTCATCTCACATTCACGATCTTCATATCACTCCTATCTCTTCCGCGGATTGACTTTAAGGAGGTGGAGCTTCTTAACGTGGTTCTCACCATTGTGCTAGAGCAACACCAAATTTGGTGCCGTTGCCGGGGATCGAGTCTAGGACGAATGTGTGATGGTAAGAGTATAGCAAGAAGTAGCATTGGAAGGTAAAAATTTCAGTTTTTGTTGTTGTTTTTACTTAGTTTTTAGTGTTTTTCACCTCCCCCGCACTCCATCTTCATCACCACATCATCATCTTCATCTCCAAAAAAATCAAAAAATTCACCATATCCACCCATTCTCCTCATTTCCACTCATTTGTGCATGCGAGAGAGTGAGAGAGAGCTTTTGTGCTTGTGTGTACTTTTGTTTTCTTGAGTTTTCTTGCAGGTACAGAGCTCCAGTGCATCAGGAAAGCTTGGAAAAGGTAAAATTCTCAGTTTCTGTCAGAAATTTCCGACTTTGTGAGACCATCGCGATGGTCTGCAAAGTTTGAAATTTGAAGAATGCGACCACACCAGCGTGTAGAGCACACTTGCGCCTCTAGGAATCCATACTTGCATTGCAAAAACTCATACTTTGGTGGACCATCACGACGGTCTCAGACCATCGCGATTGTGTCACACCATCGCGATTGGCTCACGCAATCGCGACGGCTCGGCCAGACCATCGCGACGGTCTCACGCCATCGAGACGGTTCATTTGGACCATCACGACGGTTCGCGGACCATCACGACGGTTCGCGGACCATCGCGACTGTTCGGTTGATCCCACACCATCGCGATTGGCTCACGCCATCGCGCCGACGGTGCCACGTGGCAAGTTGGACCATCGCGACAACTCAAATTTTGGACCATCGCGATTGGCTCACGCCATCGCGCCCAGACCATCGCGATTGGCTCAAGCCATCGCATCTGTGACCATCGCGACAGTTCACTTTGGACCATCACGATTGTTCACGTTGACCGTTGACTGACACCATCGCGATTGTCCGCCTGATCGAGCCATCGCGATGGTTCACATTTACGCCATCGCGATTGTCCGCCTGATTGAGCCATCACGATTGCTCACTTTTGGACCATCGCGACCGTGCACTTCAGACCATCGCGATTGCTCACCTTCATGCCATCGCGATCATTCACGTCTAGACCATCGCGATGGTTCACCTTCATGCCATCGCGATGGTCCCAGACCATCGCGATTGTCTCAGACCATCGCGATTGTCCACCCCAAACGCAAATTTTAGAGTTTCATTTTTTGGCCAATTTTGGGGCTATTTTTGGGAAATTTTTGGGTGATTATATTCATAGGAGACCGCTTAGCTCATATTTGGAGAAAAACTTGTTTGTCAGTTTTTACCCCCCAGGGCCTGAACGGTCATAACTTTTTCATCCGAAGTCCGTTTTTTGAGCTTAATAGCTCATTAGAAAGCTCTTGCCGTCTATTTTTAGATAAGCTATTTTGAGGTTGACCTAGTTTGGGACTAGAAAGCCAGGGGGCAAGCATTGAAAAGTTGGGAAAAAGGGAAGGGACTTAAAAGGTGTATATACTCAAGTGCTTGATCATCCAACTGTGAATTGGTCTAATATTGAATTTTTCTAGGTCTAGCAAGGGCAATCAAGGGCAACCAAGGCAAGGAAGTGAAGGGCATAAAGCTTGGGAAGCGCGGCTTCTTGGGCATCAGAGCAACCAGAAAAGCTGACTCGAGGTTGGAAGATTACTCAACCCCCTTAGTCAATTCTTAGCTTAGGATAAACGTTAGCATTGTGAAGTTAAGACGATAGGAACGCCTCAAGTTCAAGAGAATTAAATTTATCAAGTCCAAGACTAAAGATAAAGGTGTGTGACACGAAAACCTAAAGGAAAGAACATAAGTCTGACGGAATGAGAACTCAAAGTACAACAGAAAGTCGAATTCCTGATGCATACATTAAGAGAAGAGTCTAAAGAAATTTAAAGAGAATCAAGAAGGTAATAAAAAAGAATCTTTGATGATCTGAGCGTGTACTGAGTGTGCAAGGAAGAAAATTAATGAACCAACATATAGGTAAGTCAGACTTAAGAAGCCTTAGATCATCAGAGGCAAGTGTAAGAACTACTGCATGATCATGGGCTCAACAATTGAATAGTAATTACCCCTACGAGAGCACAGATACTAGTGATTCAGAAATGGCATTTAGCACAGAAAGACCAGAAGTAGGGTCAAACGTAGCATACTTAGAAAAACCAGAAGGACCCTATAGGACTCAACTAGAATTTCTCCGAACCAACCGATTAGGTGCTCGCATCTATGAGGATGGTTTGCGAAGGCAAGTGGTGCAAATGCACAACCCCGATCAACCCATTGGATTGGAACGTCCAGTGGTGAAATTCGAGAGAGACGCGTACATAGACAAAGAAGGAACAATGTACATATTAAGTACGCAGCCAAACAATACGAATGAGTTTGGCGTAATTCAATTAGAGACGGAAACTAAATCTCAAGGAAAAGAACCATTAGAAGAGCCTAGAACACCTAAAGGGAAATCTTACTGACACGAGTACTAATCCCAGAATGGATCCCTCAGGACAACAGAAGCATAGAGTTGTTTGTAAATAAAGAAACTGATGAAGCCTTTTGGAGATACAAGACAGAACTACTTAGTGAGGTAGGTATCATCACGATATATGAGTTCAAGGACCCGGATACACCTGGAAAGGTTGTATACCTGGATGAGACTTCAGAAAGAGTCTTTGTGGTGCCTAACCACGCTAAAAACACATACACATGGAGAGTTGAATTGGTATTCCCTCCATCTAGAACGAACATGAATACAAGTCAACAAGGGGCAGGAACATCATCAGCCCATGGAAATCAAAGAGAGCAAAATAAAGAAAGACCGGAAGTAAGCTTCACTCATCCCGTAGGGAGAGATAGAACAACCACGGACACTAATAGAGCGGATAGACAAAGAGATCATGGAATACGAGGTGGTAGAGATGATTTTCCTCTAACTAGACCACGTGAACACGCAAGAATACTGAGACCCACTCAATTAGTGAAATCTATGAAGAACTACTTTGATGGGACAGGAGATCCCTATGACCACGTCGCAGAATTCAAGCAAGTACTAAGAGCAGAACAAGTTGAAGACATGTTCACGCAATACAACGCATTTGGACTAACGTTAAAGAATACAGCTTTAACTTGGTTCCAACCTTTGCAACAAAGGCAATTTAGAGACATCCATCACTTTTTAGAGTCATTCATCACTGAATTCTCTAAAAGTGGAATCAAACATGACACGTCTTTGCTGATTCATAGCTTTAAACAGACCCCTCAAGAAACAATTAGACTGGCAGGACGTAGGTTTAGACAATATGTCGAACGATATGCAATGAAAGAGCTACCCTCACAGGCCAAGCAAGTGTCATTGTTTCTAGATGGCTTGTTGAGCTCTAAACTACGCTCCTACGTGTACCTAAAAGAACCCAGAACGCTAGAGCAATGTGTAAGAATTTGTATAGACATTGAGGACAACTTAGGAGATGAGTTGGAACTCTCAAAGGTCTATAAGGACTCAGACTGTTCATCTCTAGCTTCCACAAAATTGTCTAACTCGATAGAAGACCTAGCAGAAAAAGTGGCCCAGAAACTAGGAGTTTCTAGCAAACCTAGGGTACTAATGAACAAGCGGTGTTACACCTGTGGTGGTGATCACATGGCAAATGTGTGTCCCAATGCACCACAACCACAAGCCAACCCTAGTGGCCAATACTGTACAATTGAAAGAAGATACACGAATCATACGGCTCAGGACTGCCCATACAACAAAGAAACCATGAGACAGAACTACCCGCAAGCATACCAGCAGCCAAGTAGGTATCAAGGCCAATACAATGCTCAACCTTATTACTATAGGCCTCCTCAGAACTACCCATACCAGGCTCAACAGAGACCTCAACCTGTCTTAGCCCAGCAGCCACCCCCACCAGCAAATGTCATCTCAGTCAAATACGCTGCTGCAGAAGAAAACCTAAGTAGGGCCTTAGTGCCTTCTTCACCTTTGATCACAGAGAATGACCCAAACTCAAATAGTTTTGACTCTACGCATGTAGATAGTCCACCCGCTTATTACACGGAGTCACCAGAACACGTGGAGACATATCATTATGATAGTCCACCAATGGAACCTAGTTGGGAGCCCGACTACGCTCATGTGATGTACACCAACCCAAATCCACGGCCCCAATTGAGACAACAAAGACCACAAGGCCCTAGAGGACCATGCTTTAGGTGCCAAGGAGATCACTTCATAAAGGATTGTCCACATCCTCCAATAGCAGGGCAATCACAGTACTATAAGATACAAGGCTTTTGTGCTGATTGTGGCAAAGAGCATATAATCAAAGATTGTCCTAAGAACCCTGTCAATGCTTTGAATGTGACACCGATCAATGTGATAGGTATTGTAAACAACACAGATGGATCCAATCCTACATACGTGCCTATCCAAGCTATAACAAGAGCCCAGGCGCTCTTACAGAACCAACAGCTTAATCAGGAGAAAGTAGCCGGAAGTAGTGAAGTTGCAGAATCTAGTAGTAAAAAGACGAAACCTTGGAAAGATTCTAGAGAAAGAATTAAGAGAAAATGGAGTAAAAAGATAACTGAGTTGGAAGGAAGTTTGAAGGAATCTAGAGCCAAAATCCTAGAATTGACTTCACAGGAATTGAATCAAGAGAATCGAGCTCAGAAATCAGGATCAGTTCTAGCGGAACCCTAACCAAAAAATCTAGACATGATGTTTCGTGCATATCAGGCTAGATTAAAAGAGGGACCTCAGGTAGCTGAAATGAGTAAAAACTACCCACGAGCTGATCTAGAAATTGAGAGGACTAAACTATGCATGAAGATGGTAGAACTAGCACAAGCTTTGTTCGAAGCCTCTGGATATCTTAATTGGAATAACATGACAAAACCGGAATTACATTTTCAAGGACTAATGGAGAGGCTAGAATATTTGATTGAAAGCAAAGAGAAAAAGGATCAGCATAGGAACCCTATTGTCTTAGAGACATAGGAAAGGAATGCACCATCCCTGTCTTAAGTACCCAATACAGAAAGTCAAGACAATTTGTCTTCCATACATAAATATTCACATGAATTTTTGAGAGAAATCCAAGAAGAGAAATGGAGAAAGGAACAAGGAACCCATCCTCCTATTCAAGAAATAGATGACTTGCAGGAACAATTTCCCCAAGACATCCCCTCTATTTACGATGAGGTAGAGGAGGAACAACTGAGTGAACACACAGATTTTGAATCTAATTCTTTACAAGAATTACCTCAGTTCACAGGACCTTGGGAAGCAAAGTCTATCAATATGAGAGCACCCACGATAATAGTGAGGAATGAAGAATCAGTAATCCCTAGAAACACGGAAGTCATCAAGAATACTAAAGTACAATGTAATCTCACTCTAGAGGAATTGTTGAAGGTAAAACCAGAATTGTGGAAACATGTAGCAAATCAATTCCCTGAGCTTGCTACTACTCCCTCACAAATAGGATCACAAAATAAGGTACCAGAGATACCCGTAGAAAAGATTGGAGATGTAAGCAAAGGAGAGGAAGGTAACACTTATCTTCCAATAACCCATCAGGGCTACACCACAAAAGCCATCTCAGATTCAGGAGTCGGAGTAGCCATAGCTACCACCGCTTTATGGAAACGTTGGGGTAAGCCAGCATTAAGACCCACTAGGATGAAGCTAAAAATGGCTGACGGACACATAGAAAAACCATTAGGCTTACTAGAAGGCATATCTCTCACCACTTGTGGTGTAGAATTTGAGCATACTTTCGCCATTTGTGACTTCGCAAAAAATCATGCTTATGAGATGATATTGGGATGACCATTCATGCGTCAGTTGCAAATTGTACAAGATTGGGGAAATAATTCTTTGTACTTGCAACATTTAGGAGTGACTACCAAAGTCAACCTTAAAGACTATTCACATAGAGATGTACCCCCAATACAATGGAATACCATCCATAAGACACTAGTAGAAACAGAATCCGTGCACTCATTAGAATCAGATCCTTCTTGGTTGCATCATGATACTCATTTATGGATGTGTAAAGTAGCAAAACAAGAGGAAGACAGGTTAGAAGCCATGACCTTAGGTGCAGAACAACATCCACGAACCCTTCAAGATCCAGCTTATGCACCTGTAGTATTTCCAGACGAAGAGTTTGAACCCCATGGTTGGGCAGAAATCCTAGCAACCATGGATGTAGCCACCAATGAAGAACAATGGACACCCCACTGTGACGAGGATGGCTATGACATTTCAGTTCTCACGATAGAGCCAATCATGTGCGATGCAATTTTAGAAGAGTGTGAAACTAACATTGATGCATTTGAGGATGCAAGCAATTTTGATTTAGAATCAATTATCATGGACTCACCCTTTGCATCAGAGGAAGAATATTTTCACGAAGTAGAAACTCACCCTCAGAGACACGAAGAAATTATGAATGATGTGAGAATAGCCACTCAAGTGACTAACAAGAGTGAAGGCAAGAAAAGAAAGAAGAAAGAAACCATGTCAGAAAAAGAAGAATCTTTGTTTGAAGTACCCGAGAATTTCAAGAAATATGAAACCGAAGATAGAAGAATCATGGTACGAATGCCTAATAGAAAGGCGAATGACAGACAAGTATATGATAACCGAGAAAAAACCAAGAAAATAATCGTAGCCATAGAAGGAGAAGAAGAACAATGTACATACATAGGGCATGATTTGACAACTGAAGAAGAAGAAGAGCTAGTTGCCCTATTGCGCGAATATAGAGATGTTTTTGCTTGGAGTTACAAAGATTTGAAAGGAGTAGATCCAGATATATGTTCTCATAGAATCCCTATGACTCCAGATGCAAAACCGACAAATCAGAAACCGTACACGTATAATGATAACTACGCTGCGAAGATTAAAGAGGAGATAGATCGCTTGATAGAAGCAGGATTCATTTACGAAATTGAGCATACCGAATGGGTATCCCCCATTGTGGTTGTGACCAAGAAGAATGGAAAATTGCGTGTGTGTATTAACCTTAAAAAAGTTAATGCCGCCACGATTAGAGATAGTTATCCCCTTCCTATCACAGAACATCTATTGGAAAGAGTTGCGGGCAAGGAAGTGTACAGCTTCCTTGATGGTTTTTCAGGCTATAATCAAGTAGCCATTGCTCCAAAAGACCAACACAAGACGGCATTTGCCACCGAATGGGGTATATTTGCATTTCGTGTGATGCCATTTGGCTTAACAAATGCACCCGCCACTTTCCAGCGACTCATGTGTCATGTTTTTAAGGAATTCTTACGCAAGAGCTTGGAAGTTTATGTCGATGACTTATGTGCACATTCAAATGTAAGAGAGACACATATCCCAGAGTTAAGACAAATATTTGACAAATGTCGAGAATATTAGGTTTGTTTGAACCCAGAAAAATGCGTTTTCATGGTCAGACAAGGCAAAATTCTAGGACACATTGTATCAAAAAATGGAATCTCTACGAATGAGGAAAAAGTGAAGGTGATTGCAGATCTACCTAGGCCGACGAACATCAAAGAGGTACAGGCATTTATGGGCCATTGTGGTTATTATAGGAGATTCATACACATGTATGCAATCATAGCCAAGCCTTTGTACTCTCTTTTAACCAACTTTGAATGGACAGATGAATGTGAAAATTCATTCAATGAACTCAAACGACGCTTATGCTCAGCACCTATATTGACTACACCAGATTGGAGTAAGCCATTCTATGTACATGTGGATGCATCCAATTATGCCATAGGATGCGTGTTAGCACAACCCACGAATGAAGGTAACATAGATCTCCCCATAGCTTACGCGAGCAGACATTTGAACGCAGCAGAAAGAAATTACACCACGATGGAACGAGAAGGATTAGGGATGATCTACGCAGTAAAGAAGTTTAGGCACTACTTGTTGGCCAATAAGTTCAAGTTCTTTACAGATCATCAAGCACTATTGTATTTAGTCAACAAGCCATGTAACACAGGACGACTAATACGTTGGTTTCTATTACTCATGGAATATAATTTTGAAGTTGTGGTTAGGAAAGGAAAGACACATCTCAGAGCTGACCACCTTTCAAGATTAACCTCAGGAGAAGCTCCTCAAGGAGTAGTGGATGATCTACCAGACGCATATTTGTTTAACCTTGAGATAGCACCAGAATGGGCTAAACCAATAGTCCCTATTCTGACATACGGACCCAAGAATCCTAGGATAAAGATCAAAGAGGGAGAGATTACCAAGTCTCAGAGATACCAAATAATGGCAGGAAGCATATATAAACAGGATAATCAAAAGATTCTTGCTTGATGTGTAGATGAATCAGAACATGCGAATTGGTTGCAATTAGCACACATAGGTGCATTAAAGCAACATCATTCAAAACATCGAACATTACAGACTCTGCATAGATTAGGAGTATATTGGCCTACGATGGAAGCAGATGTCTACAGGTTGTGTAAGGAATGCAATGTTTGTTGTGAAAGACCACTAGTAGAGCATGCTACATTATATCACATGTCTCTCACACCAGACTGGAGTGAACAATTAGTGACATACTTGAGGACGAAGACATTCCCTCAAGGAATGACTTTAGTACGACAACGCAGTCTAGAGCAGGAAGCTCAAGATTATTCACTTATTGGTGATAACCTATACAAAAGAGGACGAGATGGATATCTAAGACAATGTGTTCATGAGAGCGATTATCTAAGCATACTAGAGACTGCACACCAAGGTGTTGCAGGAGGTCATTTTGGACCCGATAGGATAATCAAAGCCATCCTCTTTGCAGGATTATGGTGGCCCACTCTTCACATGGATGCTCATACCTATGTAAAGAGATGTGATGTGTGCCAAAGAACTCAGTTTCCTACTCGCAGAGATGAAATGCCATTGAAACCCATGATGGGCGGACGTGTATTTTCTAAGTGGGGTATAGACTTTGTAGGACCCATTAACCCCCCTGCAAAAGGTACACATGCTGAATACATTATTGTTGCCACAGATTATCTTACGAAATGGGTAGAGGCAAAAGCCATGAAAAAGAATGATGCACACACAACTGCAAAATTCGTATTTGAGAATGTCTTTACAGGATATGGATTGCCTATAGAGTTAGTGAGCGATCGAGGCACTCACTTTCTAAACCAAGTCATTGAATATTTGTTACAGGATTTTATGGTGATTCACAAGAAATCGGCACCATATCATCCTCAGGCCAATGGTCAGGCTGAAAGCACTAATAAGATCCTTTGTAACGTACTGACGAAACTCGTGAACAACAAACGTTCAGATTGGGACAAACAGTTACACCACGCTGTTTGGGCATATCGAGTTGCCTACAAGACCGCACTCAATGCAACTCGCTTTCAGATGGTTTTTGGTCAGAATGTTGTGCTTCCTTTGGACTTCTTGATACCGACCCTTAAGGTTGCACAAGAACATCAGTGGACCGGCCATGAATTATCAGCAAGAATAATGGACTTGGAATGATTAGGAGAAACCAGGCTAAAGGCAGCAGTAGGAATATATGCAGCGAAGAAGCGACAGAAAGCATATTTTGATGCACATGTGAAAGATAAAGGCCTAAAAGAAGGAGATTTAGTTCTAGTATATACATTGAAACAACACACACGGAAGTTAGAAAAGCGAGGTTATGGACCTATGATCATTAACAGACTCTCAACAAGTGGAGGAGTACAGTTAGCCACCTTAGAAGGAAACGTAATGCCTAATTATATTAGTGGCTGTAGAGTCAAGCTATATCAGGAACCTCTTACTGAGGATATGCTTAGACGAATCACGTTGGCAAAGAAGCGTAAGGAGGAAGAAAATAGAATACGAGCGGAAGCTCAGGCAGAAGCAATAGAACGCATTAAACGCATGAAGTTAAGAAGACAAGGACTAGGGAGAGAACACTATAACCATCTGGAAACTACACCCAGATATCCCATGGCCATGTGTCAAGTAAAGTCAACCACTCATCCTAGTATAATGGACAGGAGACCATTCATTACAGTTAGGCTAGAGCACGACAACCCTTGCCAAGAGCTCAGGGCTTTAATTGACTCAGGTGCTGCGACTAGTGCGATTAGATGGTCCCACTATAAGGATTCAGGAATAGAAATGCGGCCAATTGAGGCATACCTCATAGGGCTAGGAGGCATGGAAACCCCTTGCATGGGTGAGGTGGACCTTCCTATCCTCATTAAGGAAGTGACCATGACAGCGAAGCTACTAGTGTGCCATGATGACGACCTGATAGAACCCCTAATCCTTGGCCAAGATTGGCTATACGATCACTAAGTGGACCTAAATCTTAGACAAGGCTCCTTACAGATTGGAACCTTAGAACAGAAGCGAGTGATACCGCTTGACTTCCCTAACGGCATTCCAACTGAGGTTTGTAACCCTAGACCCTATGAAATGCATGCGACGGAAGACCGAGAGATCTTGGGTCAGACCAGTCATGTTACATCTACACCAACCCACTCGGGCTTGGCTATAGACAGTTGTCAATCAGAAGGATGACAGGAGATCTTCCCTGGGGCTTCCTGCAAACTAGAAGGGGCAGCTACCCAACTGCTAGGGCAGATGGACACAATCAGCGGTCAGGTGGGTTGCATCAGCGGCCAAATGAGCACAATACCCTGCGGTGCTCATCCTTCCAAACTTGCTGCGGACTTGCCTAGATTAAATATAAATAACGAATCACTTCCTAATGGGCAGGTCACGCAAGTGTTGGATCTCCCTTCTTTTCCAAAGCACAGCGTCCATTGGACCTCTCAAACCCAACCACGAAGGAGTCAACCACAACAGAGGGACCAAGACCGACGACACCACCAGACAAGGCAAAGAAGGCAGCAGTATCAACATCACAGAATAAGTGGCACGAGAAAAATATGGGTGCCAAAAGGACAGCAA
The DNA here is from genome assembly GCA_020310875.1 of Ceratopteris richardii. Lineage (NCBI taxonomy): Eukaryota > Viridiplantae > Streptophyta > Polypodiopsida > Polypodiales > Pteridaceae > Ceratopteris > Ceratopteris richardii. The sequence continues at coordinate 131,427,746 of CM035413.1, forward strand.
CCATAGGCTATTGGCAACACTACAGACAAGAACAGGACAAAGTTTCAAAAGAAGCAGAGTCAGTATCCAAAGTCCCCTCGATCTTCTTCTACAAGTACCAATACTCGACAGATTTGGATCGCCAAGAAGTGTCTTATCAATCGACCCACACCCACGCAGATTTGGGTACCCAAACAATGTATTATAGCCCAACCCTCAAGCCATATAATATATACCCCTCAGAAATCTTTCCATCCTTCAATACCACCAAACCCGATACCACTTTTTGTCCCTCAGCAGAAACACACCACCCACTCAAAGACTCTTAGGAAATGGATACCGAAACGTATCCAGACGTCTTGTTGTACCCCCTTATCTAACAATTCTCCCACCCCGTTTAAACTCCACCCTTGTAATAATTCATCCTCAACCAAACCTTGTATGAATTCATACACCAAAATCCCACATCAAGCATAATAAAAGCTCATCAAGAAATGTATGCATAACCTAACCATGTAGGCGTCTAGAGACATGCATTAGCTCTGCAAAAAATCATTGCATCAATTACTTCACAACACTTGGCTACACGGGTTACACATCGGTTATGGAAAGGGATTGCGGTCTCACCTTAATGGGATCATAATTAATTTCCATACTAATGTGCTAATCTTTTGTAGCAGATCTTTTCCATTAGCTCGTCAGTCATCATGCAAACCGAAGAAGGACCATCAGAAGCTGGCCCAAGCACACCAATGGCCAATATTGGAGAATTACTCGCGGAATCTTATCCTACGATGCAACCACCAGAGTTTCAAGGTTTTCCAGGACCCATGCCAATCGATGATCCTCCTAGAGGATATACCGAGAAGATTCATTGTAATTCTCACTGGTTTCAAGGCCTAGCAGGACCATTAGCAGACGCTGATTTCATATTTGAGGCCAATTTGGCATTTGATCTTCGCACATGGACCAAGTACCAGTTCTTTTCAAGAGAATTTGAAGGACGGTAGAATACACAAGATTTAACGCATGTTTGGGCACGAGCGGGATTTACAGAATATTTTAGTGACCCTCTGCCTAAACCCGATTTTTACAGATGCTTTTACCTAGTAACCACCTTGACAACTGCAGAGAACAAGGATCTACCCAGAACATTCATGTTACCATCCTTGGTAAATGACCCTCCATTCAGAAGGTTTTATTTGTCTAAAGATTTAATTCGTGCTGCTCTCAAAATACATGGAACGCATACTCCGACGGAGCGAGAACGGCTAATCCCAGAGCAGATGAAACGTGGTGATGTAACTAAATGGGAGGATATTTCAGCTATAACCCCTGAGCTTTCCAAGCCATTGCGGATATGCATGCAGCATTTTGCTTTCCCAGCTCAGGATCGTTTTACCATGCCCCACAAAAGAATCTGGTTTGGATTATACTTAGCATGTACTAGACCTCAAACGGTTGATCTAGCTAGCTGGATAATTGATCAGCTCTATTTGGCACAACATAGATGGGAACGAAAGAAAGTGATGAATGGATGTTGTGCACTTACAAGGATTATATATATGTGTTTGGCATATGATTTACCCATAGAGCACGCCATGACTAGTGAGGAACTGAAGGCATTTAAAGGAACCACAAAGAAAGCTAGAAAGGCTAGCAAAGGCAGAGCCGGAAAGCGGATGAGAGGCACTATCCCATGCCTACAAGTCCCAGAATCACCCTCGCCACAACCATCTCCAGAGCAATCACCAATAGGAGCCACTCCCACAGTACAACCTATTCGTATCAGGTTATCAAGACCAGTTACGCCGGAGGGCACCACCAGTACTGTTGAACCTCAAGCAGCCACAACCCTAGAACCTACAACCATGACAGCAGAACTTCCCATCACCATTGGTGCGGACGCTTTCTCTTTTCCAATACCCCATTTAGAAGCAGAACAAACAGCACCACTGGATCCAACTTTTGATTTTGAGATGCCCGATGCATTCTCCAATGAGTTCCAGTTTTCAAAAGGACAATTGTTTTCTCAAGAATTTGAAAGGCCTAGCTACCCTACCACACCCAGGGATCAGCCACAAGGACAGATTGTGTCTAGCTCTGATGACAAAAGAACAACAACCGATGACGACGAAGCTAGCCACGGAACTCAGGAATCCCAAGAGCATGAACAGACAGATGGCCAAGGACAATAAACAGACACACATGGTGATACAACTACCCATGAAGATGAAACTTACGAAGCAGCCGCTTACACACTGGCTATTAAGAAGCTGTATAAAACTATGGAAAAGGTTTGGGCACGCAAAAAGCTGACTGAGGAAGAGATTCAAGCGATAATAGAACAAGAACTTGTCACAGGCGGATTCGAAGACGCATACATCAAAGGATTCAGAGAGTTAGTCAAATCAGTAGGCTCCAACAAAGCACTTAGGTACTTGCAAAGAAAGCCACTACCACAGTTTGACCCCCGCAGAGTACGACTACTTTCAAAGCCCGGCGAATACATTCATGTACCAACAGGAGCACAGTCTTTAGAACAAGCGAGGGAGGCACGCCTCGTCTCCGAAAGTTCGTTGGCAGCAGGAACCATCCTTGTAGATTCCCCACCCCGCGCTACAACTGTACATACCTCAGTAGTCACTGAAGTACCGACCACCCCAACCGCTCCTCCATCACCGCCCATCCCTCCAGCCTCCCCTATTCAGCCTCCTTCTCCCAGAACAACATCTTCATTCGCCGGTGGCGTAGCAGAAATCGTCTTTACGACCACTCACCCCACAATTCCTGCACCCATTAGACCCAGTCTACCCCCTCCCACATCCACCTTTCCATTCAACCCATTCCTCCATCCATCTTTGCCGTCCTTCCCCACACCTCCACGAGCCCTTTTCCCATTCCCACCGCCATTAACCTTCTCCCCAGTCGCACCTCCCCGACCCACGGTAACCCCTATTTCCCCTTTTCACCAAGCTGCACCAGCCAGCCCCCCTGTAAATTACTCCTCAACCTTTGTAAATCCCGTATTTACACTAGCACAAGCACCCACGGTCACACCCATATTCACGGTCACTGCAGTGGACACATCCAATGACATGGACATCTCACCACCCACAGCACCATCACTCACTTCACTCACGGCACAAACATTTTTAGGCACATCATAATTTTCAACAATCACTACAGCATCCACCTTCCCACCCCCATTCCCCGTTCCCTTTGCATCTACACCCATTGCATCTTCATTTAGCACCCCATTAATACTATCACCCACTGTAGATAATGCATTTCGACAGATGTTCATGTGTATAATGCAAGTCAGAGATGAGTTCACATCTCTTGGCGATAATTACCAGCAGCTGCAAAGGACAACCAATGACTTACAGTCGCAGCTTAATTTATTGTCTATTGAGAATGCCTCACTGAACACCCGCTACCAAGAATTACGAGAGGCCTATCATAAATTAGAACTAGAAAGTGAAGAAAAGACCAAGGAAGCCACTGCTGACCTGGATAACTTATTAAGAGCCCAGACAGTCCGAAATGCAACGCTAACACGAAACATGGGCTTACTCAGAAGACATCTAGCAGCAGCAAAGGAGGAAAACCAGCGCCTACAAGATTAGAACCGAGAAAACTTAGAAGCAGCTCTTGACCACCCAGACCAACCTTTGAGTCCTAGTCGGTTCAAAGCCATTCCCTCAGACTCCATGAGGATGCTGCTAGAAGATCATGTAAGATTGCTAGATGAATACGACCGCATGAACGAGGAGTTACAGAAACTCAAAGAAGATCACAAATTACTCCAGTTACGAGAATCGGCACACCAAGACATACCAGCACCTGTGGACCCCTCTCCTAACATCTTAGAGGAACTCAATGCATTACGGGCCCAGGTATCAAACCTTGAATCAAGGATTGTAGTATATGAAGCACCGCCAAGGCCAGATTCCCCACCTGAGCTACCAGCTGAGGAAGAAACTGTCACCATCCCGGTGGAGGAAACGTTTGAAGAGGTGTACGAGCCACAACCCATCCCAGGCGGACGCGTCACGGCCGAAGGCCAGATGACTTACAAACTCCCGACCCCCGCGTGGATGAAGACTATTGAGGAACTTGGGACAACACACTCAGCTAGAGCAGAGGCACAATTACATGCCATGGCACTGATAGAAGAAAGAATTTTACAATCTCCATTCTTTGCTCATTTGGCCCCGCGACGATACATATCTGGGCATGAGCTACAGTATAAACCGTATTTTATGTTAATGGCCAAATACGAGTTAGCCATTGAGAAAGAGGCAAGTAAGAAACCATCGCATGCGACTCAATTCGAGGAGGATGATTTACCACTCGATGCGCAGCAAGGAGAGATCTATCAACCAGAGTGGCGAAAAGATTTACGACAGAAGTATCCAGAAATGATGAGTACATGGGTAAAGGCACCTTTGCACTTAAAGTACAACCCATGTTGGGAACTAGTACCACGACACCGCTCCTGGACAGCCTTTGCTATTAAGGTACAAAACAATAAGCAGTGCCAGGACTGGTTGAATTACCCCTATTTTAAGCCACCATCGAGTTACCAACTATAGGCTACATGATGGCTACAATTCGCCACTGGATCCCTAGATTAAAGCATATGGATGATATAGCGGCGCATATGACTGTCAAAATCTTTGACATGATGCAAATGATTTTTAAAGTCTTCCAACGCGTCAAGGCACCTCATGTAAACACCCCGGGCTTTGAGCATGGCAACTTCGATCTGGTATATGATATGAGTACAATGCCATCGCTACGGGTGTGTTATGCCTGGCATTGCAGAATAAAGTACCTACCGGCATGCTACAAGCAGACTTTCGAAGAGATGTTCACAACCGGCTTCTGGGAATACCATTCAGAGGTATTCATAAGCAGGCCTACACATTTATTACACTTATTTGCCTGTGAATGAATGGTCTACTCCACACACTATCAGCTCCCGCCACCGGAAGAACCGCAACCAATAGATTGGGAGAAACTCGAGGCCGATCTGGGCTGAGGCATTCTTATCTTCGAGCACACCCTCGCTCAAGACCTCCTACAGAACTATATCCGGCAGACCTCACAACAAGGTTCTGTCAGGGACGACAGAAGCGAGAGGGAGGGGGGTGTTGGAAGCAGCCAGAGGCACAGACGACGCGGAATCATGTAACGACGGAGTAGTGAGCCAGTGGAATCTTTTTTCAAAGAATCATGTTCTAAAAATACTTTTCAAAAACCTCCAATAGTGATTTTTATCACTATTGTAACATATGTAACATAGAAAAACCCTTTTCTTAATTTCTAGCTCCATTTTGTGCAAGTCGAGGAGTCTTCGAGCTTGAGGAGCTTAGGTAGAACAAGCGTATCAATTTTCGTTATTTTTAGACACCGTTTACCCTTCCAAATAGCATCTAGGACCTAATTTTTAACTATGCCGGTCACTAGATGTGAAACCGGTCAAAACTAGTCTAGAAACTATAAAAAGAGTTAGAGAGCTCATTTTTTAGGTTAGCTTGTTTGAGGTTAGAGTTCTTTTGAGCTTGTAATAGTATTCTTGAGTAATAGAGTTGATTTCTCACCTTCCATTGTGTCTTGCTTGTCTCTTCGTAGTGTGTGTGTATGTGTGTGTGCATTTCTATGCTTCTCACCTTCACTCTCACTTCATCTCACATTCACGATCTTCATATCACTCCTATCTCTTCCGCGGATTGACATTAAGGAGGTGGAGCTTCTTAACGTGGTTCTCACCATTGTGCTAGAGCAACAGTCTCAGTATTCTTGCATGTTCACGTGGTCTAGGTAGAGGAAAATCATCTCTACCACATGGTATTCTAGGTTCTCCTTGTCTATCTACTGTGTCCGTGTTTATGGTGGTTCTATCTCTCCCTATGGGATGATTGAAACTTACTTCTGGTCTCTCCTTATTCTTTTCTCTTTGCATGCCATGGGCTTAGGATGTTCCTGCCCCTTGATGGCCCGCGTTTACGCTTGTTTGAGATGGAGGAAATACCAACTCATCTCTCCATGTATAGGTATTTCTTGCGTGGTCTAGTACCACGAATACTCTTTTTGAAGTTTCATTGAGGTATACAACCTTTCCAGGTGTATCTGGGTCCTTGAATTCATAAACCATGATGGAGCCTACCTCACTAGGTTGTTCCATTCTGTATCTCCAAAATGCTTCATCAGTTTCTTTATTTACAAACAACTCTATTCTTATGTTTTCTCGAGGGATCCATTCTGGGATTAGTACTCATGTCAGTACAGATTTCCCTCTAGGTGTCCTAGGTTCTTCTAATGGTTCTTTTCCTTGAGATCTCGCTTCCATCTCTAACTGAATTATGCCAAACTCATTGGTATTATTTGGCTGAGTACTTAAGATATACATTGTTCCTTCTTTGTCTATGTACGCATCTCGCTCGAATTTCACCACTGGACATTCCAATCCAATGGGTTGTTCAGGATTGTGCATTTGCACCACTTGCCTTCGCAAACCATCCTCATAGATGCGAGCACCTAATCGGTTGGTTTAGAGAAACTCTAATTGAGTCCTATAGGGTCGTTCTGGTTTTTCTAAATATGTTATGTTTGACCCTCCTTCTGGTCTTTCCCTGCTAAATGCCATTTCCGATTCACTTGTATCTGAGCTTAATTCATAGGGGTAACTATTATTCAGCTTTTGAGCCCACGATCGTGCAGTGGTTCCTACACTTGCTTCTGATGATCTAAGGCTTTGTCTGTCTGACTTACCTATATGCTTGCCCGATCTAAGGTTCATGAATTTACTTCCTCTCACCGTTAACGTTCCTTGTTTTTAATTGCTTCATTCTTTTTAAATGCCTTTAAGTTCTTGTCTAGATGTATGCGTCATGAATTCGGTTTTTCGTGGTACTTTGATTTCTCGTTCCATCAGACTTAGGTTCTTTCCTTTAGGTTTTGGTATCACACACCTTTACTTTTAGTCTTAGACTTGATAAATTAATGTCTTGAACTTGATCGTTCCTATCGTCTTTAATCCACAATGCTACCGTTTAGCCTAAGGTAAGAATTGACTGAGGGAGTTGAGTAATCTTCCAAGCTCAAGTCAGTGACCTTGGTTGCTCTGATGCCCAAGAAGCCGCGCTTCCCAAGCCCTGCGTTCTTCTCTACCTTGCCTTGATTGCCCTTGATTATCCTTGCTAGACCTGTAACAATCCACTATTAGACCAATTCTCAAATGGATGATCAAGCACTTTGATATATACACTTTTTAAGTCCCTTAACCTTTGGCAAAATTTCAATGCCCCCTGGCTTTTCTAGTCTCACTATGGTCAACCTCAAATTATACTCTCTAAAAAATAACCCCATGTAGTACTCGTAAAGAGCTTTCTAACGAGCTATCAAGCTCAAAAAACGGACTTTGGATGAAAAAGATATGAGCATTCAGGCCCTCGGGGGTGAAAACTGACCAATAGGTCTTTTCTCCCAATATGAGCTAAGGGGTCTCCTATGAGTCTTATCACCCAAAAATTTGCCAAAAATAACCCCAAAATTGGTCAAAAAATCAAACCCTAAAAATTGCGTTTGGGATGAGCAATCGTGATGGTCTGAGATAATCGGGATGGTCTGGGACCGTCGAGATGGTCCAAGTGAACCGTCGTGATGGCGTGGCACAATCGCGATGGTCCGATGGAGCAAACTATCGCGATGGTCTAAATGTGAGCAATCGTGATGGTGTGAATGAACCGTCACGATGGTCTAATCCGCGAGCAATCACGATGGCGTCGATCAACGGTCAATGGGACAATCGCGATGGCCTGAGCCCGTCGCGATGGTCATGAGTCACGATGGCTTGAGCCAATCGCAATGGTTCAATTTTTGAAGTGTCGCGATGGTCTGAGGGTATCGTCTATTCCTTTGAGTGATTTATGCCGTAGCTTTTTGAACCATCCAGAATGATGCTTTGATCCCTCTCTCTTGCTCTGGCTGGAGCATTTTCTATTTGTTCGTCTGCTCGCCATCGCCAGAGTCCATAAGATATTGCTAGCTGCTCATGTCGCTCCTTGTGATGCTAGATTCAAGCAACTAAATACCACTTGTACTGGTCGACAGTGCACGTTGAAGGCATGAAAAAGTTAACACAGAGAGCCTACACACATTGAGGACGGTGCAAAAAACTATCCAGCAATGTGTCAAGTTGAATGTACTTCAGACATCACCTTGTTGACCTTCTATTGCACATATTGCTTCGTCTCATCTGCCTTGTGGGACTGCCAAAAGCCTCTTAAAGTTCGATGGAAACTTTCCCTTGTACTTCTCCTCCACCTGAAGGTACTTGGGATGAGAAGGACGAGCACTGAGAATTTTCGGCTTCTTCGCAGCGGCACTTTTTACCATTTCAGGGACAAAAGCAGCTTCCGCAAAAGGAGCATGTGCAGCAACCTCGATGGCCACGGTGATACGCTGGAAGAAGTGTTTGAACACTCGAATTTACCCTGCGAAACTCGATTGTTTGATCTGAACGATTTTAACAGTTTTACTAAGCGTGAACATTTTCAGCATCCTCTCTATGCTGCTTGAAACACACCTCGTTCCTTGTGAAGAAGAGAGTGTGGCGCAGGTGTACAATAAGATAGCAGCAAGATAGTGATATATTTGAGCTCTCAACAAAGACAAAAAATTCGAGTCATAGCTCCCTCCTTAGTGTTGCCATGAAAACAGGACAATTATAAACTTCCTGTAAGGCACCATCTCCGTTTGAGCTGCTCCATTGAGAATGTTGAAAAGAACTTTTGATATGGTAGTGCTAAAAAGCACTTTATTATGATGAAAAGAAAGAAGAAAGAAACTCTATAATATAAAACCTATGATCTAATGATGAAACATTAGATAATGATAACTATTATACGAGGGAGGGAGGGAGTAGAAATGAAATGCGTGCTAATGATGAAGATTAAGAAAGCAAATGCTATAAAAAAAATTACCTATGCTTTGACACCATGTTGAAATAAAGAGAACAACTCTTAATCTATTATTAATCATAAAGTAATCAAACTAACGAGGAAGGAACAAAAGATAAGCAAACATGATGAATGAAATAAATAGAAATGAACTTACAAAGAATGCTCTATGAGCATGGAGACTCCATTAGGAGTGGGAGCACACTCTTGGCAATGAGCTAGAGTGGAATGGCTTGTACAGAGTGAAGGGAGGCCTTGCTTATATGGAGTCTGGGAGAATTCCCTTGCATGTGGGATATATCTGCTTGCATGAGAATGAAAATAGCTTTGGACAAAAGGGTGCAACATGGAACTCTCAACACTATTTACAATTAGGGATGTTAGTGATTATCAAAATTTCTTCGTGCAAGATCATTCCAGCTACTCGTTGATTCTAGGGCAGCCATATATTAATGCCTTAAGGATGGAAACAAGAGTCTTGGAGGATGGATCGGCCTATGCGTCAAGTAAGGATGGAAAGAAGGCAGTCCAATTTATGATGGTTTATGTAGACCATGTCAGGAATAGAACTTCTCTTTGGATAAGACCTCATAAAAGTTTTTAAATGAAGCTTTCATAAACCGGGACTATGAAAGCTTGAAAAGTGAAAAGATCCCGAATGTAAAAATGTTCATATCCAATTTTATAGCACTTTCTTCAACATATTCATTTCAGTTTCGTGTTTTTTCTGAGTTAAAAAAGTGGGAAAAACAATACATAGCAGATCTTCAAAGAAACTTTTATGGGTGTAGGGTGCTTGACTTCGACAAGGAAATTTCCGGAGTCTTTGATGAGATATCTTTTGCAGACACGTTGTTTGATCTGCAAGAGCTGATTCAAGGAAGAAGGAGTGATTATGTGATTCAAACACACTCTATTTCCATGTACAAGGAAATAGCAAAGTTTGAGCAAGATGAAATAGGGAAAGAAGTCTTCATTGAAACAAATTACAAAACAATTGATAAAAAGATAAAGCCAGTTGCAGTTTCGCTTCCTAAAGATAGTAATAAACTTATGGATGGTGCAAAATCCCATCCAACTCTCAGAGATAAAAGAAAAATAGGCCATGAATTCACTAAAGAAACACTCGAGCAAATTCAAGTAGGAAAAGATGGTTTCCTCAGTGAAAAAGAGAAGAATGTATTCTCTCGGATGATGTTCAAGCATGGAAAGGCTTTCTCATTCAATGCGCAGGAAATTGGATGTGTAGATCCATCTGTGGTGACACCTATGATAATTTTCATGATACCACATGTACCTTGGAATCTTCGACCGATTCCGGTACCAAAAGCTCACATTTCAAAGCTAATTGACCTGTTGAATGAAAATATTAGAATGGGAACTCTTGAGCCATCAAGTGCTCCCTATTATAACCGTTGGTTTATTGTACCAAAGAAAAACGGGTCATTCAGATTTATTCAGGATCTAGAGTCGGTGAATAAGGTAATAGTTAGAAATATGGGAACTGGGCCTATCGTAGATGAGTACGCACAAGCCTTTGCACGAAGATCCATTTATTCTATGGGAGATTTGCACTCTGGGTATGATCAATTCCAGCTAGCTCTCGAGAGCTGCTGTAGGCACGAAAGCGACGACTGGTCGATCAAGCCAACCGCTGGAATTACGGTGCACGCGGGGTGCTTTTAGCAAACTCAAGTACGGAGGACACTCAAAGAACTTCATGACAATGGATCAATTACTTTGCATAGAAAATCAATTAGCATTTAATTTATTCGCATCGCATTTTGCTTGAAAATAATATGTCAAGGTTTCATTGAACTTGCTAGAAATAGATCAATTTAGGCAAATCATCATCCATTATACGCACATCCATTCCTTTCAAAGTTTGAAAGACCACTGTTTCTTACCAAACCCAAGTTCAATCATAATATAGAAGTTCTATTAACTTTTGAAGCAAACTCAGAAGCAAAGATGGCTTGAGGAGCCAATATAAACTCAGCAATTGTGATCAGTTCAAAATCAAAACTTGGCTTCCCATAGAAGTCAATAAAGCCTAATCAAATCGCTGTTTGAAACTTCTACTCAAAAAAAAATAAAAATTGGGAACTCTTTATTAAGGTTCATTATATTCTTGGGGTGATTTATTATGTTTTCCACATCAGCCATAGTCGTGAATAAAGCATATTTAAAGTCCATGCCAAGTTGGAAAAGTGTTCCTATGATTTAGGAAAAATTTCAGGATAGCAGCACACCTTTTCTGAAGGCAGTTTTGCACGGATCATATCTCGCTAACCATGCATCCTTTTTTGTTGATTCAAAATCTGAAATGTTCTCATAATATCAGGTATCAACTCACCAAAAATCTCCCGCATATTCATCTCCAAACTCAAGTTATGTTGGCCACAAGTTGGTAGGTAGAGAATTGGCAGAGTTGTTCTTCATATCATGGAAAATCTCCATCTAAAATAGTTTCACCAAACTCCCACGCATTAGAGAGTTATGCCTATTTCAACAGAGGCTTCTGAGCATTTTCAACAGGTAGACAGAGGGCTGGAGTTGAGAGACAGTCAACCCATTTCTTGTGGTTGTGGAGTGCATCCTAGGGACTGAAGTGGAGTGGTGTATACCATACACTCTTGACCATTATACATTGGCTTCATTTGTATCATTGAGCTCATTTGATAGTGTTATCAGCTTTGTTCTTTTCAAGTAGTTTTGAGCTTGAGTTAGCTTCTACTACTGAACTTTGTATTCTTGTTGATTTAAGGATTGCTCACTTATTTGTCTCTCATATCTCATCTCATATATTCTTTGAGAGTGTGTTTAAGCTCAGCTCCTCATTTTTCTCAATATAAACGCAGCAATTGTGATCAGTTCAAAATCAAAACTTGGCTTCCCATAGAAGTCAATAAAGCCTAATCAAATCGCAGTTTGAAACTTCTACTCTAAAAAAAAAAAATTAAATGTTGGGAACATTCACTTTCTTAATAAAAATAGAAATTCATTTTTAACAGACTGACCTCTTTTACTTAATGAAATACATCCTTGTAAAACAAATGGAAAATTGAAACTTCTAAATGACTTGTAATAGTTCAATAATAGTTAAAGCAAGAGATAAAGTAGTAGTTTTTTAACACATTTGCACTAGAAATTACACATCTGTATGTTCAATGTATCAAGGTTTTTCTTATTGACTTAGTACAAAAGAATTTACAATCATAATAGTCTTAGAACACAATGGAATAAGTTAATAGGAAATATATGTTGTAAGCATAAATCTCTTTACTCATGAAAGAGAAAAAACTCTATGATAATTATAGCTCGAAAGATCAAATCTATTACTGGTTTTCTGAGAGAACACTCATCAGAGGTGTTCTAATCTAATTAAAGGAATTTAAATGTATATGTTTTATATAATCAGTGGAATTTAAATGCATAGTTGGGTTGCATTCGCAGTAGTCAGAGCTTCATATAACGTTGATAATCATTGGAGCATCATTGAACAATTTCGAGGTGAAAACCACGTCAGATTAGAGACTTTTCAAGGCACAGTTTTTGGTACTTGCTGAAATCAGAACAAACGAGTGTTTCTATCCTCTACTTTTGAATCTGCCTTCTAGTCAACTAGTGTAAGCTCTCAACAGCTCTAATCATGTAACTATAACAGCTCTAATCATCAATGTTATTATGCCATATGAAGCAACAAAATTCAAATAACCAATGCCTCTCTCCTTCTTCCACACTATGCATCGCCCAGCATAGTCGACTGTGAATCGCTTCCCCAAACTCTAATCATCAGTACAATCCTCTCCCCATTAGCGTGCTGCTTCGGCTACAGTGATTCACCAGAAGAAAGCGAAAACTTTCCTACTTTGCAGCTGTCTGCAGATCATATGCGTCCTCCTGCTCTTCTTCTCCTATTTCACAATCCTAAAGAGGAGTTAGCACCGATATTCAACTATCTTTCAGTGCAGTCGCTGCATGATTTTTCTTCTGCATACCACCGATCAGACGTTGATGGCCATATCAAACTTTTATGTTCCACTTTGATGAAGGCTCTCACAATATAACTTCTGAGTATTCTTTGTCAAAATGAAGCCGATCTGAATGATTTTCGTTTTTACTTTTCTGCTGTTGGATCTCCTTTCTACCGTTAGCGCGAATCATTCCACCATCGTTCCATGTCCGCTCTCATACATATAATGGCCTACTTTAAAAGTTAGGTCTCTGTATATTGAAGCTTTTGATCCTCCAAAACTGAACCTCCGGATTCTATATCTCTCTTAATCTACTCTGTATAGTCGTCAGTTGTTGTATGTGTCCTCCTCGCGTTCTTTGCCTTACTTCTTCTTTCTATTGGCTCCAAGATCTTTCCTACTCAGCATTCTTCTTTGATCGGATCGGCTGACCTTCTTTGATCGTCTGACCATAATGAGCAGCGGCCCAAAGCTTCCTTTTCATGCAGCCCTCTCAAATTGTTTAGCACTTCCGAGATATGCGTCTATGGAGCACCCTGCTCAGCATGCACGTCCCCCTTCTCCACGGGTGTCAGAGCTTCCTTCAAATCGACCTCTACCCCTCCTAATCCTCAAATGTTCTGCGCGGATATAATAATAGAGGAGAGTTGTTGATCAACAGCATGACAGCCATCTCCGAAAATTAATTGCATGCATCATATCATAAGCCACCCCATTCGTCCTCAGTGAACAAGCAGATATAAGAAGTGGAGATATAAGAAGTGGACGGACGACGGCTTTCTTTCCAAAAAAACAAGTTCTCTTTTGTTTAGTTTTGTCCAAGACAACAGAGCAGAGATGGACTTTCGACCGTCCTTCTATTCTTGGTTTTTTTATTATCCTCCATCCACGCCTGCTCATGCAAGACTTTTCTTCCTTTTTTCTTTTTTCTTTTGATCATGCTCCATCCTTCAGCATTTAAATCTCTATCAATAGAATAAATGAGAGTTCATACAAATTGAGGCATTGAATTGATATGAAATTTGTTGGGTCATCACTAAGCAAAATTTATTCCATCCTTCATCCAAGAGTTTTGTAATTCCACGCCCTCCTTTTCCTATACGACCTTTTCCTTCTGCCAATCCTCTCTCGGTATCCCCCCTCAGGCATGCGCTTCTTTCTTTGATAGCTCAGAATCGAAGACAACTCCCTCCATGCAGAGACCCATTCCGCTATGTTCCTTCCTTTTTGCCCCCTCAGTGGCTGCCAATGTACGAAGGAAAACATCTGAGTGGATGTCGGAATATCCATCAGAGCTGACTCAAGAAACAAAAGATAGATACTTAAGGATACTGCAATAAGTTCTAGGTGCCAAAAGTGTTTCCTGTTCACTTCTCATCCAAGTACTTCTTGGAAGGATAAAGACAACATCACAATATTTTCTTCAATTTGGATGATAATCGTGAAGACCAAATCTTCACGACACTCACTCCCACCAAACCTGTGCTTCCTCTGGATGCACCAATCAATACCTGTTTTCTGCTTCCAAAATAAAGATCAACTTCATTGCATATAGCATATGCATGGGTTTTAAGAAAATAAGTGCCTATGCAAGGCCGTGTAATTAGCCCTATAAAATACATACTTTTTAAAATGCATGTATAATAGATATGGTGCAAACAAGAAAGAAATGGCATCTGCTAACAAGGCTTGTGCTCTTCCTCTCATACATATTAATGTGAACATACATTAGCCCTTTCAATCACTCAAAGTGCATGGGAAAACGCAAATTATGCCTTGATGCAAGGTCATGAAATGTGACCCTACCATGCATACTTTTTATGCATCAAAAAAAAGTCATGGTGCATAGATAAGATGATTGGCTTTCGATGTAGAGGCTTTCTACTCACCATACAAACTCATTTGATTACATCATGCAATTACAATTTTGGTGGTTGTGCAAATGGACATGCACCTGTGGGCATGAATATGTGTGGATACATTTTGAAGCATGCATACTATAGATGCAATTATAAAATCATGGTGCAAATAAGAAAATGGGTCTCATGATTTCTAGTCAAAGCAGTACACTCTCAACACTTTCTAAAACATGTTTTGACTTTTGGTACTTTTCTTCATCTACATTATCTTCTCGCAATAACTTCCTGGACTTATTAAATATACTAAAAGATGAAAAATATCAATTCTCAAAAAAAATATCATAAGTGCGTAACATAAAGTAGTTTTCCTCCATACAAACCATCTCAAGATCTTGAATTGGCTCTGGATTAGTACCTGTTATCAAAAACTCATAAAGATGATTAGTGTAAAAAAAATCATTAAAGTAATCATGTCTATAAAAAATCATCAATTCAATCTTTTTCCTTCAATTGATACTTATCTTTTGATGAGAGAGATGGTAAAACTCTCGTGCTCATAATTACCTTTTGATGAGGGAGAGGTAAAACTCCCGTGCTCATAATTACCTTTTGATGAGGGAGATGGCAAACTCCCGTGCTCATAATTACCCTTTGATGAGAGAGATGGTAAAACTCTGGTGCTCATAATTACCTTTTGATGAGGAAGTTGGTAAACTCCCGTGCTCATAATTACCTTTTGATGAGGGAGATGGTAAAACTCTCGTTCATATTTTTTTTTAATTGTGAGGAAGAAACATACAAGACTCCCGATCATATTTTGTTTAATTGTGAGGGAGAAAAATACAAAACTCTTGATCATATGTTTTTTAATTGTGAGGAAGAAAAATACAAAACTCCTGATCATATTTTTTTTAATTGTGAGGGAGAAAAATACAAAACTTCCGATCATGCTTCTTTTTTTTAATTGTGAGGGAGAAAAATACAAAACTCCCGATCATATCCTTTTTAATTGTGAGGGAGAAAAATACAAAACTCTCGAAAAAAAACATTCTCATTTATAAACAGAAATTGAAATATACATTACCTGAGATTGTCGGGACGTAGTGTTTCACGTCAGGTTCACCAAATTGTAGGCGTGAAAGCGATGGTTGGTTGATCAAGCCAACCGCTGGAATTACAGTGCACGCGGGGTGCTTTTAGCATACTCGAGTACGGAGGACACTCAAAGAACTTCACGACAATGGATCAATTACTTTGCATAGAAAATCAATTAGCATTTAATCTATTCGGATCGCATTTCGCTTGAAAATAAGATGTCAAGATTTTATTGAACTTGCTAGAAATATATCAATTTAGGCAAATCATCATCCATTATACACACATCCATTCCTTTCCAAGTTTGAAACACCAGTGTTTCTTACCAAACCCAAGTTCAATCATAATATAGAAGTTCTATTAACTTTTGAAGCAAACTCAGAAGCAAAGACGACTTGACGAGCCAATATAAACTCAGCAATTGTGATCAGTTCAAAATCAAAACTTGGCTTCCCATAGAAGTCAATAAAGCCTAATCAAATCGAAGTTTGAAACTTCTACTTAAAAAAAAAGAAAAATATTGGGAAATTCACTTTCTTAATAAAAATGGAAATTCATTTTTAACACATTGACCTCTTTTACTTAATCAAATACATCCTTGTAAAACAAATGGACAATTGAAACTTCTAAATGACTTGTAATAGTTCAATAATAGTTCAATCATTTGTGTATACTTAATTTTCTGCAGCATTAGACAGCTCTCTGCAGTTCAGAGATGAACACTCATGAAATGAACACTGGAAGCCTAAGATAGAGCAAGATTGGGTGCCATCTTCTCTCTATCACCAAGCGTGTGATGATAAACAGAGGCAACTTAAGAATTGATTGGAGTTCATGGAAACATTTAATGGTACTTGCTGAAATTGGAACAAACGAGCATTTCTATCCTCTACTTTTGAATCTGCCTTCTAGTCAACTAGTGTAAGCTCTCAACAACTCTAATCATGTAACTATAACAGCTCTAATCATCAATGTTATTCTGCCATATGAAGCAACAAAATTCATATAATCAATGCCTCTCTCCCTCTTCCACACTATGCATCGCCCAGCATACTCGACTGTGAATCGCTTCCCCAAACTCTAATCATCAGTACAATCCTCTCCCCATTAGTGTGCTGCTTCGGCTACAGTGATTCACCAGAAGAAAGCGAAAACTTTCCTACTTTGCAGTTGTCTGCAGATCATATGCGTCCTCCTGCTCTTCTTCTCCTATTTCACAATCCTAAAGAGGAGTTAGCACCGATATTCAACTATCTTTCAGTGCAGTCGCTGCATGATTTTTCTTCTGCATACGACCGATCAGACGTTGATGGCCATATCAAACTTTTATGTTCCACTTTGATGAGGCTCTCACAGTATAACTTCTGAGTATTATCTGTCAAAATGAAGCGGATCTGAATAATTTTCATTTTTCCTTTTCTGTTGTTGGACCTCCTTTCTACCGTTAGTGCGAATCATTCCACCATCGTTCCATGTCCACTCTTATGCATATAATGGCCTACTTTAAAAGTTGGGTCTTTGTATATTGAAGCTTTTGATCCTCCAAAATTGTACCTCCGGATTCTGTATCTCTCTTAATCTACTCTGTATAGTCGTTAGTTGTTGTATGTGTCCTCCTCGCGTTCTTTGCCTTACTTCTTCTTTCTATTGGCCCCAAGATCTTTCCTACTCAACATTCTTCTTTGATCGGATCGTCTGACCTTCTCTTTCCCTTTCATCAGCAGCGGCCCAAAGCTTCCTTTTTCATGCAGCCCTCTCAGGTTTGTGGAAAGAGGCTGCTTACCATTGTTGGGAATGATCGGGAATTATTCCACTGTAGACATTGCCATGTTAAGATGGATAGCGTACATTAAGTCGCTAAACCCCAAGTTTGTTCATATAGCTGGGAGGAATAATGTGGTAGCTGATATGCTATCAAGAGCCATATATGAAAATGAAGACTCGATGATTTCTAATGAAGAAGAGATAGGTCTGGACTTTTATGCTTCACATGTACATACTTTGAGATTAGATGAAGCATCTACTGAACTAAATAGAAAAGAGCCTAAGCATCACATTGAAAAGCTTGGGACTCATTTTGAGTCTTCAAGAGAAGCTCAAAGAAGCTTAGGGAGAGGGAAAGAAATTAGAAGGACAGAAGAAAAACCTTATAATGTTCAACTAGGAATAACAGAAAGATTTAATGAAGACGAATATAAAAATGAGTGGAAGGAAATCGGAAGATATTTAAGTATGAAGTCTCCTGATCCTAGTTGAAGCAAAGAAAAGTTTTGTACCATTCAAAGAAAGTCAAGCAATAACTTCCTAAAAGATTGATTACTCTAGGAGCAAAAGATTGGAATAGGTAAGATACCCTAGCGAGTTGTAGGTTGTAATGAAACGAGAGGTAAGATTATGCGTGAAATGCATAGCTCACTATGGGCCGGACATAAAGGCTTTCAAGGGACCTACAAAAAGATAAGGGAAAGATATTGGTGGCCTAGGATGTATCTAGATATCCAAAATTATGTAGCCACTTGTAAACCTTGCAAGATGCACTCCAATGTTAGACACAGAGATGAGTTGCATCCGACATATCCTCTTCACATCCACTATAAGTGGGTTGTCGATTTGGTTACAATGCAATTAGGGGTGCAACAAATGAGGAATATTATGCTGGCGAGAGAGGATCTAACGAACCATGTTGAAGGAAGAGCTCTGAGGACGAAAACTAAAAGCAATGTATGCAAGTTTCTACTAGAAGAAGTGTTTAGTAGATTTGGCTATGTTGAGAAAATAGTTACCGACAGAGGTGAGCTTGATGCTCAGGAAGCCAAAGACATCTTTGAAAAATATGGAATTCAATTATCGCTCACCACTGCTTATAATCCTGAAGCCAATGGGAAAATTGAGCGTGGACATCCTCCGATTATTAAAGCTTTGGCTAAGGCTTGTGAGGGAAAGATAAAGAACTGGTCAAATTACCTTCCCTTTGCCCTTTGGGAAGACAAGATGACAGTACTAGGACTAATGGATATATGTCAGCAGAACTAATGTATTGTCAAAAACTTATTTTGCCGACAGAGTCACATGCTTTAGCGTGGACTTCCTTGCCTTGGGAAGATGAGATGTCAAGAGAAGATCTTCTAGCAGTGTGGATTCTTCAACTAGAGAGAGGAAGAAATCTGGTAGAAGAAGCTGCATTTAAGCTCAGAGCATCTAGAGAAAGAAATAAGGTTGCATTTGACAAGTCACACAGGTTAAGACCAAAAAAATTAAATGAAGGAGGCTAGGTACTTGTTTATGATAGATCATTGGATACGCAATATGAAGCTCGATGAAAACTGGTAAAAAGATGGTTTGGTCCCTATGTGGTATGTAAAGTATTTGAGAATGGAACATACTCACTTAGGGAGTTGGATGGGACCAAGTTAAAGGAATTGATCGCTGAGAAGAGAGTTAAGCTCTTTAAAAGAAGAGAGAATGAGGATTATGAGATGATTGTTGGAGCAAGTCTATGACAAGCCTAAGTATTGGCTTGAGACTCACAAAGTCTTAGAAGAAGCTTTAAAAAGAAGACTATGTAAAGTTCACTTGTGAACTACCTCTTGTAATTTTTTGAAGAGTTTACTTAATGTAAAAGTAAGAGAATCTTAAGTGGTTGAGTCCACATGATCAAAAAGGGAAAGAGGAGCCAGGAATTGGTGATTTGTGGTAGGTAGAGAATCAAATCAATCATTGATTGATTGGAGAGTGATTGAGGGAAGTTAGCCTCCCAAACTCAACTATAAATAGATGGCAGTTTTAGTTGTGGTTAGAGAGACCTATGTGAAGACCTCCAAGAGATGAGCTTTATGCCATATCAAGGTGTGATTACAAGGCACACATATGTACCAGTAAGTCATTGTATTGTACAAGCAATATACTTTCATTTTCACGATTATTTGAGTTCATCTTTCCATGTTCTTGTGAAGTGTACTACTCACTACCATTACTCTCAGTTTTTCTCAGTCAGCTTACAGAGATGTTTTCTCTGAGCTTGGTGCATCATTTTCAGTGATTTAACTTGGTAAAGTTAGCTCTATACGTCTACTATAGGCTCACAAATTTGCATGTCATTTGGATGTTGTTATCTTCAGTTATGTTCCGTTGAAGTCAACAGTGTCTGTGCATTTTCACTTCTCTGTCAGGTACCCGACTTTTTCACTCATCTTGTCAGAGCCATTTCTCAGTGATTACTTATCCAAATTCAGTGATTTAAAGCTTGTTGGATTCAGCTTACGGTCTGGTATAACCATACACATGTTCATAATGATTGGATTCCTAAATTTTGATTCATGTGGATTTGTCTGCTCACTGGTCTCAAACTGTAGCAGCCCGTGAAAATCAGGATGATGTCATCAGTTGTTAAAACTCATTCTCAGTGTGTGGTTCATTATTTTTTATGAGATTACTCTTGAAAGTTAGCTCTTTAAGGTACCTAGACTTACCCAAGAGGAATTAAGCTAATTGCTGCTGTGCTCAGAGAATTATGTAAAACACTAGACAGGTGTATGAACCAAGAATAGCAAGTTTTCACCTCTGAGCTAACTCCAACTTATCTGTTTTGATCTCTCTTTTTGAGAGTGATCTTCCAAGGTACATAGGGTGTCTAATACATCCATTCGCAAGCTAAAAGGGCCCACCATATACTTCTGGAGTTCATTTGGCTGGTGTAGATCAAGGATTTTGCAAAACCTCTTCATCTTCAAGCACATACCTATCCATCTCTTCATAGTGGTATCAGAGCAAGGTTGGACAACATGGCAGATGGATTTCCTTCATCAATTGACAAATTGGACAGAGGTAACTACTCAGCTTGGTCATTAAGGATGGAAGCTTATCTCCAAGGTAGAAGTTTATATGGTTATGTGGCTGGAGATGAAGTTATGCCAAGTTTCAGGAACAAAAGTCAACCAACACAAGAAGAGCAAGAAAGATTGAGCACATGGTGCTCCAAGGATGCACTTGCAAGGTCTTATCTCCTCAACTCTATCTCAGATTTTTTGTTGCCTCACATTAGAAGTTGTAAGACATCTTAGGAAGTGTGGGATGCACTTGAAGCTTTCTTTTCTTCAAGTATTAAAGCTAGGAAGCATCAACTATGGCTGGATTTCACAACTCTCAAGAAGGCTCCCAAACAAAATGTGACTAATTTTGTCACAAAGCTCAAGGACATAGCGGATCAGTCGGGAAGCAATGGAGAGGTAATAGATGAAGAGCAAATTGTAAGGCAGGTCATCAATGGATTGAAGGCAGATGACAAGTGGGAAGCATTCACCACAGCTATGGATTTGTACATGGACATGCATGTACCTGATTTCAATACACTCATTGGACAACTACTTACTCAAGAGGCAAAGCTTATAAAAAATGGAGAAAGCTCTAAAGGTAATCAATCTTCAGCTTTATACACTGATAAAAGCAAGTCCAAAGATAACAAAGGAAAGGCAAAGGAAGTGGATGATGAACCAGGTACATATCAAGCTAACTATGCAGGTAGAGGAAGACATGGCAGAGGTAGAGGAAGACATGGCAGAGGTAGAGGAAGAGGAGGTAGACAAGGCAGGGGGAGATCCCAAGACTCCAACTCATGTTATATTTGTGGATTAACTAATCATACAACTGAAAATTGCTTTAGGAATTCTAGGAATCAAAGAGGCAGAGGATACAATAGAGGAAGTTATGGCTACTCAAGAGGAAGGTTCAACAACTACCATGGCAACTACAACAACTACAATCATTCAAACTATCAAGGAGGCTACAAAGGAAGGAGAGACTACAATAACTACACAGAAGACTCAAACAAAGAGGATTCATTATTGATCATGAACATGGCTATGCCACAAGGTAAATCGGATGAGCATGTTTTCTACATAGATTCAGGTTGTTCAAATCATGTGGCACGAAATGTGGCACTCCTATCAGATTTAGAAGATCCAAGGAATAAGCATGAGTTACAAATAGGAGATGATACAAAACATCCTGTGGAGAAAATAGGCAATGTCAAAGCACCTCATGGAAACATCAACCTACTCAGTAAGGTACTCTATGTCCCTACCATTACAAAGAATTTGATAAGTGTTGGGCAGATAGTAGAGAAAGGGTTGCAAGTCAGGTTCACAAAAGCAGGAGCATTTGTTGAAGATCCAAGTCAAGGATTCAGAAGAATTGCAAAAGGTGAAAAGACAGGTAGATTGTTCACATTTGAATTACATGACACTAGAAACATTGCTCTCTTTGATTATGGTAGTCAGACACTCATAGAATTGGAAGTATGGCACAAAAGGTTAGCAGATATTGGTGAAAGGTCATTAAAGCAAATCTGCAGGGACCAAAGTGTACTTGGACTTCCTAATTTGTCAAAACAACATATGATTTATAAGAGTAGTGCATGTCAATTTGGAAAGTCTCACAGGTTACCATTCATGAAGAAAGGTTATATGCATGGAGATCTCTTGGAGTTGGTTCATACAGATGTATGGGGACCTAGCAAGGAAGCTTCAATATCTGGATCAAGGTATTATGTTTCCTTTATTGATGATTGCAGTAGATGGACTATCCTATTCTTTAAGAAACACAAAGATGAAGTTTTTTCATGTTTCAAAAGATATTTGGCTCTTGTGGAGAATCAAACAGGTAAATCACTAAAAAGGCTAAGGTCAGATGGAGGGGGAGAATACTTCTCCCATGAGTTTGATTCTTTTCTTCAAGAAAGAGGAATCAAAAGAGAGGTAACTACAAGGTACACTCCTGAGCAAAATGGAGTGGCAGAAAGGAGGAATAGGACAATTGTTGAAGCTGCAAGGTCTATGTTAAATGAAAAGCATTTACCTAATTACTTATGGGCTGAGGCTGTATCTACAGCCACTTACTTGATTAACATGTTGCCTTCAAAATCCCTTGATGGGATGACTCCATATGAGGCTTGGAATGGAAGAAGACCAAGCTTAGATCATCGTAAAATTTTTGGATGTATTGCTTTTGCTCATGTTCCTTCACAGGTTAGAGGCAAGATGGATCCAAAGGCAGAAAGGTGTGTATTTATTGGATATGACAACAATCAAAAGGGCTATAGGTTATACAACCCTACCAACAAAGGATTCTTGGTAAGCAGAGATGTAGTTTTTGATGAGAACAATTCATGGTATGAAGATTCATGCAGGAAGGTCAATTTACCATATAATCTTGAAGAAGATTTTCCAAAGCTTGGTAGAGAACAACCGAAGATTGAAGAACAAGACACCTCAGAGGATGATGAAGAATCTCATATGGAAAAGATCAAAGCATGGAAGTCTAAAGGTAAAGCAAAATTGCAGGAACTTGGACATGAAGCAGAATCATCACATCATGGCCTAAGAAGATCTATGAGGGAAAAGAAAAAACTAGAAAGGTATGGGTTTGCCACCTCATTAGTAACTAAACACTCTATCTACATAGCACAGGATATAAACCAAGAGGAGCCATCATCATTTGAAGAGGCCAAAGAAAAATTAGAATGGAAGCATGCAATGAAGGAAGAGATTGAAGCACTTGAGGAAAACAACACTTGGGATTTGGTGCCCAAGACTTCATCCATCAAGGTAATAGGCTCAAGATGGGTCTATAAACTCAAGAAGAATTCTGATGGTTCAATTAACAGGTATAAGGCAAGGCTTGTGGCAAAAGGCTTTGCACAAACTCAGGGAATTGATTATGAGGAGACCTTCTCTTGTGGCAAAGATGCCTACTATTAGGGTTTTGCTTAGTATTGCCTCTTCCAAGAATTGGAAGATACTTCAACTAGATGTAAAGAATGCATTCTTGAATGGTTGGATAACAGAAGAGGTATATATGGCACAACCACCTGATTTTGAGAACCAAGTTTATCCTGATTATGTGTGTAAACTTAACAAAGCATTGTATGGTCTCAAGCAAGCTCCAAGAGCTTGGAATTTCAGGCTTGTTTCATTCTTGCAGGACAAAGGCTTTCAACCAAGCAAGGCAGATCCTTCACTCTTTATTAAAAAGAGTAATTCTGAGGTCATCTACCTATGTGTATATGTAGATGATATTTTATTGACAAGAAATGATGCAGATGGTATGAAGAAGATCAAAGATCAGATGAGAGAAGAGTTCAAGATAAGTGATTTAGGTTCACTTACCTACTTCCTAGGTTTGGAAGTTGTCTACAAAGATCATGGTTTGTTTCTCACTCAAATAAAGTACATTAAGGACATGTTGGCAAAATTCAAGATGCAAGATTGTAAGATTGCAGGTACTCCAATGGAGGTCAATCACAAATTGAGCTCAGATGAAGGTGAACTCATAGAGGACATCACATCATATCAAAGTCTAGTGGGTAGTCTCAACTATGCCACATTGACAAGAGTAGATATATGTTATAGTGTGAGTGTGCTAAGTCAATTTACGCACACACCAAGGAAACCACATATGGATGCTGCCAAAAGGATTCTCAAGTATCTCAAAGGAACCATAAATGAAGGACTTTATTATCCTTATGTGTGTGATTTAGGTTTGAAGCTATTTTCTGATGCAGATTGGGCTGGC
Source organism: Ceratopteris richardii (assembly GCA_020310875.1). Lineage (NCBI taxonomy): Eukaryota > Viridiplantae > Streptophyta > Polypodiopsida > Polypodiales > Pteridaceae > Ceratopteris > Ceratopteris richardii. The sequence continues at coordinate 131,452,193 of CM035413.1, forward strand.
TCCAAGGAAGATAGAAGGAACACTTCAGGTTATCTTACCTTTGCAGGTTCAAAGCTTATTTCATGGTCATCCAAGAAGCAACCCACAGTTGCTCTCTCTTCTATTGAAGCTAAATATAGAGGTCTTGCCATAGCTACACAAGAAGCTATGTGGATGACGACATTATTCAAAGATCTTGGATTGGAGTTTGGAACTCCAACTATTTTTGGTGACAATATGAGTTCTATTCATTTGGCTGCTAATCCTAGTTTTCATGCAAGGACTAAACATATTGAAGTTCATTATCACTATGTACAAGAAAAGGTTCTAAGCAAAGAGATTCAAATATCATATGTGTCCACTCATCAACAATGTGCAGATATTCTAACCAAAGCATTGGATGTTACAAAGCTTTGCAAACTCAAGGCTATGATTGGTTTGCAGGTAATCTTGGAAGATTGAAGACGTCAAGCATACTTGGCTTGAGGGGGAGCTGTTGGAGCAAGTCTATGACAAGCCTAAGTATTGGCTTGAGTCTCACAAAGTCTTAGAAGAAGCTTTAAAAAGAAGACTATGTAAAGTTCACTTGTGAACTACCTCTTGTATTTTTTTGAAGAGTTTACTTAATGTAAAAGTAAGTGAATCTTAAGTGGTTGAGTCCACATGATCAAAAAGGGAAAGAGGAGCCACGAATTCGTGATTTGTGGTAGGTAGAGAATCAAATCAATCGTTGATTGATTGGAGAGTGATTGAGGGAAGTTAGCCTCCCAAACTCAACTATAAATACATGGCAGTTTTAGTCGTGGTTAGAGAGACCTATGTGAAGACCTCCAAGACCTGAGCTTTATGCCATATCAAGGTGTGATTACAAGGCACACATATGTATCAGTAAGTCATTGTATTGTACAAGCAATATACTTTCATTTTCATGATTATTTGAGTTCATCTTTCCATGTTCTTGTGAAGTGTACTACTCACTGCCATTACTCTAAGTTTCTCTCAGTCAGCTTGCAGAGATATTTTCTCTGAGCTTGGTGCATCATTTTTAGTGATTTAACTTGAAAAACGTTAGCTCTATAAGTCTACTATATGCTCACAAATTTGCATGTCATTTGGATGTTGCAATCTTCAATTATGTTGAGTTGAAGTCAACAGTGTCTGTGCATTTTCACTTCTCTATCAGGTACCCGACTTTTTCACGCATCTTGTCAGAGCCATATCGCAGTGGTTACTTACCCACATTCAGTGATTTAAAGCTTGTTGGATTCAACTTACGGTCTAGTATAACCATACAAATTTCCATAATCATTGGAATCCTAAATTGTGAGTTATGGTGATTTTTCTGCTCACTGGTGTCAAACTGTAGTAGCCCGTGAAAATCGAGATGATATCATCAGTTGTTAAAACTCATTCTCAGTGTGTGGTTCATTATTTTTTATGAGATTACTCTTGAAAGTTAGCTCTTTAAGTTACCTAGACTTACCCAAGAGGAATTAAGCTATTTGCTGTTGTGCTCAAAGAATTATGTAAATCACTGGACAGCTGTATGAACCAAGAATAGCAAGTTTTCACCTTTGAGCTAACTCCAACTTATCTGTTTTGATCTATCTTTTTGAAAGTGATCTTCCAAGGTACATATGGTGTCTAATACATCCATTGGCAAGCTAAAAGTGCCCACCATATACTTCTAGAGTTCATTTGGCTGGTGTAGATCAAGGATTTTGCAACACCTCTTCATCTTCAAGCACATACCTATCCATCTCTTTAGAATGATGATAAATGAAGACGAACAAGAGGAAAGTGGAGAAGAGGAAAATGAAGATATTAATAAAGAAAATGATTAAAATGGATTATATCATAAGATAAAGTAGGTATATAAATATACATATATATATATATATATATATATATATATATATATATATATATATATATATATATATATATATATATATATATATATATGTACATCAAACATGTAAATAAATAACAAGAGATGAATTAGTCTGGTTGTAATAAATAAGTAAAGTAACAAATAAAATAAATGTATATGTTTTACTTATTCATGACCTTCTATTAATTTTAAATTTTGTTTCTTGTAGGGTACTGACAGAGATTTATGATCAGGTTGTTAGTAGGAAATCCTTTAGAGTTGATTGGACTGCTTGACTATCTTAGGTTTTAGAATGGACAATGAAGATTCCAATGATATATCCATTCTAGAGGGTAGCATTCGTGATAGATTTAGAGAGACATCAAGGAGTGTACCTGAATGAAGAACCTTAGATAGTTCTTTCATATCGACTTACTTGCTCCCTACACCCGAAAATGACGAAAGAATTCCTGCTGAGGAGTTTGTTAAAGATCGCATTACTAGTGAGACTTTGATCTCATCGTCAAACAAAGGGAGTGTATTTAGGTATCAAGCAGCATGAACATATGGAGAAAATGACACTTCAATGGACCGTGAACACTACTACATGACAGTGAACCCAACAGAACTCTTTGTTTATAGTCGCGACTTAGCAGAATATGCAAAAATTTTACAACAACTTGCCTTGTTCCGTAGGGAACGTGAAGGGGGGGAGCCGTCTTAAAGATAAATTAAAAAGCTGTCTTAAAACTATGTGTAAATACCATTTCTTTTAAAAATCAAGTTAGTTTTTTTTATGAAGAATAAAACCAAGAAAGATCTTCGGAAGTCAGCAAGGAGTCAATTACCAATGTATATAAATAAAACCACGTAATATTTTCCTTTCGAGTGACTATTTGTATGTAAGTTCTTGTGAAATAATCTTCTGTTTTCTGTAGGATGACCAAGTTAGAGATGTTTAAAGAAAGAGTGATTGAAGATGAGAAGTTCAAGTGGTTTCTGACTTTATATTGGTGAGATGTTATTATTTTAGTTATTTTTTCCCCTTGTATATATGTGCATGTATGTATATATGTCCATATGAGAAGACTACATGGGTTGGGCATATAACACGTAAAAGAATGCATAATTTAGAAAATTAAGTAGAACAAAAATCTCGTACCACTAATAAGATTACATGTGATGTATAAGGGCTGGGAATAATGACTAAGATTAGAGGATGAACTAGAACTTATGGGAACAAGACCTAGGAAAGTGAAGGGAAGACCTAAACTAAGTATCTGTATATACTAGTGTTTATGAGACTTGATGAGTGAGGCACTTCGACTTCTGCTCTTGATGTCTCATCTGACCTGATCTTCAGACAGATTATGTCTTGAGAAAAGAGTTCTTATACCAGCCAGCTATCTATGTGTAGGTGTATGTGTCGTTGGGTGCTGTGATGAGCTAGTAGGCGGGTGGAACTACCGTGGTCGGGTGACCAGGACCACGAGCTGATGCTAGTTGTGTCGTATGGCCTGACCTACATGTTGTTACACGCTCATACGCGTTGATAGGCAGGTGGAGTAACTTTGGCCGGGTGTTCAGAGCCAAGAGCTGACGTTGATTTCATATGAGGCTGACATTGTGCCTCGTGTGCTATGTTGGGTCGGTAGATGGGTAGGCTAAACCTGGCCGGGTGGTCAGGTCCACGAGTCGCATCCGATTTTGGCATAGGCCAATATGTATGGATAAATAAATAAAGATAAAAACAAAAATATAAAGGCTGAGCTGGGACAAAGAATTAAAATAAAGAAAAATAGAATAAAAATAAGAGAAAAATAAGAAAAGGTCTACTAGAGGTTCGAATGATGGGAGATCAATAGGAAAGCCAAAAGCGAGTTTCATAAATCGAGTTAGTGAGGAATGGTATATGCAAATGCTATGGATAGGCTATTAGATCTAACGGGGTCGAGTTAACGAGAGAGCTAAGAAGTTTTCGATTTACTCATGTGATTTCTAGTCTAAGTGCATTAGTGTATTCTGATATGTTGTATGGGATGCTTTTGTCTACTGTATTCTCTTAATTTATATCAGGTATTAATGTATTTTCATATTTCATGCATCGAGTTAAATTTTCTTTGAGTTGTGCTTATTCGCCATGACTACTTGATGCTGGCTTGTGTTTATTGGTATAAATGCAGGTTGATTGGCACATCCGGAGGATGCAAAAGTTTAGAGGGGGTGGATGTGGTCGTGATTTGAAGATAGATTTGATGATCGAGCATGAAGTATTAGCTTAAAGGTCTACTAGGATGGTCTAAAGGGGTTCTAGGACACTATCAAAGAGACTCGGATGGCTACTGTGTGAAAGACACTTTGTAAAAAAGCCATCGATTATTCTCTATCCGGTGATCTCTACCCTCGAGAAAAGAACTGTCATTGCATTCCGATGTCTAAGTGGTTGATTTGCATACGTTCTTGAATATTTAGTATAGATTGTTGTCTGTGATCTCCGTTTTTTTTTTATGCTTACAAAAGACGTCAATATGGAACTGAAGGGGAGATTTTATGTGTCTATAGAAGCAGAAATGTATACAAAATCATTTATCACTTGTGTGTGCATACGTCTGGTTCTACGTACTTCTTGTTCTAATATGAAGGTTATATTGTATATATCTAATATATAAAGGAAAGGAGGCATGAAGTATTTGACGTAGAAAGCAAAGGACTTACGCATAATGTTTTGTTTGGAGAATATGTATCTTAACCTTTTATGGCAGATTAGGGAGATCAGCGGCAGGGGGAGAAGCAATCATGTGGAGGAGAAGTTAAGATATTATCTTAGGAGAACTTCGGGTGAAGGGGGGATTCAGGCCGCTACTGGAGAGGGTATCTACTGCATATGGAAGACAAGCAAAAGAGAGAACCAGAGAGACATCGGACATACAGGGGCTCGACAGCAGATATCAAAGAATAAGAGGGAGTTTGTTGCCTGTGGTTTTGCCCATCCTCATTAGAACAAAGCAGTAGGAGATCAATCGCTAAAAGGATGCATCCGTCCGAGCTGGTAAACTCATGAGATACTCAAGATAATAGTGCCATATGCGTTGTCTTCATTGTCAACAACCAGAACGCGTATACATGCCGTCGACCAAGCAAAATATTCTGCTCCAACTGCTGATGGATTCAATATGAGGATTATATGCTGCTCCCAGCAGCATCCGATAGTACTAGCTACTCACGAGCACAAAGCAATCCACTATCTCTGATATCTCAAACGAAGGCAGAGTGATGCTCAAAAGAAGGCAGAGTGATGCTCAAAAGAAGGCTGATAGCTATTCCAGATATGAGGAATTGGTTCTGTTAGCTCTATGATCCGGCGGGAATACTCAATATGCTATGAGTCACAAGAATTCGGGCTATGATGGAAGAGAAATATGCAACTTATTCATTTTGGCGGCATTTCTGAGTGCTCTCAACATGCATAATAGTGGAGATTTTGGAGATTTTGATGATAGCGTCTTGATGGAGCAAAAGATCACGCTCAGTGCTTGGAGATCAGACACAATTTGAATCAGGGGATGCAAGACTTTTCAAAAACCTCCAATAGTGATTTTTATCACTATTGTAACATATGTAACATAGAAAAACCCTTTTCTTAATTTCTAGCTCCATTTTGTGCAAGCCGAGGAGTCCTCGAGCTTGAGGAGCTTAGGTAGAACAAGCGTATCAATTTTCGTTATTTTTAGACACCGTTTACCCTTCCAAATAGCATCTAGGACCTAATTTTTAACTATGCCGGTCACTAGATGTGAAACCGGTCAAAACTAGTCTAGAAACTATAAAAAGAGCTAGAGAGCTCATTTTTGAGGTTAGCTTGTTTGAGGTTAGAGTTCTTTTGAGCTTGTAATAGTGTTCTTGAGTAATAGAGTTGATTTCTCACCTTCCATTGTGTCTTGCTTGTCTCTTCGTAGTGTGTGTGTATGTGTGTGTGCATTTCTATGCTTCTCACCTTCACTCTCACTTCATCTCACATTCACGATCTTCATATCACTCCTATCTCTTCCGCGGATTGACATTAAGGAGGTGGAGCTTCTTAACGTGGTTCTCACCATTGTGCTAGAGCAACACCAAATTTGGCGCCGTTGCCGGGGATCGAGTCTAGGACGAATGTGTGATGGTAAGAGTATAGCAAGAAGTAGCGTTGGAAGGTAAAAATTTCAGTTTTTGTTGTTGTTTTTACTTAGTTTTTAGTGTTTTTCACCTCCCCCGCACTCCATCTTCATCACCACATCATCATCTTCATCTCCAAAAAAATCAAAAAATTCACCATATTCACCCATTCTCCTCATTTCCCCTCATTTGCACATGCGAGAGAGTGAGAGAGAGCTTTTGTGCTTGTGTGTACTTTTGTTTTCTTGAGTTTTCTTGCAGGTACAGAGCTCCAGTGCATCAGGAAAGCTTGGAAAAGGTAAAATTCTCAGTTTCTGTCAGAAATTTCCGACTTTGTGAGACCATCGCGATGGTCTGCAAAGTTTGAAATTTGAAGAAGGCGACCACACCAGCGTGTAGAGCACACTTGCGCCTCTAGGAATCCATACTTGCATTGCAAAAACTCATACTTTGGTGGACCATCACGACGGTCTCAGACCATCGCGATTGTGTCACACCATCGCGATTGGCTCACGCAATCGTGACGGCTCGGCCAGACCATCGCGACGGTCTCACGCCATCGAGACGGTTCATTTGGACCATCGCGACGGTTCGCGGACCATCGCGACTGTTCGGTTGATCCCACACCATCGCGATTGGCTCACGCCATCGCGCCGACGGTGCCACGTGGCAAGTTGGACCATCGCGACAACTCAAATTTTGGACCATCGCGATTGGCTCACGCCATCGCGCCCAGACCATCGCGATTGGCTCAAGCCATCGCATCTGTGACCATCGCGACAGTTCACTTTGGACCATCACGATTGTTCACGTTGACCGTTGACTGACGCCATCGCGATTGTCCGCCTGATCGAGCCATCGCGACGGTTCACATTTACGCCATCGCGATTGTCCGCCTGATCGAGCCATCACGATTGCTCACTTTTGGACCATCGCGATCGTGCACTTCAAACCATCGCGATTGCTCACCTTCATGCCATCGCGATCATTCACGTCTAGACCATCGCGATGGTTCACCTTCATGCCATCGCGATGGTCCCAGACCATCGCGATTGTCTCAGACCATCGCGATTGTCCACCCCAAACGCAAATTTTAGAGTTTCATTTTTTGGCCAATTTTGGGGCTATTTTTGGGAAATTTTTGGGTGATTATATTCATAGGAGACCGCTTAGCTCATATTTGGAGAAAAACCTGTTTGTCAGTTTTTACCCCCCAGGGCCTGAACGGTCATAACTTTTTCATCCGAAGTCCGTTTTTTGAGCTTAATAGCTCATTAGAAAGCTCTTGCCGTCTATTTTTAGATAAGCTATTTTGAGGTTGACCTAGTTTGGGACTAGAAAGCCAGGGGGCAAGCATTGAAAAGTTGGGCAAAAGGGAAGGGACTTAAAAGGTGTATATACTCAAGTGCTTGATCATCCAACTCTGAATTGGTCTAATATTGAATTTTTCTAGGTCTAGCAAGGGCAATCAAGGGCAACCAAGGCAAGGCAGTGAAGGGCATAAAGCTTGGGAAGCACGGCTTCTTGGGCATCAGAGCAACCAGAAAAGCTGACTCGAGGTTGGAAGATTACTCAACCCCCTTAGTCAATTCTTAGCTTAGGATAAACGTTAGCATTGTGAAGTTAAGACGATAGGAACGCCTCAAGTTCAAGAGAATTAAATTTATCAAGTCCAAGACTAAAGATAAAGGTGTGTGACACGAAAACCTAAAGGAAAGAACATAAGTCTGACGGAATGAGAACTCAGAGTACAACACAAAAGTCGAATTCCTGATGCATACATTAAGAGAAGAGTCTAAAGAAATTTAAAGAGAATCAAGAAGGTAATAAAAAAGAATCTTTGATGATCAGAGCGTGTACTGAGTGTGCAAGGAAGAAAATTAATGAACCTTAGATCGGGCAAACATATAGGTAAGTCAGACCCAAGAAGCCTTAGATCATCAGAGGCAAGTGTAAGAACTACTGCACGATCATGGGCTCAACAATTGAATAGTAATTACCCCTACGAGAGCACAGATACTAGTGATTCAGAAATGGCATTTAGCACAGAAAGACCAGAAGTAGGGTCAAATGTAGCATACTTAGAAAAACCAGAAGGACCCTATAGGACTCAACTAGAATTTCTCCGAACCAACCGATTAGGTGCTCGCATCTATGAGGATGGTTTGCGAAGGAAAGTGGTGCAAATGCACAACCCCGATCAACCCATTGGATTGGAACGTCCAGTGGTGAAATTCGAGAGAGACGCGTACATAGACAAAGAAGGAACAATGGACATATTAAGTACGCAGCCAAACAATACGAATGAGTTTGGCGTAATTCAATTAGAGACGGAAACTAAATCTCAAGGAAAAGAACCATTAGAAGAGCCTAGAACACCTAAAGGGAAATCTTACTGACACGAGTACTAATCCCAGAATGGATCCCTCAGGACAACAGAAGCATAGAGTTGTTTGTAAATAAAGAAACTGATGAAGCCTTTTGGAGATACAAGACAGAACTACTTAGTGAGGTAGGTATCATCATGATATACGAGTTCAAGGACCCGGATACACCTGGAAAGGTTGTATACCTGGATGAGACTTCAGAAAGAGTCTTTGTGGTGCCTAACCACGCTAAAAACATATACACATGGAGAGTTGAATTGGTATTCCCTCCATCTAGAACGAACATGAATACAAGTCAACAAGGGGCAGGAACATCATCAGCCCATGGAAATCAAAGAGAGCAAAATAAAGAAAGACCCGAAGTAAGCTTCACTCATCCCGTAGGGAGAGATAGAACAACCACGGACACTAATAGAGCGGATAGACAAAGAGATCATGGAATACGAGGTGGTAGAGATGATTTTCCTCTAACTAGACCACGTGAACACGCAAGAATACTAAGACCCACTCAATTAGTGAAATCCATGAAGAACTACTTTGATGGGACAGGAGATCCCTATGACCACGTCGCAGAATTCAAGCAAGTACTAAGAGCAGAACAAGTTGAAGACATGTTCACGCAATACAACGCATTTGGACTAACGTTAAAGAATACAGCTTTAACTTGGTTCCAACCTTTGCAACAAAGGCAATTTAGAGACATCCATCACTTTTTAGAGTCATTCATCACTGAATTCTCTAAAAGTGGAATCAAACATGACACGTCTTTGCTGATTCATAGCTTTAAACAGACCCCTCAGGAAACAGTTAGACTGGCAGGACATAGGTTTAGACAATATGTTGAACGATGTGCAATGAAGGAGCTACCCTCACAGGCCAAGCAAGTGTCATTGTTTCTAGATGGCTTGTTGAGCTCTAAACTACGCTCCTACGTGTAGCTAAAAGAACCCAGAACGCTAGAGCAATGTGTAAGAATTTGTATAGACATTGAGGACAACTTAGGAGATGAGTTGGAACTCTCAAAGGTCTATAAGGACTCAGACTGTTCATCTCTAGCTTCCACAAAATTGTCTAACTCGATAGAAGACCTAGCAGAAAAAGTGGCCCAGAAACTAGGAGTTTCTAGCAAACCTAGGGTACTAATGAACAAGCGTTGTTACACCTGTGGTGGTGATCACATGGCAAATGTGTGTCCCAATGCACCACAACCACAAGCCAACCCTAGTGGCCAATACTGTACAATTGAAAGAAGATACACGAATCATACGGCTCAGGACTGCCCATACAACAAAGAAACCATGAGACAGAACTACCCGCAAGCATACCAGCAGCCAAGTAGGTATCAAGGCCAATACAATGCTCAACCTTATTACTATAGGCCTCCTCAGAACTACCCATACCAGGCTCAACAGAGACCTCAACCTGTCTTAGCCCAGCAGCCACCCCCACCAGCAAATGTCATCTCAGTCAAATACGCTGCTGCAGAAGAGAACCTAAGTAGGGCCTTAGTGCCTTCTTCACCTTTGATCACAGAGAATGACCCAAACTCAAATAGTTTTGACTCTACACATGTAGATAGTCCACCCGCTTATTACACGGAGTCACCAGAACACGTGGAGACATATCATTATGATAGTCCACCAGTGGAACCTAGTTGGGAGCCCGACTACGCTCATGTGATGTACACCAACCCAAATCCATGGCCCCAATTGAGACAACAAAGACCACAAGGCCCTAGAGGACCATGCTTTAGGTGCCAAGGAGATCACTTCATAAAGGATTGTCCACATCCTCCAATAGCAGGGCAATCACAGTACTATAACATACAAGGCTTTTGTGCCGATTGTGGCAAAGAGCATATAATCAAAGATTGTCCTAAGAACCCTGTCAATGCTTTGAATGTGACACCGATCAATGTGATAGGTATTGTAAACAACGCAGATGGATCCAATCCTACATACGTGCCTATCCAAGCTATAACAAGAGCCCAGGCGCTCTTACAGAACCAACAGCTTAATCAGGAGAAAGTAGCCGGAAGTAGTGAAGTTGCAGAATCTAGTAGTAAAAAGACGAAACCTTGGAAAGATTCTAGAGAAAGAATTAAGAGAAAATGGAGTAAAAAGATAACTGAGTTGGAAGGAAGTTTGAAGGAATCTAGAGCCAAAATCCTAGAATTGACTTCACAGGAATTGAATCAAGAGAATCGAGCTCAGAAATCAGGATCAGTTCTAGCGGAACCCTAACCAAAAAATCTAGACATGATGTTTTGTGCATATCAGGCTAGATTAAAAGAGGGACCTCAGGTAGCTGAAATGAGTAAAAACTACCCACGAGCTGATCTAGAAATTGAGAGGACTAAACTGTGCATGAAGATGGTAGAACTAGCACAAGCTTTGTTCGAAGCCTCTGGATATCTTAATTGGAATAACATGACAAAACCGGAATTACATTTTCAAGGACTAATGGAGAGGCTAGAATATTTGATTGAAAGCAAAGAGAAAAAGGATCAGCATAGGAACCCTATTGTCTTAGAGACACAGGAAAGGAATGCACCATCCCTGTCTCAAGTACCCAATACAGAAAGTCAAGACAATTTGTCTTCCATACATAAATATTCACATGAATTTTTGAGAGAAATCCAAGAAGAGAAATGGAGAAAGGAACAAGGAACCCATCCTCCTATTCAAGAAATAGATGACTTGCAGGAACAATTTCCCCAAGACATCCCCTCTATTTACGATGAGGTAGAGGAGGAACAACTGAGTGAACACACAGCTTTTGAATCTAAATCTTTACAAGAATTACCTCAGTTCACAGGACCTTGGGAAGCAAAGTCTATCAATATGAGAGCACCCACGATAATAGTGAGGAATGAAGAATCAGTAATCCCTAGAAACACGGAAGTCATCAAGAATACTAAAGTACAATGTAATCTCACTCTAGAGGAATTGTTGAAGGTAAAACCAGAATTGTGGAAACATGTAGCAAATCAATTCCCTGAGCTTGCTACTACTCCCTCACAAATAGGATCACAAAATAAGGTACCAGAGATACCCGTAGAAAAGATTGGAGATGTAAGCAAAGGAGAGGAAGGTAACACTTATCTTCCAATAACCCATCAGGGCTACACCACAAAAGCCATCTCAGATTCAGGAGTCGGAGTAGCCATAGCTACCACCGCTTTATGGAAACGTTGGGGTAAGCCAGCATTAAGACCCACTAGGATGAAGCTAAAAATGGCTGACGGACACATAGAAAAACCATTAGGCTTACTAGAAGGCATATCTCTCACCACTTGTGGTGTAGAATTTGAGCATACTTTCGCCATTTGTGACTTCGCAAAAAATCATGCTTATGAGATGATATTGGGACGACCATTCATGCGTCAGTTGCAAATTGTACAAGATTGGGGAAATAATTCTTTGTACTTGCAACATTTAGGAGTGACTACCAAAGTCAACCTTAAAGACTATTCACATAGAGATGTACCCCCAATACAATGGAATACCATCCATAAGACACTAGTAGAAACAGAATCCGTGCACTCATTAGAATCAGATCCTTCTTGGTTGCATGAGGATACTCATTTATGGATGTGTAAAGTAGCAAAACAAGAGGAAGACAGGTTAGAAGCCATGACCTTAGGTGCAGAACAACATCCACGAACCCTTCAGGATCCAGCTTATGCACCTGTAGTATTTCCAGACGAAGAGTTTGAACCCCATGGTTGGGCAGAAATCCTAGCAACCATGGATGTAGCCACCAATGAAGAACAATGGACACCCCACTGTGACGAGGATGGCTATGACATTTCAGTTTTCACGATAGAGCCAATCATGTGCGATGCAATTTTAGAAGAGTGTGAACCTAACATTGATGCATTTGAGGATGCAAGCGATTTTGATTTAGAATCAATTATCATGGACTCACCCTTTGCATTAGAGGAAGAATATTTTCATGAAGTAGAAACTCACCCTCAGAGACACGAAGAAATTATGAATGATGTGAGAATAGCCACTCAAGTGACTAACAAGAGTGAAGGCAAGAAAAGAAAGAAGAAAGAAACCATGTCAGAAAAAGAAGAATCTTTGTTTGAAGTACCCGAGAATTTCAAGATATATGAAACCGAAGATAGAAGAATCATGGTACGAATGCCTAATAGAAAGGCGAATGACAGACAAGTATATGATAACCGAGAGAAAACCAAGAAAATAATCGTAGCCATAGAAGGAGAAGAAGAACAATGTACATACATAGGGCATGATTTGACAACTGAAGAAGAAGAAGAGCTAGTTGCCCTATTGCGCGAATATAGAGATGTTTTTGCTTGGAGTTACAAAGATTTGAAAGGAGTAGATCCAGATATATGTTCTCATAGAATCCCTATGACTCCAGATGCAAAACCGACAAAACAGAAACCGTACACGTATAATGATAACTACGCTGCGAAGATTAAAGAGGAGATAGATCGCTTGATAGAAGCAGGATTCATTTACGAAATTGAGCATACCGAATGGGTATCCCCCATTGTAGTTATGACCAAGAAGAATGGAAAATTGCGTGTGTGTATTAACCTTAAAAAAGTTAATGCCGCCACAATTAGAGATAGTTATCCCCTTCCTATCACAGAACATCTATTGGAAAGAGTTGCGGGCAAGGAAGTGTACAGCTTCCTTGATGGTTTTTCAGGCTATAATCAAGTAGCCATTGCTCCAAAAGACCAACACAAGACGGCATTTGCCACCGAAAGGGGTGTATTTGCATTTCGTGTGATGCCATTTGGCTTAACAAATGCACCCGCCACTTTCCAGCGACTCATGTGTCATGTTTTTAAGGAATTCTTACGCAAGAGCTTGGAAGTTTATGTTGATGACTTATGTGCACATTCAAATGTAAGACAGACACATATCCCAGAGTTAAGACAAATATTTGACAAATGTCAAGAATATTAGGTTTGTTTGAACCCAGAAAAATGCGTTTTCATGGTCAGACAAGGCAAAATTCTAGGACACATTGTATCAAAAAATGGAATCTCTACGAATGAGGAAAAAGTGAAGGTGATTGCAGATCTACCTAGGCTGAGGAACATCAAAGAGGTACAGGCATTTATGGGCCATTGTGGTTATTATAGGAGATTCATACACATGTATGCAATCATAGCCAAGCCTTTGTACTCTCTTTTAACCAACTTTGAATGGACAGATGAATGTGAAAATTCATTCAATGAACTCAAACGACGCTTATGCTCAGCACCTATATTGACTACACCAGATTGGAGTAAGCCATTCTATGTACATGTGGATGCATCCAATTATGCCATAGGATGCGTGTTAGCACAACCCACGAATGAAGGTAACATAGATCTCCCCATAGCTTACGCGAGCAGACATTTGAACGCAGTAGAAAGAAATTACACCACGACGGAACGAGAAGGATTAGGGATGATCTACGCAGTAAAGAAGTTTAGGCACTACTTGTTGGCCAATAAGTTCAAGTTCTTTACAGATCATCAAGCACTATTGTATTTAGTCAACAAGCCATGTAACACAGGACGACTAATACGTTGGTTTCTATTACTCATAGAATATGATTTTGAAGTTGTGGTTAGGAAAGGGAAGACACATCTCAGAGCTGACCACCTTTCAAGATTAACCTCAGGAGAAGCTCCTCAAGGAGTAGTGGATGATCTACCAGACGCATATTTGTTTAACCTTGAGATAGCACCAGAATGGGCTAAACCAATAGTCCCTATTCTGACATACGGACCCAAGAATCCTAGGATAAAGATCAAAGAGGGAGAGATTACCAAGTCTCAGAGATACCAAATAATGGCAGGAAGCATATATAAACAGGATAATCAAAAGATTCTTGCTTGTTGTGTAGATGAATCAGAACATGCGAATTGGTTGCAATTAGCACACATAGGTGCATTAAAGCAACATCATTCAAAACATCAAACATTACAGACTCTGCATAGATTAGGAGTATATTGGCCTACGATGGAAGCAGATGTCTACAGGTTGTGTAAGGAATGCAATGTTTGTTGTGAAAGACCACTAGTAGAGCATGCTACATTATATCACATGTCTCTCACACCAGACTGGAGTGAACAATTAGTGACATACTTGAGGACGAAGACATTCCCTCAAGGAATGACTTTAGTATGACAACGCAGTCTAGAGCAGGAAGCTCAAGACTATTCACTTATTGGTGATAACCTATACAAAAGAGGACGAGATGGATATCTAAGACAATGTGTTCATGAGAGCGATTATCTGAGCATACTAGAGACTGCACACCAAGGTGTTGCAGGAGGTCATTTTGGACCCGATAGGATAATCAAAGCCATCCTCTTTGCAGGATTATGGTGGCCCACTCTTCACATGGATGCTCATACCTATGTAACGAGATGTGATGTGTGCCAAAGAACTCAGTTTCCTACTCGCAGAGATGAAATGTCATTGAAACCCATGATGGGCGGACGTGCATTTTCTAAGTGGGGTATAGACTTTGTAGGACCCATTAACCCCCCTGCAAAAGGTACACATGCTGAATACATTATTGTTGCCACAGATTATCTTACGAAATGGGTAGAGGCAAAAGCCATGAAAAAGAATGATGCACACACAACTGCAAAATTCTTATTTGAGAATGTCTTTACAAGATATGGATTGCCTATAGAGTTAGTGAGCGATCGAGGCACTCACTTTCTAAACCAAGTCATTGAATATTTGTTATAGGATTTTATGGTGATTCACAAGAAATCGGCACCATATCATCCTCAGGCCAATGGTCAGGCTGAAAGCACTAATAAGATCCTTTGTAAGGTACTAACGAAACTCCTGAACAACAAACGTTCAGATTGGGACAAACAGTTACACCACGCTGTTTGGGCATATCGAGTGGCCTACAAGACCGCACTCAATGCAACTCGCTTTCAGATGGTTTTTGGTCAGAATGTTGTGCTTCCTTTGGACTTCTTGATACCGACCCTTAAGGTTGCACAAGAACATCAGTGGACCGGCCATGAATTATCAGCAAGAATAATGGACTTGGAACGATTAGGAGAAACCAGGCTAAAGGCAGCAGTAGGAATATATGCAGCGAAGAAGCGATAGAAAGCATATTTTGATGCACATGTGAAAGATAAAGGCCTAAAAGAAGGAGATTTAGTTCTAGTATATACATTGAAACAACACACACGGAAGTTAGAAAAGCGAGGTTATGGACCTATGATCATTAACAGACTCTCAACAAGTGGAGCAGTACAGTTAGCCACCTTAGAAGGAAACGTAATGCCTAATTATATTAGTGGCTGTAGAGTCAAGCTATATCAGGAACCTCTTACTGAGGATATGCTTAGACGACTCACGTTGGCAAAGAAGCGTAAGGAGGAAGAAAATAGAATACGAGCGGAAGCTCAGGCAGAAGCAATAGAACGCATTAAACGCATGAAGTTAAGAAGACAAGGACTAGGGAGAGAACATTATAACCATCTGGAAACTACACCCAGATATCCCATGGCCATGTGTCAAGTAAAGTCAACCACTCATCCTAGTATAGTGGACAGGAGACCATTCATTACAGTTAGGCTAGAGCACGACAACCCTTGCCAAGAGCTCAGGGCTTTAATTGACTCAGGTGCTGCGACTAGTGCGATTAGATGGTCCCACTATAAGGATTCAGGAATAGAAATGCGGCCAATTGAGGCATACCTCATAGGGCTAGGAGGCATGGAAACCCCTTGCATGGGTGAGGTGGACCTTCCTATCCTCATTAAGGAAGTGACCATGACAGCGAAGCTACTAGTGTGCCATGATGACGACCTGATAGAACCCCTAATCCTTGGCCAAGATTGGCTATACGATCACTCAGTGGACCTAAATCTTAGACAAGGCTCCTTACAGATTGGAACCTTAGAACAGAAGCGAGTGATACCGCTTGACTTCCCTAACGGCATTCCAACTGAGGTTTGTAACCCTAGACCCTATGAAATGCATGCGATGGAAGACCTAGAGATCTTGGGTCAGACCAGTCACGTTACATCTACACCAACCCACTCGGGCTTGGCTATAGACAGTTGTCAATCAGAAGGACGACATGAGATCTTCCCTGGGGCTTCCTGCAAACTAGAAGGGGCAGCTACCCAACCGCTAGGGCAGATGGACACAATCAGCGGTCAAGTGGGTTGCATCAGCGGCCAAATGAGCACAATACCCTGCGGTGCTCATCCTTCCAAACTTGCTGCCGACTGGCCTAGATTAAATATAAATAACGAATCACTTCCTAATGGGCAGGTCATGCAAGTGTTGGATCTCCCTTCTTTTCCAAAGTAGAGCGTCCATTAGACCTCTCAAACCCAACCACGAAGGAGTCAACCACAACAGAGGGACCAAGACTGACGACACCACCAGACAAGGCAAAGAAGGCAGCAGTATCAACATCACAGAATAAGTGGCACGAGAAAAATATGGGTGCCAAAAGGACAGCAACCACAGGCTATTGGCAACACTGCATACAAGAACAAGAAAAAGTTTCAAAAGAAGCAGAGTCAGTATCCAAAGTCCCCTCGATCTTCTTCTACAAGTACCAATACTCGACAGATTTGGATCGCCAAGAAGTGTCTTATCAATCGACCCACACCCACGCAGATTTGGGTACCCAAACAATGTATTATAGCCCAACCCTCAAGCCATGTAATATATACCCCTGAGAAATCTTTCCATCCTTCAATACCACCAAACCCGATACCACTTTTTGTCCCTCAGCAGAAACACACCACCCACTCAAAGACTCTTAGGAAATGGATACCGAAACATATCCAGACGTCTTCTTGTACCCCCTTATCTAACAATTCTCCCACCCCGTTTAAACTCCACCCTTGTAATAATTCATCCTCAACCAAACCTTGTATGAATTCATACACCAAAATCCCACATCAAGCATAATAAAAGCTCATCAAGAAATGTATGCATAACCTAACCATGTAGGCGTCTAGAGACATGCACTAGCTCTGCAAAAAATCATTGCATCAATTACTTCACAACACTTGGCTACACGGGTTACACATCGGTTATGGAAAGCGATTGCGGTCTCACCTTAATGGGATCATAATTAATTTCCATACTAATGTGCTAATCTTTTGTAGCAGATCTTTTCCATTAGCTCGTCACTCATCATGCAAACCGAAGAAGGACCATCAGAAGCTGGCCCAAGCACACCAATGCCAATATTGGAGAATTACTCGCGGAATCTTATCCTACGATGCAACCACCAGAGTTTCAAGGTTTTCCAGGACCCATGCCAATCGATGATCCTCCTAGAGGATATACCGAGAAGATTCATTGTAATTCTCACTGATTTCAAGGCCTAGCAGGACCATTAGCAGACGCTGATTTCATATTTGAGGCCAATTTGGCATTTGATCTTTGCACATGGACCAAGTACCAGTTCTTTTCAAGAGAATTTGAAGGATTGTAGAATACACAAGATTTAACGCATGTTTGGGCATGAGCGGGATTTACAGAATATTTTAGTGACCCTCTGCCTAAACCCGATTTTTACAGATGCTTTTACCTAGTAACCACCTTGACAGCTACAGAGAACAAGAATCTACCCGGAACATTCATGTTACCATCCTTGGTAAATGACCCTCCATTCAGAAGGTTTTATTTGTCTAAAGATTTAATTCGTGCTGCTCTCAAAATACATGGAACGCATACTCCGACGGAGCGAGAACGGCTAATCCCAGAGCAGATGAAACGTGGTGATGTAACTAAATGGGAGGATATTTCAGCTATAACCCCTGAGCTTTCCAAGCCATTGCGGATATGCATGCAGCATTTTGCTTTCCCAGCTCAGGATCGTTTTACCATGCCCCACAAAAGAATCTGGTTTGGATTATACTTAGCATGTACTGGACCTCAAACGGTTGATCTAGCTAGCTGGATAATTGATCAGCTCTATTTGGCACAACATAGATGGGAACGAAAGAAAGTCATGAATGGATGTTGTGCACTTACAAGGATTATATATATGTGTTTGGCATATGATTTACCCATAGAGCACGCCATGACTAGTGAGGAACTAAAGGCATTTAAAGGAACCACAAAGAAAGCTAGAAAGGCTAGCAAAGGCAGAGCCGGAAAGCGGATGAGAGGCACTATCCCATGCCTACAAGTCCCAGAATCACCCTCGCCACAACCATCTCCAGAGCAATCACCAACAGCAGCCACTCCCACAGTACAACCTATTCGTATCAGGTTATCAAGACCAGTTACGCCGGAGGGCACCACCAGTACTGTTGAACCTCAAGCAGCCACAACCCTAGAACCTACAACCATGACAGCAGAACTTCCCATCACCATTGGTGCGGACGCTTTCTCTTTTCCAATACCCCATTTAGAAGCAGAACAAACAGCACCACTGGATCCAACTTTTGATTTTGAGATGCCCGATGCATTCTCCAATGAGTTCCAGTTTTCAGAAGGACAATTGTTTTCTCAAGAATTTGAAAGGCCTAGCTACCCTACCACACCCAGGGATCAGCCACAAGGACAGATTGTGTCTAGCTCTGATGACGAAAGAACAACAACCGATGACGACGAAGCTAGCCAGGGAACTCAGGAATCCCAAGAGCATGAACAGACAGATGGCCAAGGACAATAAACAGACACACATGGTGATACAACTACCCATGAAGATGAAACTTACGAAGCAGCCGCTTACACACTGGCTATTAAGAAGCTGTATAAAACTATGGAAAAGGTTTGGGCACGCAAAAAGCTGACTGAGGAAGAGATTCAAGCGATAATAGAACAAGAACTTGTCACAGGCGGATTCGAAGACGCATACATCAAAGGATTCAGAGAGTTAGTCAAATCAGTAGGCTCCAACAAAGCACTTAGGTACTTGCAAAGAAAGCCACTACCACAGTTTGACCCCCGCAGAGTACGACTACTTTCAAAGCCCGGCGAATACATTCGTGTACCAACAGGAGCACAGTCTTTAGAACAAGCGAGGGAGGCACGCCTCGTCCCCGAAAGTTCGTTGGCAGCAGGAACCATCCTTGTAGATTCCCCACCCCGCGCTACAACTGTACATACCTCAGTAGTCACTGAAGTACCGACCACCCCAACCGCTCCTCCATCACCGCCCATCCCTCCAGCCTCCCCTATTTAGCCTCTTTCTCCCAGACCAACATCTTCATTCGCCGATGGCGTAGCAGAAATCATCTTTACGACCACTCACCCCACAATTCCTGCACCCATTAGACCCAGTCTACCCCCTCCCACATCCACCTTTCCATTCAACCCATTCCTCCATCCATCTTTGCTGTCCTTCCCCACACCTCCACGACCCCTTTTCCCATTCCCACCGCCATTAACCTTCTCCCCAGTCGCACCTCCCCGACCCACGGTAACCCCTATTTCCCCTTTTCACCAAGCTGCACCAGCCAGCCCCCCTGTAAATTACTCCTCAACCTTTGTAAATCCCGTATTTACACCAGCACAAGCACCCACGGTCACACCCATATTCACGGTCACTGCAGTGGACACATCCAATGACATGGATATCTCACCACCCACAGCACCATCACTCACTTCACTCACGGCACAAACATTTTTAGGCACATCACAATTTTCAACAATCACTACAGCATCCACCTTCCCACCCCCATTCCCCGTTCCCTTTGCATCTACACCCATTGCATCTTCATTTAGCACCCCATTAATACTATCACCCACTGTAGATAATGCATTTCGACAGATGTTCATGTGTATAACGCAAGTCAGAGATGAGTTCACATCTCTTGGCGATAATTACCAGCAGCTGCAAAGGACAACCAATGACTTACAGTCGCAGCTTAATTTATTGTCTATTGAGAATGCCTCACTGAACACCCGCTACCAAGAATTACGAGAGGCCTATCATAAATTAGAACTAGAAAGTGAAGAAAAGACCAAGGAAGCCACTGCTGACCTGGATAACTTATTAAGAGCCCAGACAGTCCGAAATGCAACGCTAACACGAAACATGGGCTTACTCAGAAGACATCTAGCAGCAGCAAAGGAGGAAAACCAGCGCCTACAAGATTAGAACCGAGAAAACTTAGAAGCAGCTCTTGACCACCCAGACCAACCTTTGAGTCCTAGTCGGTTCAAAGCCATTCCCTCAGACTCCATGAGGATGCTGCTAGAAGATCATGTAAGATTGCTAGATGAATACGACCGCATGAACGAGGAGTTACAGAAACTCAAAGAAGATCACAAATTACTCCAGTTACGAGAATCGGCACACCAAGACATACCAGCACCTGTGGACCCCTCTCCTGACATCTTAGAGGAACTCAATGCATTACGGGCCCAGGTATCAAACCTTGAATCAAGGATTGTAGTATATGAAGCACCGCCAAGGCCAGATTCCCCACCTGAGCTACCAGCTGAGGAAGAAACTGTCACCATCCCGGTGGAGGAAACATTTGAAGAGGTGTACGAGCCACAACCCATCCCAGGCGGACGCGTCACGGCCGAAGGCCAGATGACTTACAAACTCCCGACCCCCGCGTGGATGAAGACTATTGAGGAACTTGGGACAACACACTCAGCTAGAGCAGAGGCACAATTACATGCCATGGCGCTGATAGAAGAAAGAATTTTACAATCTCCATTCTTTGCTCATTTGGCCCCACGACGATACATATCTGGGCATGAGCTACAGTATAAACCGTATTTTATGTTAATGGCCAAATACGAGTTAGCCATTGAGAAAGAGACAAGTAAGAAACCATCGCATGCGACTCAATTCGAGGAGGATGATTTACCACTCGATGCGCAGCAAGGAGAGATCTATCAACCAGAGTGGCGAAAAGATTTACTACAGAAGTATCTAGAAATGATGAGTACATGGGTAAAGGCACCTTTGCACTTAAAGTAAAACCCATGTTGGGGACTAGTACCACGACACCGCTCCTAGACAGCCTTTGCTATTAAGGTACAAAACAATAAGCAGTGCCAGGACTGGTTGAATTACCCCTATTTTAAGCCACCATCGAGTTACCAACTGTAGGCTACATGATGGCTACAATTCGCCACTGGATCCCTAGATTAAAGCATATGGATGATATAGCGGCGCATATGACTGTCAAAATCTTTGACATGATGCAAATGATGTTTAAAGTCTTCCAACGCATCAAGGCACCTCATGTAAACACCCCGGGTTTTGAGCATGGCAACTTCGATCTGGTATATGATATGAGTACAATGCCATCGCTACGGGTGTGTTATGCCTAGAATTGCAGAATAAAGTACCTACCGGCATGCTACAAGCAGACTTTCGAAGAGATGTTCATAACCGGCTTCTGGGAATACCATTCAGAGGTATTCATAAGCAGGCCTACACATTTATTACACTTATTTGCCTGTGAATGAATGGTCTACTCCACACACTATCAGCTCCCGCCACTGGAAGAACCGCAACCAATAGATTGGGAGAAACTCGAGGCCGATCTGGGCTGAGGCATTCTTATCTTCGAGCACACCCTCGCTCAAGACCTCCTACAGAACTATATCCGGCAGACCTCACAACAAGGTTCTGTCAGCGACGACAGAAGCGAGAGGGAGGGGGGTGTTGGAAGCAGCCAGAGGCACAGACGACGCGGAAGCATGTAACGACGGAGTAGTGAGCCAGTGGAATCTTTTTTCAAAGAATCATGTTCTAAAAATACTTTTCAAAAACCTCCAATAGTGATTTTTATCACTATTGTAACATATGTAACATAGAAAAACCCTTTTCTTAATTTCTAGCTCCATTTTGTGCAAGTCGAGGAGTCTTCGAGCTTGAGGAGCTTAGGTAGAACAAGCGTATCAATTTTCGTTATTTTTAGACACCGTTTACCCTTCCAAATAGCATCTAGGACCTAATTTTTAACTATGCCGGTCACTAGATGTGAAACGGTCAAAACTAGTCTAGAAACTATAAAAAGAGCTAGAGAGCTCATTTTTTAGGTTAGCTTGTTTGAGGTTAGAGTTCTTTTGAGCTTGTAATAGTATTCTTGAGTAATAGAGTTGATTTCTCACCTTCCATTGTGTCTTGCTTGTCTCTTCGTAGTGTGTGTGTATGTGTGTGTGCATTTCTATGCTTCTCACCTTCACTCTCACTTCATCTCACATTCACGATCTTCATATCACTCCTATCTCTTCTGCGGATTGACATTAAGGAGGTGGAGCTTCTTAACGTGGTTCTCACCATTGTGCTAGAGCAACAGTCTCAGTATTCTTGCATGTTCACGTGGTCTAGGTAGAGGAAAATCATCTCTACCACATGGTATTCTAGGTTCTCCTTGTCTATCTACTGTGTCCGTGTTTATGGTGGTTCTATCTCTCCCTATAGGATGATTGAAACTTACTTCTGGTCTCTCCTTATTCTTTTCTCTTTGCATGCCATGGGCTTGGGATGTTCCTGCCCCTTGATGGCTCGCGTTTACGCTTGTTTGAGATGGAGGAAATACCAACTCATCTCTCCATGTATAGGTATTTCTTGCGTGGTCTAGTACCACAAATACTCTTTCTGAAGTTTCATTGAGGTATACAACCTTTCCAGGTGTATCTGGGTCCTTGAATTCATAAACCATGATGGAGCCTACCTCACTAGGTTGCTCCATTCTGTATCTCCAAAATGCTTCATCAGTTTCTTTATTTACAAACAACTCTATTCTTATGTTTTCTCGAGGGATCCATTCTGGGATTAGTACTCATGTCAGTACAGATTTCCCTCTAGGTGTCCTAGGTTCTTCTAATGGTTCTTTTCCTTGAGATCTCGCTTCCATCTCTAACTGAATTATGCCAAACTCATTGGTATTATTTGGCTGAGTACTTAAGATATACATTGTTCCTTCTGGTCTTTCCCTGCTAAATGCCATTTCCGATTCACTTGTATCTGAGCTTAATTCATAGGGGTAACTATTATTCAGCTTTTGAGCCCACGATCGTGCAGTGGTTCCTACGCTTGCTTCTGATGATCTAGGGCTTTGTCTGTCTGACTTACCTATATGCTTGCCTGATCTAAGGTTCATGACTTCCTCTCACCGTTAACGTTCCTTGTTTTTAATTGCTTCGTTCTTTTTAAATGCCTTTAAGTTCTTGTCTAGATGTATGCGTCATGAATTCGGTTTTTCGTGGTACTTTGATTTCTCGTTCCATCAGACTTAGGTTCTTTCCTTTAGGTTTTCGTATCACACACCTTTACTTTTAGTCTTAGACTTGATAAATTAATGTCTTGAACTTGATCGTTCCTATCGTCTTTAATCCACAATGATACCGTTTAGCCTAAGGTAAGAATTGACTGAGGGAGTTGAGTAATCTTCCAAGCTCAAGTCAGTGACCTTGGTTGCTCTGATGCCCAAGAAGCCACGCTTCCCAAGCCCTGCGTTCTTCTCTACCTTGCCTTGATTGCCCTTGATTATCCTTGCTAGACCTGTAACAATCCACTATTAGACCAATTCTCAAATGGATGATCAAGCACTTTGATATATACACTTTTTAAGTCCCTTAACCTTTGGCAAAATTTCAATGCCCCCTGGCTTTTCTAGTCTCACTATGGTCAACCTCAAATTATACTCTCTAAAAGATAACCTCATGTAGTACTCGTAAAGAGCTTTCTAACGAGCTATCAAGCTCAAAAAACGGACTTTGGATGAAAAAGATATGAGCATTCAGGCCCTCGAGGGTGAAAACTGACCAATAGGTTTTTTCTCCCAATATGAGCTAAGGGGTCTCCTATGAGTCTTATCACCCAAAAATTTGCCAAAAATAACCCCAAAATTGGTCAAAAAATCAAACCCTAAAAATTGCGTTTGGGATGAGCAATCGTGATGGTCTGAGATAATCGGGATGGTCTGGGACCGTCGAGATGGTCCAAGTGAACCGTCGTGATGGCGTGGCACAATCTCGATGGTCCGATGGAGCAAACTATCGCGATGGTCTAAATGTGAGCAATCGTGATGGTGTGAATGAACCGTCACGATGGTCTAATCCGCGAGCAATCACGATGGCGTCGATCAATGGTCAATGGGACAATCGCGATGGCCTGAGCCCGTCGCGATGGTCATGAGTCACGATGGCTTGAGCCACTCGCAATGGTTCAATTTTCGAAGTGTCGCGATGGTCTGAGGGTATCGTCGCGATGGTCTAGCTTGCCACGTGGCAGCATCGACGTGATGGCATGAGCCAATCGCGATGGCGTGGGATCGATGAGATCGTCGCGATGGTCAAGGACTGTCACAATGGTTCAAGTGAACCATCGCGATGGCGTGAGACCGTTGCGATGGTCCGGCCGAGCCGTCGCGATGGCGTGAGCCAATCGCAATGCTCCACCAAAATGCAAATTTTGCAAATGCAAGTGTGGATTCGTGTATGCGCTTGTGTCGCCTACCTCGTGGTGAACTCACTTACCAAAAATGCCAAACTTGGCAGACCATCGCGATGGTCTGACACACACAACAGATCTCTGACAGAAAGTGCAATTTTTACCTTTTTGGAGCTTTCCTGATGCAGCAAGAAAACTCAAAAACACAATAGCACATGCAAGCACAAAAGCTCTCTCTCTCTCTCTCGCATGCACAAATGAGGGGAAATGAGGAGAATGGGTGGATATGGTGAATTTTCTGATTTCTTTGGAGTGGAAGATGATGATGCGGTGATGAAGATGAAGTGTGGGTGAGGTGAAAAACACCAAAAACCAAGTAAAAACAATAACAAAAACTGAAATTTTTACCTTCCAACACCACTTCTTGCTATACTCTTACCATCACACATTCGTCCTAGACTCGATCCTCGGTAACGGTGCCAAAATTTGGTGTTGCTCTAGCACAATGGTGAGAAACACGTAAAGAAGCTCCACCTCCTTAATGTCAATCCACGGAAGAGATAGGAGTGATATGAAGATCGTGAATGTGAGATGAAGTGAAAGTGAAGGTGAGAAGCATAGAGATGCACACACACATACACACACACAACGAAGAGACAAGCAAGACACAATGGAAGGTGAGAAATCAACTCTATTACTCAAGAACACTCTTACAAGCTGAAGCTCACTCTAGCTCATACAAGTCTACACTAGCTAACCTCAAAAATGAGCTCTCTAGCTCTTTTTATAGATTCTAGACTAGTTTTGGCCGGTTTCACATCTAGTGACCGGCATAGTTAAAAAATAAGTCCTACATGCTATTTGAAAGGGTAAACGGTGTCTAAAAATAACCAAAATCTGTACGTGCATTCTAGCTAAGCTCCTCAAGCTCGAGGACTCCTTGGCTTGCACAAAATGGAGCTATTCATTACAAAAAAGGGTTTTTCTATGTTACATATGATACATAAGTGATGAAAATCACTGTTGGAGGTTTTGAAAAGTATTTATAAAATATAATTCTTTGAAAAATGATTCGACTGACTCCCTGCTCTGTCTTACCATGCTTCCGTGTCTTCTATGCCTCTGGCTACTGCCAACAGAAATGCATACTTTATATGCAATGCAGTCCAATAATGGTGCAAAAGATCAAGGTTACAGGAGGAAACTAATGAAAAGAATTATGAATTTTGTGCTTTGACTTCCATTTCCATTGTCTTTACCTAATCATTCCCTGCATTCATAAAATCTAGGCAAGTGATAAGAAACATGTAAATCAAATAGCATTATATACATATAAACAAATCAACTCAAAAAAATGATCAAACCCTTTATTGATAAATTTTGTTGAAGAACATCACCATTCTGAATCGTCACTCCTCATTTGCTAATCCAATTCCTGTTTCTTAAAGAAAAACTTGATAAAACTATTAGACATTCCATACAACTTACATACCTTGCTCAATTCTCTTTAAAACATGTTTTTGAAGCTGAATGCTGAAACAAAACATAATCATGAAACACACATATATACATACTTCAGATCACAAGTTTAGAAGGCATTATTCAGCTTTATTTATGTACAATAGCAATCTTTGAATCCTAACTCATTATCCTTTGGTCTTATTCAATAATTAACTCTTATGGACGCCTGTATAGCAAGGCTCTCGTTTGGTCAACCGAATCAGAAAGAAAGTAGTCACGAATATAGGCATGAATCTCTTCTTCACTTAACATATCATCTTCACATTGTTCTTGAACCATCTCACGATATATTCTTACCAGAACTCTTTCTTCTTCTTCTCGAATATTTGTAGGCATAAGGGAACAGATAGGTGGACAAGAAAACATAATATGTGGATGGGTCAAGAGGTACACCCCTAGGTCGAGCCAGTCCCCTATTCTTCGCTTGATCTACAGGTCTAGACCTAGGCCGCACTGGAGATGTATCCCTGATATAGTTTGAAGCAGCTCTAGCTGGTGGTCTTTCCTCAATCATTGTTCTGTGTGCTAAGGGATCTACAGATGTGGGAAGTAAGTACTAAAAAATAAAAGCATCATCCGAAGATCGTTCTGAAGATACATTCCTAATTGGAGTCAAAACTCTATTTCTAGCTGAATTTAAATTGACATTCCTACCTCGAGCTGAATTCCTCCGAGATGATGTCTCCTCGTCATTAGAAAAGTCCCTTTCCATGGTTGAATCACAATTATTTATCTGTAGCTACAGCTGCACCTGCAAAAAAGACACATTAGAAATGATCATACATGTAATCTTTATTTATTTATTTACACCAACATACATTCATGTTTATAGATTTTAATTATTCAACATACAATCATTTATCTCTTCCCCACCCTGGATTTCTTCTACAAGCTCTTCATCTTCTTCATCTTCCTCTTCATCTATCACTGTCTCATAATCCTCATTATCTCTTCTTTTAAATAACTTAACTCTTTTCCCAGCAATTAGTTCCTTTAACTTGGCTCCATCTAGTTCCCTGAGTGAGTATGTACCATTATCAAACACTTTACATATCACATATGGACTGAACCATCTTTTCACCAACTTTCTTCGAGCTTCATATTGCATATCAAGTGAGCTATCATAGACCAGTACCCAATCTCCTTCATTTAACTTTTTGGGCCTTAATCTACGGGACTTATCAAACGCAATCTTATTTCTTTCTCTAGATGCTCTGAGTTTAACTGCAGCTTCTTCTACTAAGTTTCTTCCTCTCTCCAATTGAAGAATCTGCACTACTAGAAGATCTTCTCTTGATACCTCATCTTCCCAAGGCAATGAAGTCCATGCTAGGGCATGTGACTCCATCGGTAAAATAGGTTTTTGACAGTACATTAGTTCTGTTGGCATGTATCCACTAGTCCTAGTGCACGTCCTAGTCCCTCACAAGCCTTAACCAAAGCTTTAATAATCAGAGGATGTCCACGCTCAATTTTCCCATTGGCTTCAAGATTGTAAGCACTGGTGAGTGAGAGCCGAATACCATAATTTTCAAAGAAATCCTTGGCTTCTTGAGCATCAAGCTCACCTCTGTCAGCAACTACTTTTTCAACATAGCCAAACCTGCTAAGCACATCTTCTAGCAGAAACTTACATACGTTGCTCGTGGTTTTTGTCCTCTGAGCTCTTCCTTCAACATGATTTGTCAGGTCCTCTCTTGCGAGCACAATATGTTGCATCTGTTGTATCCCCAAAGGCATTGTCACCAAATCAACAACCCACTTATAATGGATGTTTAGGGGGTATGTTGGATGCAATTCATCTCTGTGTTTGACATTTGAGTACACCTGGCAAGTCTTACATGTGGCTACATAATTCAGAACATCTACATACATTCGAGGCCACCAATACCTTTCTTTTATCTTTTCATAAGTCCCGAAAAAACCTTTATGTCCTACCCACATAGTATCATGCATTTCCATCATGACTTGCTTCTACAATTATCTTAATCCTATAACTCTTTGAGGATTTACAATCTTTCCTTTCGCATGTCTCCATAAATAGCCACGTTTTAGGAAGAAATTGAAAGCTTTCTTCCTGATATCTCCAAATCAAGCTTGAGACCAATAGCTTTCTGGAGCTAATTTGCTTAGATATTTTACTTCATTAAAGTGCTTTAATGTGAAGCATTTAGATTCATATGAACAAGCACATAATTCTCTCTCTTCTTTTTGTCATTTTCCCCTTCAACATTTATCAATCTGGCTCATGAGAGCATATCAGCAACAAGATTTGCTTTCCTTGAAATGTGAACAAACTCAGGATTAATTGATTTTATATATGCAATCCATCGGAGCATTGCTATATCAGGAGTAGAGCAGTTGACAATCATGCCAAGAAGTGGTAAGCAATCAGTTTCCACAACTACATATGCTCCAATGAAAGAATCTTTGTCACACTTCAAAGCTGTTACAACTCCCCACAATTCTCTCTTAATTTGTGGACAGTTCTTTTGTCTCTCATGTAATATTTTTTCTCCAAATCTAATTGCATATCTATGCCCATTTTCATCATTTTGCCCTGTAAGGAGTCGGAAAGGAACTCAAAAATTTTGTAATATATTCTGAAAAGTCGCACGCATGATGTAAAGGCATAGCGCAAAGTTGTAACCCTTGAGAGATTAATGATAAGAGTCGCCTGAAGCAGAACATGTAGTCGCCGGACTGTTCATCTAGGCGAGAGCCGAAAGCGAAGCGCTGTTGCCGAAAACCTATGTAATTTGAGTCTGTTGTCAATTCTATTGATTAAGTTAAATCATTCAGTGAAGTTAATGAAGTTCTAAGTAATTGATTACGCGATAAGTGAAGAAGTTATACAATAACTGTCTGGTCTGGAAGTGTGTTGAAGAACGTATTCAAAATAGTACTGGGAAGATAATCCGATTAGCGCTTAATTCGATGAAGTAATATATTCTTAATCTGTAGATTTGGGAAAATACAAAGAAGGCCTCTGTTTATATACCCCTTACCATCCCAAGAACCCAAACTTGAATTAAACTTTTAACAGATAACTTAATCCGAAGTTTGAGTTTAACATTGGCACCGTTTGTGGGGAATGGAGTAGTTGTTTGCATAGAAGATTAAAGATTGACGCAGAATTCTTTGATATATGCCTGTAACACGTTCCGGCAAATCATACCCCAAATATCGCAGAGATCAACATCCTTGGGCAGTTCCAAACCTATTAGCAACACCCCTAGTGCTAGAAGTACAGGACAACTAAGTCCAGTTGAAGAAGGTTCAGTACAGCCACCCAACAGCAATTCCAGTGGTAGTTCGGTAGTACATGATGAGATTCTGGTGCGTTCCAGTGCGGGGCTCGTACCTTCTGGAGAAAGTACGGTGATTTCTGGTTATACAGAGACGCAGTGCGGAGATAGTTCTGCATTATTTTGTCAGAATTCGGTCACTTTCGGTGACAGGATCGCGTTATCTGGTGAGGACGTTTCCAGTGACACTACAGTCTGGTCTGGTAAGAATTCGGCGAGTTTCGATGAGAGTTCGATATTACCTCCTGGCGATTCAAAGCTTCTCGATGAAACTGCGGTGTTGTTCGGTGGACACCTATTGCGTTCACCATTTTTCGGTGCACGTTAAGCTAATTTCGACACTAAAGTGGAGGAAGGGCTCATAGATTTGGAGTTAAGCAATCGGTTCAATGACATTTTAGGACCGGAGAGTGATCCGGTTGACCATATAGTCTAGGAAGATCAAGAGATACCTCCCCAAAATTAAGGTAACAACAACAACACCATGAGTAGCTCACAACAACAACAAACACTGCCACAGCCTCAACCACAACATCAGCAGCAACAGGTTATCCCACCACGCCCAGTACTAGCAGGGGTCACATACACCAAATTTGGAGGTTTTTTGGGGGATGATCCCGATGCGCATGTGCGGACCTTTGAGATCAATTATGCAATTCTGAATTACCCCGCAGACCTTGCATATAAAGCTATTGTGTTCTAGTCAACTATGGTTAATGAAGCTGCACAATGGCTAACCGAATATGATTTGAACCACTTCCGGCAATACGATGATGCGAAGGATGCATTCTTGCAACGATTTTGGTTAAAGAAAAACCCAGTCGAAATTTTTGACTACTTACAGAATAATAGCCAGAAACGACACCAAAATGTACAGGATTATGCCACGCTATTTCGGACTCATTTACGATAGGTGCCCCCCGTGCATGCTAATTTACGATATGACGTTATCACGCAGTGGTTCATCAACGGATTAAAGCCCTAATTAAAGCAGATTATGATCATCCGGTGTGTGGGTGGAATGGCTTTGAATGCAGCCATCGCTATGGCGTTACAATTAGAAAACAAAGTGGGTCAGTTTACTGAAGATCTAGAGTGGCTGAAAGCGTCCAGACAATCCAATGAGGATCCTTTGAAACATATCTACTGTACTAAATGCAAAAATCTAGGACAGCGTAACTCAACATGCACGCTGAATCAAATGTATTGTGCAATTTGCCATACAACAGACCACACTACAAAGACTTGCCTGTATAATGCCAAGGTACAAAACAGAGTAGCTGTTAATGCCATTATTGAGGAACAAGGGCAACTAGCCAACCATTATGTGCCATCACAGATGCAGAATAGTCCGTACCAGGGATACAGGAATTATCGAGACGAAGGGTTAAATAATTTTGGACAAGCTCGGTGGAATGCAGGTCCATCAGGAGAAGGTGCATCTCCTCCCCCTCCTAAATGTCATTTTTGTGGTGAAATCGGGCATATCCGAAGATTTTGTAAAGATGCAGCTGATTATGACAAAAAGAAAAAAGAACGATAACATCCGATGGAAAATATGGTGTACATCTGAGCCGTGGATACGCAAGCAGTAGTGGTGCAAACACGTTTGGGCAAGCAATTACAGCTAGCTACGGAGATCTTTGAACCAGGAATTCGTGAACAACAGAAGGGGTTTACAAAAGCAAGCAAGTGGGTTATGTAGGAACAAACCGTATTTCCTGACCCAGTTCTAGTGATGCAACAAATCTTATTGCCGAAAGTACCAGAAGGGCAAAATCTGACTCATACAGTACCGGAGTCCACACCAGAGACCGTATTGAAAACAGCTAAAACTAATTCGGTGTGGGATGTGCTATCCAAGGCATCCATTACCTTGCCCTTCGGTCAATTATTGGCTTTGGTCCCGGGAGTGCGTCAACAGTTCTAGCAGCAGGTCAGCCCATGACCCTCGAGTGCTCCCGCAACAACCAAAATTCAATCGGAATTAGACCCATTGGTGGATCATATGGTACCACTGATTACGGTATGGTACAAGAACCATAAAATCACACAAGTCTTAATTGATGGTGGATCTGGTGTCGACATTGCAACAACAACACTTTGCAAATGACTGGGGTGGACGCAAATTGAACCTGTTCAACTCTTTGTACGCATGGCTGATTAATCTCGAGTCCATCCGGTGGGCTTGGTGCGAGATATTTCGATCACTCTACAAGGTTTTGTTTTCAAAATGACCTTTGTTGTGCTGGATTTACCCGAATCGAGCTTGGATTACAATCTGCTCTTTGGATGTCCTTGGCTAAAACAAGTTAAGGTAGTGTAAGACTGGTGAGCGCATGAATTAGTATTTAAAAATAATCACCGAAAATATGTTGTCCCATTGGACGACATGAAACCCTCTGACTTACATGCATGACCATATTTAATGGAGCCTGTACACATGTTGGATGGTCTCTCCGATGATGAAGAGGAGACTTTCCTTAAGGCCAACAAGGATTTGATGGCACTTGGCACTGTAGATTTACAAACGGTGGCTGATAACTAGAGTCTGGCGGCCTCCACGGTGGTACCTTGGATCGGTGAGCATGAGTTGAGTACACAACAGACATTGGATGAGTCGATGCTCCAACAATTACTCCAGTCCCGAGACGATTTGGAAAGGCCCCGGCAGTTCTATGTACCGGAAAATCAATTGATCACCTACAATTTAGGTGACCAAACCAACCCACGACCCGGAAAAAAAAGGGCGGACTATCTGAGACATTCCAGGAGCAACTGTTGCAGCTCCTACAAGAATTCGCTGATCTGTTTGCATGGGATTATAGAGACATGAAGGGGTTGGACCCGCGGATTTATCAACATAGAGTGGTGCTCAAACTGGATGCGCGACGCATCAAACAACCCACTTACAGGATGAATCCTAACTATGCGGCACAGGTTAAAGCCGAACTTGATCCGTTGTTGAAGGTGGGATTTATTGTGCCTATTGAGCATGCAGAATGGATCTCTCTCATTGTTGGAGTTCAAAAACAAGCAGCTGTGGATATGTTGTGGCCGGTTGGGAGATGTATTCCTTTCTAGATGGATACAGTGGTTACAATCAAGTCAGAATGGCAGAGCAAGACATACCCAAGGCTACATTTATTACAAACTGGGGTGTCTATGCATGTACCATATTGTGGTTTGGATTGCGCAGTGCTCCTAGTACGTTCCAATGCTGCATGCAGGAAATTTTTACCCCTTATCTCACCACATTTATGCAAGTGTATCTGGATGATTTTTCGTTACCCGGTGATACATCGGTACACCTGTAGCATTTACGGTGTCATTTTTCAAAAGTGTCGGGAATATCACTTGTGGCTGAATCCCAATAAATATGTATTCTCTATTTCCTGTGGCAAGTTGCTCGAACTTGTTATTTCAAAACAAGGCATTCACGTGGATCCAGATAAAGTGACGGCCGTGCTAGAGGCTCCTGCTCCTAAGACACCTAAAGACGTGATGCGGTTTTTGGGTCAAATCTGATGGCATGGGAGACATCTGCGTTGGCTTGCTCATCCAGCAATACCACTTAATAGATTGATCACCAGTAGCCCACTATGGTCGTGATTCGAAGATAGATTTGATGATCGAGCATGAAGTATTAGCTTAAAGGTCTAGTAGGATGGTCTAAAGGGGTTCTAGGACACTATCAAAGAGACTCCGATGGCTACTGTGTGAAAGACACTTTGTATAAAAGCCATCCATTATTCTCTATCTGGTGATCTCTGCCCTTGAGAAAAGAACTCTCATTGCATTCCGATTTCTAAGTGGTTGATTTGAATTCGTTCTTGAATATTTAGTATAGATTGTTGTCTGTGATCTCCGTTTTTTTTTATGCTTACAAAAGACATCAATATGGAAATGAAGGGGAAATTCCGTGTGTCTATAAAAGCAGGAATGTATACAAAATCATTTATCGCTTGTGTGTGCATACGTCTAGTTCTACATACTTCTTGTTCTAGTATGAAGGTTATATTATATATGTCTAATATATAAAGGAACGGAGGCATGAAGTATTTGATGTAGAAAGCAAAGGACTTACGCATAATTTTTTGTTTGGAGAAT
Source organism: Ceratopteris richardii (assembly GCA_020310875.1). NCBI lineage: Eukaryota > Viridiplantae > Streptophyta > Polypodiopsida > Polypodiales > Pteridaceae > Ceratopteris > Ceratopteris richardii. The sequence continues at coordinate 131,485,891 of CM035413.1, forward strand.
ATGTATCTTAACCTTTTATGGCAGATTAGGGAGATCTGCGGCAGGGGGAGAAGCAATCATGTGGAGGAGAAGTTAAGATATTATCTTAGGAGAACTTCGGGTGAAGGCGGGATTTGGACCGCTACTAGAGAGGGTATCTACTCCATATGCAAGACAAGTGAAAGAGAGAACCACAGAGACGGGAGTTTTATCTCTCCCTCATCCAAAAGATACGAGCACGAGAGTTTTATCTCTCCCTCATCAAAAGATACGAGCAAGGGAGTTTTATCTCTCCCTCATCAAAAGATACGAGCACGGGAGTTTTCTCTCCCTCATCAAAAGATACGAGCACGGGAGTTTTATCTCTCCCTCAACAAAAGATAATTACGAGCACGAGCACAAGAGTTTTATCTCTCCCTCATCAAAAGATATGAGCACGGGAGTTTTATCTCTCCCTCATCAAAAGATACGAGCACGGGAGTTTTTTTCTCTCCCTCATCAAGAGGTAATGATGAATGGGAGTTATAACCTACTTCCTTATCAAAAAGTTTTTTATATTGGAATTCTTTTTACGTTCTTCCTTAATAAAAAACTAAAATTAAGAATTTAATGATGCAAATATTTCTTTTCTAATCAATGTTTTGAGTAGTTTAATGTAGGTCAAGTAAGAGTACACGTTTTGATGGAATATTATGAAAGCTACGAAATTTGACTTAATATTACTTTGGTTTTTACAGATGGGTTATCCACAACTATTATCTTGGATTGATATATCTGGTTTAAATTGGCTAATAGTTATGTTTTTCACGAGTTTTTTCAAGATGAATTATTTTTCAAGTTTAGGATGAAGAATGGGAGTTTATTGACAACCAAGTTTTTCTTCAAGAGTAGACTATGAATAACGTTTTACTTCCAGTTTTGCACCATTTTGTTTCACTTTAAATTTAAAGTACGGATCAAATTATGTACAAACACATGTTGAGTTTTTTTCAAGTTCAGGATGAAGAATGGGAGTTTATTGACAACCAAGTTTTTCTTCAAGAGTAGACTATGAATAACGTTTTTCTCAGGTGCACATCCATTTGCACCAATCTCCATTGTAACATGCATGATGAAATCTGCGAGCAAAGTCTAAGTCTAGTAGATCAAAACCTCTTCATCAAAATCTCTTATCCCTTATGCACCATAAATTTTGAAAATGCACTTAAAGTATGCATGTGGTAGGGTCACACTACATGACCATGCATCTAGGCACGATCTGATATGTACCCATGAACATAACAGCGACTGTAAGGCTTTATGTATATTCACATTGCTATATATGTGAGTGAGTGCACAATCCTCACCATCCAAAGCCTTTTACCTTGCTCATTGCACCATATTTGTTTTCTATGCATTTGAAAGTGTGCATTTAAATAGGGCTAATTACACAGCCTTGTATAGGCACTTTTTTTTCAAACCCATGCACATATTATGAAGATTATCTGTATTTTTGAAAGTAGCAACAGAACTTGGTTGGTGCATCCAGAAGGACGCACAAGTTTGGTGGGGGTGAGTGTCGTAGAGATTTCCAAACTCTACGCTCACTTCTACTTACTTCAAAAAGAGACACTATTTTATATATAAAACAAGCAACTCAATAATGAAGATGATAGGGCTTTGTATGGTAATAAAGCTTCACAAAAATTATTCTTGTGGTTTATTTTACCACTCTTTATTGGTCGCAACTGAGGAGTGTTGTTACATTGGAAGCAATATATTTGGCTCGAACAATCCATAGTCAAATGCTACCTTCATTTCAACTGAAGAAGGACGAACATCTTCTGACATAAGATGGCATAATCGACTACATGCTTGGATTAAGATGACTACAACAGATCCATATTGTCTATTGAGGGTCACTCTCGACATGCTTATCAAGAATAGTGGATTAGACTATCATATACATGCCATGGTTTTTTTTCTTTTCAAGAAATGAGTTTTTTGAATTCTTCACTCGCACGCTATGAGTTAAATAATATCTTCTTGACAACGTGTTTGAGTTCTGCAGCTTCTCTTGGTTAGTAACGCAAGCTTTCATTCACTCAAACTGGGAGAAAAGTGATAGCTAGGGGAGCACATGCAGCAGCTGGGACGCGCATACTAAAAGAAACAGGAGTCTCTACATGAAAAAGGCGGAAGGAAGGTGTGTGCAGCCGTCGGCAAAGAGACACATATAGGAGGCGTCGCTACAGAAAACGGGGGGCCAATTTAACGTTTTTTTCTATCTGGCGCATGGAGAAGATTTAGAGTTGCCGATTATGGAGAGGAGCCACTTGCATGAATTAATCTTCCACAGCAACAGGGAAGAAGTCATCTGACAGAGAGGAGGAAGAGCATGGGGCAGTGCTAGTTGAATTAAGTACGAAAAAAGAGATGGAAGTGACGCGTATGCGAAATGGAGGCCAATGGTGCTCAATCATAGGAGGAGGTGGCTGTCATTCTGCAGGAGAGAGAGCAATTATCTGTGGGTCTCGGTGGAAGATAAGGAGGGGAAGCAATCTGATTTCTGCAGGAGAGAGAGCAATTATCTGTGGGTCTCGGTGGAAGATAAGGAGGGGAAGCAATCATCAGATGTAAGGGCAGATAACGTTGAAGGCTGAAATTCGGGGAAGGACGTCAACTCCGAGCTATGATCTGACAGCTATGTGCAATTCTGGGGGGTGACATATCATGGCTGCAGCTAGAAAGCTTCGGATGGCACCGATGCTCTAATGAGCACTATCTCTGAGGACGCTAAGACTTTTTCAAAGCCAAACTTTGATTTCATCTTTGCTTGTATGCCTGACAACGTTGAAGCTCTGACAATCCTCAGATTCATCGAGCAATGAGCTTAGTAAGGCACGTGAATACGTGAATTGAGATCGATGCTATTGGTCTCGATCCGACAGTTGATCCGTGATCCAATCGTCCTTTGATGATCGTACAATAGAAATACCTTGATGCTGCAGGAGTATTCTAGAGAAGAAATTTTTGTAATCGGATTCTTCGAATTTGCCTCTGGCTATATCATCTCGGAGATCAGGGCAAAGAGAAATTGCAGAGAAGATTAGAGCGCTGAAGGGAAAGGAAAAGATTCGGAGGAAGCTCTGACTATAGGCCGCTAAGGCATATCTTGTAAGACTATTTGATGAAATGGTTGAGCGCTATCCATGTGAAAAGGGTTGAATCTTCATATCTCTGATCGGACGCTTATATTTGAGATAGTGTTCTTCAAATTGCTGTGTTCCATCATTCTAATGTTGTTTTATAAACAGAACTGTTGAATCAAACTGATGATGAACAGTCGTTGTGGATGATTATTGGTAGATATTTGGAATGGATTTATCACTGTAGCAGAATTTAAAGTGCAACACAGGTCTGGAGTTTATTCAACTATGCCTCTGGGGAAGAATAGATCCTGATAAACGCTGACCCCAAATCAACATACTTTGGAGACAACTGCGCAATGCTTAAAGTGGCTTTCATAATACCGGTGACTTTCATTACTGCTGGTAGAAAAATAATATAATCACACACAATTGAAAGATCATAGATAGTGTATATTTCCGACAGGTTTGCACACCGTTTGAAGAAGTAAGTGCTTACTGTTTTAATTTTTCCTCTCTGTATCTGTTCAAATCGTAGTTCATGTATATGCTATCTCGAATGGAAATAAGTATAGAATGCAAAAGACACAAGTAGATGAAAGGATGCCTATGAAGGCAAGTTGGTTGATTTGATCTGCACTGCAGTCCAAGTGGAGTATATAAATACTTTCATATTCACATTGGAAACCCATGATATATATATTTAATTTATATATACAAGTTTTGTGATGTACATACACGTTAAGTGTTGCAAGTATAAGATTATATATTCATGTGACAAGTGAATGTTAGAAGCAAATATTGTCTTGACCTTAAATATAAATGACTTTAAATGAGGTTGAACAGGTTGCCACGCTGGATGCATATGTATTAAGAACATCTACATGGCTGCCCATGTTGGAATAGCATTGTTAGTAAGTTACTAATCATATGTTAAATATGATGATAAATTAAATGGAAATGTTATGTGCAGGATGTAATAAGTGTTGAATACAAATATGCTTGCAGTAAGCATGAACATTGGAATGAATGGACTATTGCGTAGTATATTTATTATGTCAATATGTTTGACTTGTTAATGTCGTATGGAGCAAACCATCAAGAAGATAAATGTTATTCATTTTCATATCTGCTATTGCGCTATACTCAACATGGGAATTTCCTACGTTAAGACTTATGTTTTATGAAGCTAAAAAAAATTCATGTTACTTTAGATCATATAAAAGAATATTTTCATGAGTTTTCGATTTTAAAGAGTGTGTTAGTGTTGTCTGTTTGTCTCTTTTTCTGCTTATAACAACATAAGAAAGCATAGGAACACTGAAGTGGACTGATTCTTCTAGTTAACTGGATGTTTATCCTCTGTTCATAATACGCTCGCGTAAAAGAAGAGCTAAAGTATGAAGATTCATTACAAAAGAAATGCATTTCTTGAATATAACTTTCTTTATAACTTTCTGCATAACTAAGAAATGTACAATCTCTATAGAAAACTAGTGAATCAATAAAATATTTGTAAATTAACTTCGTTGTTATGAAAATGTATGACGTATGAAAAAGGTTTTTTCCGTACTTATATATGTGCAAGCAAAAACACATAGCATATCCATTGAGAAATTATGAGATGAAATTATAGGTCTCCCATTCAAGATCTTAAAAACGAAAAGATTTTGAATTGGTATATTTTACATATACATGTTTAGAAACTATATGCTTTATCCAATTATGTGCAAAGTTAATGGTTAGTATCCATTTTTGACACAGAGTCATATCATCTTTTTCTTAGAATTGTTTAAATCTCCTAGGCTACTCGATTGACATTCCTAAGTTAAAGTCTTGAAGTTACAATTTGAATGCATTATTGAATGTTTTTTCATACGGATTAAATATTATGACGTTATTTTCAAGGATCATTGATTTTGTTGTTACAATTTCGATTCATGATCTCGAACTAGATTCATGATGTAATCACGTTTGTATTCCTTTCCCATGATTGTTGAAGGAAATTATGAATAAAAGTTTACAATGAGAAAGATGAACTTTGAACAAATATGATAGATGTTTCTAATACGAGAGATTTTTGAAAGGCTAATCATGTTCTTCGAGTTGTTTAATTTCTATGGACCTGAGATTGCTCCAAGCACCTGGCGTGCGCCGTATTTTCGGTGGTTGGCTTGATCCACTAGCCGTCGCTTTCGCGCCTACACCTTGGTGAACCCGACGTGAAGGACCACGGCATGGAAATCTCAGGTAATCTCAAAAACAAAAACATAAATTATAAGAATGGGAGTTTTATCTCTCCCTCAACAAAAGATAATTACGAGCACGAGCGCGGGAGTTTTATCTCTCCCTCAACAAAAGATAATTACGAGCACGAGCACAGGAGTTTTATCTCTCCCTCAACAAAAGATAATTACGAGCACGAGCACGGGAGTTTTATCTCTCCCTCATCAAAAGATACGAGCACGGGAGTTTTATCTCTCTCTCATCAAAAGATAAGAGCACGGGAGTTTTCTCTCTCCCTCATCAAAAGATACGAGCACGGGAGTTTTATCTCTCCCTCATCAAAAGATACGAGCACGAGAGTTTTATCTCTCCCTCATTAAAAGATACGAGCACGGGATTTTTCTCTCCCTCATCAAAAGATACGAGCACGGAAGTTTTATCTCTCCCTCAACAAAAGATAATTACGAGCACGAGCACAGGAGTTTTATCTCTCCCTCATCAAAAGATACGAGCACGGGAGTTTTATCTCTCCCTCATCAAAAGATACGAGCACGGGAGTTTTTATCTCTCCCTCATCAAAAGGTAATGATCAATGGGATTTATAACCTACTTCCGTATCAAAAAGGTATTTATATTGGAATTCTTTTTACGTTCTTCCTTAATAAAAAAACTAAAATTAAGAATTTAATGATACAAATATTGCTTTTCTAATCAATGTTTTGAGTAGTTTAATGCAGGTCAAGTAAGAGTAGAGGTTTTGATGGAATATTATGAAAGATACAAAATTTGACTTAATATTACTTTGGTTTTTACAGATGGGTTATCCACAAGTATTATCTTGGATTGATATATCTGGTTTAAATTGACTAATAGTTATGTTTTTCACGAGTTTTTTCAAGATGAATTATTTTTCAAGTTCAGGATGAAGAATGGGAGTTTATTGACAACCAAGTTTTTGTTGAAGAGTAGACTATGAATAACCTTTTACTTCCAGTTTTGCACCATTTTGTTTCACTTTGCATTTAAAGTACGCATCAAATTATGTACAAACATATGTTGAGCTTTTTTCTTAGGTGCACATCCATTTGCACCAATCTCCATTGTAACATGCATGATGAAATTTGTGAGCAAAGTCCAAGTCTAGTAGATAAAAACCTCTTCATCAAAATCTCTTATCCCTTATGCACCATAAATTTTGAAAATGCACTTAAAGTATGCATGTGGTAGGGTCACACTACATGACCATGCATCTAAGCACGATCTGATATGTACCCATGCACATAAGAGCGGCTGTAAGGCTTTATGTATATTCACATTGCTATGTATGTGAGTGAGTGCACAATCCTCACCATCCAAAGCCTTTTACCTTGCTCATTGCACCATATTTGTTTTCTATGCATTTGAAAGTGTGCATTTAAATAGGGCTAATTACACAGCCTTGCATAGGCACTTTTTTTTCAAACCCATGCACATATTATGAAGATTATCTTTATTTTTGAAAGCAGCAACAGAACTTGGTTGGTGCCTCTAGAAGGACGCACACGTTTGGTGGGGTTGAGTGTCATAGAGATTTCCAAACTCTACGCCCACTTCTACTTACTTCAAAAAGAGACACTATTTTATATATAAAACAAGGAACTCAATAATGAAGATGATAGGGCTTTGTATGGTAATAAAGCTTCACAAAAAGTATTCTTGTGGTTTATTTTACCACTCTTTATTGGTCGCAAGTGAGGAGTGTTGTTACATTGGAAGCAATATATTTGGCTCGAACAATCCATAGTCAAATGCTACCTTCCCATGCACATATTATGAAGATTATCTTTATTTTTGAAAGCAGCAACAAAACTTGGTTGGTGCCTCCAGAAGGACGCACACGTTTGGTGGGGTTGAGTGTCATAGAGATTTCCAAACTCTACGCTCACTTCTACTTACTTCAAAAAGAGACACTATTTTATATATAAAACAAGCAACTCAATAATGAAGATGATAGGGCTTTGTATGGTAATAAAGCTTCACAAAAAGTATTCTTGTGGTTTATTTTACCACTCTTTATTGGTCGCAACTGAGGAGTGTTGTTACATTGGAAGCAATATATTTGGCTCGAACAATCCATAGTCAAATGCTACCTTCATTTCAACTGAAGAAGGACGAACATCTTCTGACATAAGATGGCATAATCGACTACATGCTTGGATTAAGAGGACTACAACAGATCCATATTGTCTATTGATGGGTCACTCTCGACATGCTTATCAAGAATAGTGGATTAGCCTATCATATACATGCCATGGTTTTTTTTCTTTTCAAGAAATGAGTTTTTTGAATTCTTCACTCGCACGCTATGAGTTAAATAATATCTTCTTGACAACGTGTTTGAGTTCTGCAGCTTCTCTTGGTTAGTAACGCAAGCTTTCATTCACTCAAACTGGGAGAAAAGTGATAGCTAGGGGAGCACATGCAGCAGCTGGGACGCACATACTAAAAGAAACAGGAGTCTCTACATGAAAAAGGTGGAAGGAAGGTGTGTGCAGCCGTCGGCAAAGAGACACATACAGGAGGCATCGCTACAGAAAACGGGGGGCCAATTTAACGTTTTTTTTCTATCTGGCGCATGGAGAAGATTCAGAGTTGCCGATTATGGAGAGGAGCCACTTGCAGGAATTAATCTTGCACAGCAACAGGGAAGAAGTCATCTGATAGAGAGGAGGAAGAGCATGGGGCAGTGCTAGTTGAATTAAGTACGAAAAAAGAGAGGGAAGAGACGCGTATGCGAAATGGAGGCCAATGGTGCTCAATCATAGGAGGAGGTGGCTGTCGTTCTGCAGGAGAGAGAGAGAGAGAGCAATCATCAGATGTAAGGGCAGATAACGTTGAAGGCTGAAATTCGGGGAAGGACGTCAACTCCAAGCTATGATCTGACAGCTATGCGCAATTTTGGGGGGTGACATATCATGGCTGCAGCTAGAAAGCTTCGGATGGCACCGATGCTCTAATGAGCACTATCTCTGAGGACGCTAAGACTTTTTCAAAGCGAAACTTTGATTTCATCTTTGCTTGTATGCCTGACAACGTTCAAGCTCTGACAATCCGCAGATTCATCAAGCAATGACCTTAGTAAGGCACGTGAATACGTGAATTGAGATCGATGCTATTGGTCTCGATCCGACAGTTGGTGCGTGATTCAATCGTCCTTTCATGATCGTACAATAGAAATACCTTGATGCTGCAGGAGTATTCTAGAGAAGAAATTTTTGTAACCGGATTCTTCGAATTTGCCTCTGGCTATATCACCTCGGAGATCAGGGCAAAGAGAAATTGCAGAGAGTATTAGAGCGCTGAAGGGAAAGGAAAAGATTCGAAGGAAGCTACTGTTTAATCTGACTATAGGCCGCTAAGGCATATCTTGTGAGACTATTTGATGAAATGGTTGGGCGCTATCCATGTGAAAAGGGTTGAATCTTCATATCTCTGATCGGACGCTTATATCTGAGATAGCGTTCTTCAAATTGTTGTGTTCCATCATTCGAACGTTGCTTTATAAACAGAACTGTTGAATCAAATTGATGATGAACAGTCGTTGTGGATGATTATTGGTAGATATTTGGAATGGATTTATCACTGTAGCGGAATTTAAAGTGCAACACAGGTGTGGAGTTTATTCAGCTATGCCTCTGGGGAAGAATAGATCTTGATAAACGCTGACCCCAAATCAACATACTTTGGAGAAAAATAATACCGGTGACTTTCATTACTGCTGGTAGAAAAATAATATAATCACACACAATCGAAATATCATAGATAGTGTATATTTTCGACACGTTTGCACACCGTTTGAAGAAGTAAGTGCTTACTGTTTTAATTTTTCCTCTCTGTATCTGTTGAAATCGTAGTTCATGTATATGCTATCTCGAATGGAAATAACTATAGAATGCAGAAGACACAAGTATATGAAAGGATGCCTATGAAGGCAAGTTGGTTGATTTGATCTGCACTGCAATCCAAGTGGAGTATATAAATACTTTCATATTCACATTGGAAACCCATGATATATATATTTAATTTAAGTGTTGCAAGTATAAGATTATATATTCATGTGACAAGTGAATGTTAGTACCAAATATTGTCTTCACCTTAAATATAAATGATTTTAAATGAGGTTGAACAGGTTGCCACGCTGGATGCATATGTATTAAGAACATCTACATGGCTGCCCATGTTGGAATAGCATTGTTAGTAAGTTACTAATCATATGTTAAATATGATGATAAATTAAATGGAAATGTTATGTGCAAGATGTAATAAGTGTTGAAGACAAATATACTTGCAGTAAGCATGAACATTGGAATGAATGGACTATTGCGTAGTATATTTATTATGTCAATATGTTTGACTTGTTAATGTCGTATGGAGCAAACCATCAAGAAGATAAATATTATTCATTTTCATATCTGCTATTGCGCTATACTGAACATGTTGTTTTCATAGGAATTTCCTACGTTAAGACTTATGTTTTATGAAGCTAAAAAAAATTCATGTTACTTTAGAGCATATAAAAGAATATTTTCATGCGTTTTCGATTCTAAAGAGTGTCTTAGTGTTGTCTGTTTGTCTCTTTTTCTGCTTATAACAACATAAGAAAGCATAGGAATACTGAAGTGGACTGATTCTTCTAGTTAACTGGATGTTTATCCTCTGTTCATAATACGCTCGCGTAAAAGAAGAGCTAAAGTATGAAGATTCATTACAAAAGAAATGCATTTCTTGAATATAACTTTCTGCATAACTAAAACAGGATCATTGCATTGGCTAATGTACAATCTCTATAGAAAACTAGTGAATCAATAAAATATTTGTAAATTAACTTCGTTGTTATGAAAATGTATGACGTATGAAAAAGGTTTTTTGCGTACTTATATATGTGCAAGCAAAAACACATAGCATATCCATTGAGAAATTATAGCATATCCATTCAGAAATTATGAGATGAAATTATAGGTCTCCCATTCAAGATCTTAAAAACGAAAAGATTTTGAATTGATCCAATTATATGCAAAGTTAATGGTTAGTATCCATTTTTGACACAGAGTCATATCATCTTTTTCTTAGAAATGTTTAAATCTCCTAGGCTACTCGATTGACATTCCTAAGTTAAAGTCTTTAAGTTTGTTCATTTGTTTGAGACTGAATCAAATCAAATTACAACAGACCAAAAAGACACTCTAAAACTTCATGTTTTAAGAAGGTTGAATGCATTATTGAATGTTTTTTCATACGGATTAAATATTATGACGTTATTTTCAAGGATCATTGATTTTGTTGTTACAATTTCGATTCATGATCTCCAACTAGATTCATGATGTAATCACGTTTGTATTCCTTTCCCATGATTGTTGAATGAAATTATGAATAAAAGTTTACAACTAGATTCATGATAGATGTTTCTAATACGAGAGATTTTTGAAAGGCTAATCATCTTCTTCGAGTTGTTTAATTTCTATGGACCTGAGATTGCTCCAAGCACCCGGCGGGCGCCGTATTTTCGGCGGTTGGCTTGATCCACTAGCCATCGCTTTCGCGCCTATAGCGCTTTCAGCAGGACGAAAAAAGATGGAGTGCCATCCAAGCATTCCATGAGCGAGTGATCAAAAGGAGCGGGTTTTTCAATGGCAAAATTCTTACTCGTTTCTGCAAGGAATACGAATTAGAGGCACGATATCTTGGTACGGGTCTTACGCCATTAAGTGACCAAGAACTTATAGATAATTTTGTATATGTTCAGAATTGCATTTGCGAGACCGACTAGTTGTGGATGCACCTCGATTAGCTATAGAAGGGCAAACAAGATGGTCACAATATAAGACAATACTTATGAGAATGTTTGCACTTGATGACAATGATAAAGTGATTAGGTCAACATTTCTAAAATGGATACATAAACCTAAAGACCAATCCATTTTAGATATAAAAAGAGAGTTTGATCAGCAATTTGGGGACTTATCTGAATATGATAGGAGGGCTATAGCTCAAGAAAAGGTATCCTTGTTTCTCCGGGCTATAGATACAAAAGCCCGAGAAGAACTTTTTCCACAACTACAACATGTAGGAACTGAGACTGGTCTAACCGAAGACTGGGATAATATGGATGAAGCTGTTAGAGGATATGTTGAAAAAGAAAGAACTTTGTCTAAGTTTATGCAGAGTTGGCATGATGATATGCAGGAAGAACAAGCCCAGACTGTTTAGCAACCTTTACAAAACCCTTAGGTGAACCCACCAATGCCAAAGGATGTTGTGCCTGCTAATACAATGGAAGATATGTTTAGGAAATTCAGTGATCTTACGATCCAAAGTGTGAAACAAATGATTGAATCTCAAGCTTCACAAGCATCAGCGGCTAAAAACCCAAAAGCTCTTGAAATTAAAAGATGCATCTGGTGTGACTCTTTGGAGCACAATAGATACTCCTGTGAGAGCTTTAAAGAAGCATTGTCAAAGAATCTAGTGTTCATTAAGGAAAAGATTATTTATGACTCAAAGACTGGAGAAAAAGTTAACATTAACTTTGGTTGGGAGGCATGAGAGTGTTCTTCCCTGGCATGTCTGAAAATGTTGCTTCAACATCGTATACATATGCATGTCAAGTAATTGATGAAAATAATGATATAGAACCGTGGTCTAAAGTGATAAAGTCCCTAGATCGGGGAAAGATGCATCATGAAATCTTAAAGTCAGCAAGCAATGAGATCGGAGGGGTAAGTAGATGGAATGATCCTGTAGATACTCTCTCGGTTGTTACTTATCTATGCTCTTTAGTAGAGCGTGAGGCGGTAGTGGAAGAGAAACGGATGAGAACCAATGAGGGTGAAGAAGAGAAAAGAAGAATTTGGCGTCCATTAGAAGTTTCACAAGAACAATCTCAAACACCAAATCAAAATCAACCAACACAAACAAACCAATCCACTCAAGTAATTGCACCATCACAATCGATAATAATCCAACCAAATCAAATTCAGACTCAAGTTCAGAATCCTTCTTCTATAGAGATGCCAGTTCCTACTCAAGTTAATAATCCTCCATAAGATCAAGAGATGAAACCTGTAAGGAAAGGTCACGGAAGAGTGAAAAATCCATCATACATGTTAAAATCACACATTGAGCAAGCCACAGATTTAAAACAAGTTCTTGAGAAAAGAGTGCTTGATAGTGTAATCAAATTTATGATGGAGAGTGTTAATCTCCAAAATAACAACCTACTCTTCAAATTAGAGCACCTCTATATCAAGAGTAAGTCAAAGCCTTCACCAATTTAGAGGATCAATACTCAATTATAAGGATTTTGGAAAATAAGAGGATGATTCTACAGAAAGTCTGCTGCACATATCTTTCTCATTGACTAAGCAAATGTGTAACGTTTTTTATAAAACATTGCACAAGTTGTCACCTAAAGATTGCGCACCTCCTCCAAGTCGAATCACTCCAAAAGATTTAGTAGATTTTGAGAAATCAACTTGACAAGTCATCTATGTCTAAAACTGTACTTCTGAGAAGTCGATTTAGATCCCTATAACTTCTAAGACATGGTTCTCCAAGAATAGAACCCGTTTAAGCAAATGCTTTTAGCCACAAGTAGCTTATCTTCCAACTTAAAGATTAAGTGCTTACTTGCTCAAAACGTTAAACTGTGGAAGGAGAACTGACCAAAACATTGACTTCGAATTTTGCGCCTGTTTCAAAAACCAGTGAACACTTCTTCACATACGAATGTTCCTACACATAATTCCCATAGCCTAATCACAATTAGGCTCTCAAACTTTAACCATAGACTCATTAACTATAGATTTAGAAGTCTATAAAAGGATTCTTGAAATGAGAATGCACAGAAATATTGGGTGCAACTTCTCTTCATTTCTGACAGAAATTACATCTGGATGAGAGAGCTATTCTAATCTCTTCATAAGTGTCTAATGACTTCTAAATCTTCTCAATTCTCATGCTCTACATTCTCTCCCCCTGTGTCCCGACATTTTCCAAGTATATATATAGACAAAAATTTATAAACTTATGACTATTCAAAAGTATAAGTGACCTATATATGAACTAATGTACATATGTGTACATATCTTTCAACTCCTGAATGTAAACTTCTTCTATGCTTCAAAACTTTATCTTGTCTTCATTCTTTGACTTCCAAAACTTCAATTGTTGATTTCTCTACACCAACAGCTCCCCCTCAATCATCAATTGAGGTTTTGTCTATCTTCTTTATGCCTGCCATGTCTTTGAATCTCTATAGCTTTGGTCCATCCAAGCTTTTGGTAAGCATATCAGCTATCTTATCTTTAGTTGAAGTATGTATGACTTCAATCTCTTTGTCCATCACCTTCTCTCTCAGAAAGTGATACTAAATCTCAATGTGTTTGGTCCTGGCATGAAAAACAGGGTTAGCAACTAGATACAATGAACTCATGTTATCTCCATGAATAGTAGGAGTACTCTGAATGATATCAAAACTCTTCATCAGAGTCTTAAGCCATATCACTTCCTTTGCAGCTTCAACCATGCCTTTGTACTCAGCTTCTGTAGATGATAAAGCAACTGTAAGTTGCTTCTTTGAACACCAAGAGATTAACTTATCTTCCACATAACACATGTATCCATAGGTTGACCTTCTATCATGAGGATTACCTGCCCAATCTGCATCACTATATATTTTGATATTTGTATCTGATGTAAAACCATAATACAAACCCTCTTTGAGTGTACCCTTGATGTACCTCAACACTCTTTGACCTGCAATCCAATGTTCTTTTCTAGGAGAATGCATGAATTGAGACAAAACCCCAACTGCATATGATAAATCAGGCCTAGTTAATGTAGCATAGATAATTCTACCAACCAAACTCTTATATAACTTCATATCCTTGAATTCTTCTCCACCATATCTGCTTAGTTTGTGATTCACCTCCATTGGAGTAGGTGCTACCCTGCAATCATTCATTTTAAACTTGATTAACAAGTTCTTCAAATACCTTTCTTGAGTCACATACACTCCATGTTGAGTATATGAAATCTCCATGCCCAAGAAATATGACAAATCTCCCAAATCACTGATTTTAAATTCTTTCTCCATTTGCTTCTTTAGGCTTTGAATGCCTTTCTCATCTGTACCTGTAAGAATTATATCATCAATATATATGCACATGTAAATGAACCCACCATCACTTGCTTTAACAAGCAAGCTACTATCTGCCTTAGATACTTGAAATCCAAGTTCTTTCAAGAACTTCACAAGTCTATAATTCCATGCCCTTGGGGCCTGCTTCAACCCATACAAAGCTCTCTTGAGCTTACACACATGATCTGGATACCTCCCACCTCTGAATCCTTGAGGTTTCTCCATGAAAACATCATCTGAAATATAACCATTTAAAAAAACATTTTTCACATCTAATTGACATAATTTCCAACCTTTACATGCAGCAATTGCTATGAGTGTCCTGATGGTTGTCATCTTTGCCACAGGACTATAGGTCTCATCATAATCAATACCATATGTTTGAGCAAACCCTTTGACAACAAGTCTAGCTTTGTACCTAGGCACACTTCCATCTGCAAATCTCTTTGTTTTGTATACCCACTTGCATCCAATGATCTTCTGACTATTTGGTTTAGGAACCGAATCCCATGTCTGATTCTCCATCAATGCATCATATTCTTCCTGCATAGCTTTCTCCCAATTTTCCTTACCTTTTGCCTCTTCATATGTAGAAGGATCTTCATCTGCCTTTATCATGTAAGCATAATCTTTGGTAGCCAAGAAAGAAGTATCATAGCTATACCTTGTAGGTTTCCATTTGTGTCTTAATGACCTTCTGAGTTCTCCACTCCTTGAGGTTTCTGGTTCTTCACACTCAGGATCAAATCTTGGCATTTCTTCAACTTCAACCTGCACTTCATTATTCTCTTGTTCATCAAATATCTGAACCTTTGATTTACCTTTCTTTTGACTCACAATTTCTTCATCATCTGTATTAATATTGATAGTACCTGCATACCAAGTGCCTTGCTCATCAAATGTAACATCCTTAGATACAATGAATTGCTTTGTGGATGGACTCCACAATCCATAACCCATCTGCTTGTCATCATAACCAATGAACACATACTTTTCAGCTTTTGGTTCTAATTTGTGTCTTAATTATGATGGCACATATGCATATGCCAAACATCCAAATACTTTGCAATGATCTAAGGTAGGTCTCTTACCCCACCAAGCCTCATATGGTATCCTAACCTGCAAGGCTTTACATGGTAACCTATTGACCAAGTAAGTAGCTGTATTTACAGCCGCAGCCCACAAATACTTAGGGTACTTTTTCTTCTTCATCATGGATCTTGCAAACTCAACAAGAGTTCTATTCCTCCTTTCTGCTACACCATTTTGTTGAGGAGAGTACCTGCAAGTAATTTCTCTTTTTATACCTGCATTCCACAAGTGATCACTGAACTCATTAGATAAATACTCTCCCCCTCCATCTGACCTTAGTCTCTTCAATTTATGACCTGTAATTCTTTGTGCATATGCATGATAGTGTTTAAATGTATTAAAAACTTCTGACTTATCTTTGATCACATAGATAGTGATCCATCTGGTAGCATCATCAACATAAATCACATAGTACCTTGAACCATTGATACTGAAATCCTTTGATGGTCCCCACACATCTGTATGTACCAACTCAAGCTTCTCTAAATCCATAAAACCATGCTTGGAGTAAGATTGCTTATGAGCCTTACCTAATTGACATGCCTCACATCTGTATGTCATATGTTGACCTGCAACATTAGGAAATCCAAGCATTGAACCATTGTTAATCATATCTTTGATACCTCTTTCATTAAAGTGTCCAAGCCTCTTCTGCCAAATATCTAACTCAGAGACCTTATGTCCTCCATAAGTGAACAAGGCATGACCAACAGTACCTTGAATCTTCAATGTGAACAATCTTCCTTCTTTCTTCCCTGAAATAATTTGTTTATACCCATTGCTAGGGTCTTCCACAAACACTCCTTCATTAGTGAATCTAACTTCATAACCTTTTTCAACAATTTGTCCTACACTTATCAGATTCTTAGGAATTGTAGGAACATACAAGACCTTACTCAAGAGAGTGCTACCATCCTTGGCCTTCACTGATCCAATTTACTTCACATTGTGCTTTGTATTGTCACCTGTTTGAACAACATGATTAGTTATCTTATTTTCCAAATCAGTCATCAATGCTATGTTGCCACTCAGGTGATTGCTACACCCTGAGTCAATATAGAAGACTCTTTGGTCTTCACTTTGCCTTTCACAAGTTGCATTCATTATCAATGTTGAATCCTCCTTTTGATCTGAAGCATAATTGTAGTAGGTATTATTGTATTGTTGACTTTGGAATCCTCTACCTACATTTCTTCCAAAGTAACCCCTACTACCTCTACCTCTGAAATTACCTCTTTGATTTCTGCCACCTCTTCCTCTTGAATTAAAATTCTGATTATATCCACCATTACTCTGATTATTATCCCAACAATCATTAGCTAAATGATTTGTCTTACCACAAATCCAGCAAGCTTTGACTCCATCTTTTTATTCCTGCCTCTTCCTCTACCTTTGCCACCTCCTCTTCCTCTTAGGAAGTTGGCTTGACTAGTTGTGCCTTCAACTTCATTTACTTGTTGCTTCCCTTTGCTAATTTTCTTCTTATCCTTTGAGTACATTGCATGACATGTACTCTTGTCACCTTCACCTTTGACATCCTTCTCAAAGGTTAACATATGTCCTAGCAACTGATTTAAATCAGGAGTAAAATGATCAAGTGATAATTCAGTAGACAAAATGAATGGCTTCCATTTGTCATCACCTCTCAAACCTATAAGGATTTGCCTTACCAATTTATCTTCCTCAATGTCTTCATCAACAGCTCCTAATGCATCTGCAATGTCCTTCATTCTAGTTACATAATCTCAGATGGATTGAGAGGCCCTTTTCTTGAATGTAGTAAATTCTGCCCACAAGGATGCCTTCCTTGACTTTGTGGTGTTTTGGAAATGCTCCTCCAAAGCATTCCATATATCACTTGCACTTTCAAGACCTCTAATGTGAGGTAGCAAGTAGTCATTGACTGCCATATAGATAATACTCCTAGCTTGAGCATCTCTCTTTATCCAATTCTTCAAATCTGACAATTCCTCTCTAGTTGAAACACTAGGATCTCTGAATTGAGGCTTTTCTTCTTCACCTGTAATATATCCTATCAAATCTTTGCTGATTAGATGAGCTTCCATCCTCATTGACCATGCTGGATAGTTCTCTCTATCCAATTTCTCTATCTGAAGAGAATCTCCCATCCTTTCTTGTCGTGTGTATTGAATTCTTTAAACTTTATGAGTAACAGATGTACCTTTACTTTGAATAATACTCCTTCTGGCTTCCTTGATGTCGTATGACCTCATTCTCAAGCTTTACTCTCAGGCTTTCACCTTTTGAATCTTCAGATGTTGAATTCTTTGCACCTGCAGTAGTCGGGATCCTCCTTCCTGCTCTGATACCACTGATGGAGAGTTTTAATCTCCAAAAGAACAACCTATTCTTGAAATTAGAGCACCTCTATATCAAGAGTAAGTCAAAACCTTCACCAATTTAGAGGATCAATACTCAATTATAAGGATTTTGGAAAATCTGTGAAGAGGATGATTCTACAAAAAGTATGCTGCACATATCTTTCTCATTGACTAAGAAAATGTGTAAAGTTTTTGATAAAACGTTGCACAAGGTATCGCTTAAAGATTACGCACCTCCTCCAAGTCCAATCACTCCAAAAGATTTAGTAGATTTTGAGAAATCAACTTGACAAGTCACCTATGTCTAAAACTGTACTTCTGAGAAGTGGATTTAGACACCTATAACTTCTAAGACATGGTTCTCCAAGAATAGAACCCGTTCAAGAAAATTCTTTTAGCCACAAGTAGCTTATCTTTCAACTTAAAGATTAAGTGCTTACTTGCTCAAAACTTTAAACTGTGGAAAGAGAATTGACCAAAACATTGACTTCAAATTTTGCGCCTAATTCAGAAACCAGTGAACACTTCTTCACATACGAATGTTCCTACACATAATTCTCACAGCCTGATCACAATTAGGCTCTCAAACTTTAACCATAGACTCATTAACTATAGACTTAGAAGTCTACAAAAGGGTTTGTGAAATGATTAAGCACAGATGGAGAATGCACAGAAATATCGGGCGCAACTTCTCTTCATTTCTGACAAAAATTACATCTGGATGAGAGAGCTATTCTAATCTCTTCATAAGTGTCTAATGACTTCTAAATCTTCTCAATTATCATGCTCTACATTCTCTCCCCCCGTGTCCCAACATTTTCCAAGTATATATATAGATAAAAATTTATAATTTTATGACTATTCAAAAGTATAAGTGACCTATATATAAACTAATGTACATATGTGTACATATCTTTCAACTCCTAAATGTAAACTTCTTCTATGCTTCAAAACTTGATCTTGTCTTCATTCTTTGACTTCCAAAACTTCAACTGTGATTGCTCTGCACCAACAATTTACACTAGGTGAGTTGGGAATAGCAAAAAGGGAATTTCTAGAAGTAATAATCGACCTCTTAAGAAGAAAACGGCAAATGATAGATGACATGCAAGAGACTCAGAAGATGGATGAAGAGACTCCTGTTCATGCTATGCAAGCACAAGTACAAGAGCTAAAAAATGTACTTGAACCAATTGAAACTAATGCACAACCATGCGCACATGAGGAAATGTTCTTGGAGCGGAATTCTTCAAAAATAACTCCTTCGAGTCATTATACTAGAGATCATTGGGCTCGAGCCACGACTGAGACATTGGTGTGATTAGATAAAATCAGTACACCACTCGTTGCTCTTATTATCACAGATCTGAAATTAACTTAATGTCCAAGGATCTCTACATGAAGGGGAAATGGCCAATAGATATGCGGCCCGGTTGAAGAATCAGGGCTGCGAATTCAATGCCAGGTGAGTTGTTTGGTGCATGCCCGCAGGTACTACTTGTTGAAATAAAGAGAACAACTCCTAATCTACTATTAATCACACATTAATCAAACTAAGGAGGAAGGAACAAAAGATAAGCAAACATGATGAATTAAATAAATAGAAATGAACTTACAAAGAATGCTCTATGAGCATGGAGACTCCATGAGGAGTGGGAGCACACTCTTGGCAATGAGCTAGAGTGGAATGGCTTGAAAAGAGTGAAGGGAGGCCTTGCTTATATGGAGTTTGGGAGAATTCCCTTGCACGTGGGATATATCTGCTTGCATGAGAATGAAAGTAGCTCTCGACAAAAGGGTGGAGCATGGAACTCTCAACACCCCCCCTCCATGTGATGACCCTTTTTGTTTTAGCATGGGAGACTAGTGACATATGGGATCACTTAGTCCATTGCTTTTTAGGATCTAAGGACATATGGGATCCTTAGACATAACTTGGACATATGGGATCCAAGTTTGGGACATATGGCATCCCTGGGATCTTGGAACATGTGGGATCCGAAGACATATACTTGGACATTTGGGATCCAAGTGGTTTTTAATGGGATCTAGGGACATATGGGATCCATAGACATGTACAAGGGTTTACATCATGGGGTAGGTAGTGCTTATAGAACCATTTGCCTCCCTTTGAGGTTTTGATGAAGTACATATTTGTGCAAGCCATAGGGAAGGTCTTACCACTTTGTTGTGGCA
Source organism: Ceratopteris richardii (assembly GCA_020310875.1). Taxonomy (NCBI): domain Eukaryota; kingdom Viridiplantae; phylum Streptophyta; class Polypodiopsida; order Polypodiales; family Pteridaceae; genus Ceratopteris; species Ceratopteris richardii. The sequence continues at coordinate 131,506,032 of CM035413.1, forward strand.
GTGTCTAATTCCTTTACATGGGGCTTGAAATGATCGGGAGCTCAATAAAATTTTAACTCTTTGGAGAGCTAGTGCATTTTCACTTTAAGGTATACATAGCTTCAAGATAGAGGTAATCCAAATGGCATTGCGAAGGTCCTATGAACTAGCATACATTCATGATTTACTAAGAGTGAACATTTAGTTACATTGGTAAACAATAAAGTGGGTGTTCCCCAATGAGATAGTATACACATAGTGTTGTAGCCTTCGTTCTTTTCTTTATATCTTTTTGTACTATAGACAATTCCCATGTGGTAGCAAACTTCGTAACGTGCAAGGAATCCATTCGAGATAATGGCCTTTAGCATATCAAAAAAAGAATGGACATAAGTCATGTGAATTTGAATGGCTGCCTTAGTTTTTAGCGGTACTTACTCCGCCTTCTACATGACATAAGTGATGAGCTCACATCAATTGCCCATTTTCAAAAAAATCCTGCAGCTTCGCCTGGACTATCGACTAATTTCAGAAGATCGCCTCTTATGGCTAAGACCACGGTCCAATACGGTGCTCAGTATTGAAGACCACCGCATTCTAAACAGATACATGCGCTCATCAGGACCTACGTAGATCACAATTCTTCTGGACAATCACTTGCACATTTGAAGATACTCGCTATGGCTGCTTCAGGTTCTTTGGTTGAAGGGTTGCAGAACGGCTTTCAGCGTGCTTCTATTCCTTCCACTCCTCATGCTTGTCTATTCCTTTGAGTGATTTATGCCGTAGCTTTTTGAACCATCCAGAATGATGCTTTGATCCCTCTCTCTTGCTCTGGCTGGAGCATTTTCTATTTGTTCGTCTGCTCGCCATCGCCAGAGTCCATAAGATATTGCTAGCTGCTCATGTCGCTCCTTGTGATGCTAGATTCAAGCAACTAAATACCACTTGTACTGGTCGACAGTGCACGTTGAAGGCATGAAAAAGTTAACACAGAGAGCCTACACACATTGAGGACGGTGCAAAAAACTATCCAGCAATGTGTCAAGTTGAATGTACTTCAGACATCACCTTGTTGACCTTCTATTGCACATATTGCTTCGTCTCATCTGCCTTGTGGGACTGCCAAAAGCCTCTTAAAGTTCGATGGAAACTTTCCCTTGTACTTCTCCTCCACCTGAAGGTACTTGGGATGAGAAGGACGAGCACTGAGAATTTTCGGCTTCTTCGCAGCGGCACTTTTTACCATTTCAGGGACAAAAGCAGCTTCCGCAAAAGGAGCATGTGCAGCAACCTCGATGGCCACGGTGATACGCTGGAAGAAGTGTTTGAACACTCGAATTTACCCTGCGAAACTCGATTGTTTGATCTGAACGATTTTAACAGTTTTACTAAGCGTGAACATTTTCAGCATCCTCTCTATGCTGCTTGAAACACACCTCGTTCCTTGTGAAGAAGAGAGTGTGGCGCAGGTGTACAATAAGATAGCAGCAAGATAGTGATATATTTGAGCTCTCAACAAAGACAAAAAATTCGAGTCATAGCTCCCTCCTTAGTGTTGCCATGAAAACAGGACAATTATAAACTTCCTGTAAGGCACCATCTCCGTTTGGGCTGCTCCATTGAGAATGTTGAAAAGAACTTTTGATATGGTAGTGCTAAAAAGCACTTTATTATGATGAAAAGAAAGAAGAAAGAAACTCTATAATATAAAACCTATGATCTAATGATGAAACATTAGATAATGATAACTATTATACGAGCGAGGGAGGGAGTAGAAATGAAATGCGTGCTAATGATGAAGATTAAGAAAGCAAATGCTATAAAAAAAATTACCTATGCTTTGATACCATGTTGAAATAAAGAGAACAACTCTTAATCTACTATTAATCATAAATTAATCAAACTAACGAGGAAGGAACAAAAGATAAGCAAACATGATGAATGAAATAAATAGAAATGAACTTACAAAGAATGCTCTATGAGCATGGAGACTCCATGAGGAGTGGGAGCACACTCTTGGCAATGAGCTAGAGTGGAATGGCTTGTACAGAGTGAAGGGAGGCCTTGCTTATATGGAGTCTGGGAGAATTCCCTTGCATGTGGGATATATCTGCTTGCATGAGAATGAAAATAGCTTTGGACAAAAGGGTGCAACATGGAACTCTCAACACTATTTACAATTAGGGATGTTAGTGATTATCAAAATTTCTTCGTGCAAGATCATTCCAGCTACTCGTTGATTCTAGGGCAGCCATATATTACTGCCTTAAGGATGGAAACAAGAGTCTTGGAGGATGGATCGGCCTATGCGTCAAGTAAGGATGGAAAGAAGGCAGTCCAATTTATGATGGTTTATGTAGACCATGTCAGGAATAGAACTTCTCTTTGGATAAGACCTGATAAAAGTTTTTAAATGAAGCTTTCATAAACCGGGACTATGAAAGCTTGAAAAGTGAAAAGATCCTGAATGTAAAAATGTTCATATCCAGTTTTATAGCACTTTCTTCGACATATTCATTTCAGTTTCGTGTTTTTTCTGAGTTAAAAAAGTGGGAAAAACAATACATAGCAGATCTTCAAAGAAACTTTTATGGGTGTAGGGTGCTTGACTTCGACAAGGAAATTTCCGGAGTCTTTGATGAGATATCTTTTGCAGACACGTTGTTTGATCTACAAGAGCTGATTCAAGGAAGAAGGAGTGATTATGTGATTCAAACACACTCTATTTCCATGTACAAGGAAATAGCAAAGTTTGAGCAAGATGAAATAGGGAAAGAAGTCTTCATTGAAACAAATTACAAAACAATTGATAAAAAGATAAAGCCAGTTGCAGTTTCGCTTCCTAAAGATAGTAATAAACTTATGGATGGTGCAAAATCCCATCCAACTCTCAGAGATAAAAGAAAAATAGGCCATGAATTCACTAAAGAAACACTCGAGCAAATTCAAGTAGGAAAAGATGGTTTCCTCAGTGAAAAAGAGAAGAATGTATTCTCTCGGATGATGTTCAAGCATGGAAAGGCTTTCTCATTCAATGCGCAGGAAATTGGATGTGTAGATCCATCTGTGGTGACACCTATGATAATTTTCATGATACCACATGTACCTTGGAATCTTCGACCGATTCCGGTACCAAAAGCTCACATTTCAAAGCTAATTGACCTGTTGAATGAAAATATTAGAATGGGAACTCTTGAGCCATCAAGTGCTCCCTATTATAACCGTTGGTTTATTGTACCAAAGAAAAACGGGTCATTCAGATTTATTCAGGATCTAGAGTCGGTGAATAAGGTAATAGTTAGAAATATGGGAACTGGGCCTATCGTAGATGAGTACGCACAAGCCTTTGCACGAAGATCCATTTATTCTATGGGAGATTTGCACTCTGGGTATGATCAATTCCAGCTAGCTCTCGAGAGACGATGTAGGCACGAAAGCGACGACTGGTCGATCAAGCCAACCGCTGGAATTACGCTGCACGCGGGGTGCTTTTAGCAAACTCAAGTACGGAGGACACTTAAAGAACTTCATGACAATGGATCAATTACTTTGCATAGAAAATCAATTAGCATTTAATTTATTCGCATCGCATTTTGCTTGAAAATAATATGTCAAGGTTTCATTGAACTTGCTAGAAATATATCAATTTAGGCAAATCATCATCCATTATACGCACATCCATTCCTTTCAAAGTTTGAAAGACCACTGTTTCTTACCAAACCCAAGTTCAATCATAATATAGAAGTTCTATTAACTTTTGAAGCAAACTCAGAAGCAAAGATGGCTTGAGGAGCCAATATAAACTCAGCAATTGTGATCAGTTCAAAATCAAAACTTGGCTTCCCATAGAAGTCAATAAAGCCTAATCAAATCGCTGTTTGAAACTTCTACTCAAAAAAAAAATAAAATTGGGAACTCTTTATTAAGGTTCATTATATTCTTGGGGTGATTTATTATGTTTTCCACATCAGCCATAGTCGTGAATAAAGCATATTTAAAGTCCATGCCAAGTTGGAAAAGTGTTCCTATGATTTAGGAAAAATTTCAGGATAGCAGCACACCTTTTCTGAAGGCAATTTTGCACGGATCATATCTCGCTAACCATGCATCCTTTTTTGTTGATTCAAAATCTGAAATGTTCTCATAATATCAGGTATCAACTCACCAAAAATCTCCCGCATATTCATCTCCAAACTCAAGTTATGTTGGCCACAAGTTGGTAGGTAGAGAATTGGCAGAGTTGTTCTTCATATCATGGAAAATCTCCATCTAAAATAGTTTCACCAAACTCCCACGCATTAGAGAGTTATGCCTATTTAAACAGAGGCTTCTGAGCATTTTCAACAGGCAGACAGAGGGCTGGAGTTGAGAGACAGTCAACTCATTTCTTGTGGTTGTGGAGTGCATCCTAGGGACTGAAGTGGAGTGGTGTATACCATACACTCTTGACCATTATACATTGACTTCATTTGTATCATTGAGCTCATTTGATAGTGTTATCAGCTTTGTTCTTTTCAAGTAGTTTTGAGCTTGAGTTAGCTTCTACTACTGAACTTTGTATTCTTGTTGATTTAAGGATTGCTCACTTATTTGTCTCTCATATCTCATCTCATATATTCTTTGAGAGTGTGTTTAAGCTCAGCTCCTCATTTTTCTCAATATAAACGCAGCAATTGTGATCAGTTCAAAATCAAAACTTGGCTTCCCATAGAAGTCAATAAAGCCTAATCAAATCGCAGTTTGAAACTTCTACTCTAAAAGAAAAATTTAAATGTTGGGAACATTCACTTTCTTAATAAAAATAGAAATTCATTTTTAACAGACTCACCTCTTTTACTTAATGAAATACATCCTTGTAAAACAAATGGAAAATTGAAACTTCTAAATGACTTGTAATAGTTCAATAATAGTTAAAGCAAGAGATAAAGTAGTAGTTTTTTAACACATTTGCACTAGAAATTACACATCTGTATGTTCAATGTATCAAGGTTTTTCTTATTGACTTAGTACAAAAGAATTTACAATCATAATAGTCTTAGAACACAATGGAATAAGTTAATAGGAAATATATGTTGTAAGCATAAATCTCTTTACTCATGAAAGAGAAAAAACTCTATGATAATTATAGCTCGAAAGATCAAATCTATTACTGGTTTTCTGAGAGAACACTCATCAGAGGTGTTCTAATCTAATTAAAGGAATTTTAATGTATATGTTTTATATAATCAGTGGAATTTAAATGCATAGTTGGGTTGCATTCGCAGTAGTCAGAGCTTCATATAACGTTGATAATCATTGGAGCATCATTGAACAATTTCGAGGTGAAAACCACGTCAGATTAGAGACTTTTCAAGGCACAGTTTTTGGTACTTGCTGAAATCAGAACAAACGAGTGTTTCTATCCTCTACTTTTGAATCTGCCTTCTAGTCAACTAGTGTAAGCTCTCAACAGCTCTAATCATGTAACTATAACAGCTCTAATCATCAATGTTATTATGCCATATGAAGCAACAAAATTCAAATAATCAATGCCTCTCTCCTTCTTCCACACTATGCATCGCCCAGCATAGTCGACTGTGAATCGCTTCCCCAAACTCTAATCATCAGTACAATCCTCTCCCCATTAGCGTGCTGCTTCGGCTACAGTGATTCACCAGAAGAAGGCGAAAACTTTCCTACTTTGCAGCTGTCTGCAGATCATATGCGTCCTCCTGCTCTTCTTCTCCTATTTCACAATCCTAAAGAGGAGTTAGCACCGATATTCAACTATCTTTCAGTGCAGTCGCTGCATGATTTTTCTTCTGCATACCACCGATCAGACGTTGATGGCCATATCAAACTTTTATGTTCCACTTTGATGAAGGCTCTCACAATATAACTTCTGAGTATTCTCTGTCAAAATGAAGCCGATCTGAATGATTTTCGTTTTTACTTTTCTGCTGTTGGATCTCCTTTCTACCGTTAGCGCGAATCATTCCACCATCGTTCCATGTCCGCTCTTATGCATATAATGGCCTACTTTAAAAGTTAGGTCTCTGTATATTGAAGCTTTTGATCCTCCAAAACTGAACCTCCGGATTCTATATCTCTCTTAATCTACTCTGTATAGTCGTCAGTTGTTGTATGTGTCCTCCTCGCGTTCTTTGCCTTACTTCTTCTTTCTATTGGCTCCAAGATCTTTCCTACTCAGCATTCTTCTTTGATCGGATCGGCTGACCTTCTTTGATCGTCTGACCATAATGAGCAGCGGCCCAAAGCTTCCTTTTCATGCAGCCCTCTCAAATTGTTTAGCACTTCCGAGATATGCGTCTATGGAGCACCCTGCTCAGCATGCACGTCCCCCTTCTCCACGGGTGTCAGAGCTTCCTTCAAATCGACCTCTACCCCTCCTAATCCTCAAATGTTCTGCGCGGATATAATAATAGAGGAGAGTTGTTGATCAACAGCATGACAGCGATCTCCGAAATTTAATTGCATGCATCATATCATAAGCCACCCCATTCGTCCTCAGTGAACAAGCAGATATAAGAAGTGGAGATATAAGAAGTGGACGGACGACGGCTTTCTTTCCAAAAAAACAAGTTCTCTTTTGTTTAGTTTTGTCCAAGACAACAAAGCAGAGATGGACTTTCGACCGTCCTTCTATTCTTGGTTTTTTTATTATCCTCCATCCACGCCTGCTCATGCAAGACTTTTCTTCCTTTTTTCTTTTTTCTTTTGATCATGCTCCATCCTTTAGCATTTAAATCTCTATCAATAGAATAAATGAGAGTTCATACAAATTGAGGCATTGAATTGATATGAAATTTGTTGGGTCATCACTAAGCAAAATTTATTCCATCCTTCATCCAAGAGTTTTGTAATTCCACGCCCTCCTTTTCCTATACGACCTTTTCCTTCTGCCAATCCTCTCTCGGTATCCCCCCTCAGGCATGCGCTTCTTTCTTTGATAGCTCAGAATCGAAGACAACTCCCTCCATGCAGAGACCCATTCCGCTATGTTCCTTCCTTTTTGCCCCCTCAGTGGCTGCCAATGTACGAAGGAAAACATCTGAGTGGATGTCGGAATATCCATCAGAGCTGACTCAAGAAACAAAAGATAGATACTTAAGGATACTGCAATAAGTTCTAGGTGCCAAAAGTGTTTCCTGTTCACTTCTCATCCAAGTACTTCTTGGAAGGATAAAGACAACATCACAATATTTTCTTCAATTTGGATGATAATCGTGAAGACCAAATCTTCACGACACTCACTCCCACCAAACCTGTGCTTCCTCCGGATGCACCAATCAATACCTGTTTTCTGCTTCCAAAATAAAGATCAACTTCATTGCATATAGCATATGCATGGGTTTTAAGAAAATAAGTGCCTATGCAAGGCCGTGTAATTAGCCCTATAAAATACATACTTTTTAAAATGCATGTATAATAGATATGGTGCAAACAAGAAAGAAATGGCATCTGCTAACAAGGCTTGTGCTCTTCCTCTCATACATATTAATGTGAACATACATTAGCCCTTTCAATCACTCAAAGTGCATGGAAAAACGCAAATTGTGCCTTGATGCAAGGTCATGAAATGTGACCCTACCATGCATACTTTTTATGCATCAAAAAAAAGTCATGGTGCATAGATAAGATGATTGGCTTTCGATGTAGAGGCTTTCTACTCACCATACAAACTCATTTGATTACATCATGCAATTACAATTTTGGTGGTTGTGAAAATGGACGTGCACCTATGGGCATGAATATGTGTGGATACATTTTGAAGCATGCATACTATAGATGCAATTATAAAATCATGGTGCAAATAAGAAAATGGGTCTCATGATTTCTAGTCAAAGCAGTACACTCTCAACACTTTCTAAAACATGTTTTGACTTTTGGTACTTTTCTTCATCTACATTATCTTCTCGCAATAACTTCCTGGACTTATTAAATATACTAAAAGATGAAAAATATCAATTCTCAAAAAAAATATCATAAGTGCGTAACATTAAGTAGTTTTCCTCCATACAAACCATCTCAAGATCTTGAATTGGCTCTGGATTAGTACCTGTTATCAAAAACTCATAAAGATGATTAGTGTAAAAAAAATCATTAAAGTAATCATGTCTATAAAAAATCATCAATTCAATCTTTTTCCTTCAATTGATACTTATCTTTTGATGAGAGAGATGGTAAAACTCTCGTGCTCATAATTACCTTTTGATGAGGGAGAGGTAAAACTCCCGTGCTCATAATTACCTTTTGATGAGGGAGATGGCAAACTCCCATGCTCATAATTACCCTTTGATGAGAGAGATGGTAAAACTCTCGTGCTCATAATTACCTTTTGATGAGGAAGTTGGTAAACTCCCGTGCTCATAATTACCTTTTGATGAGGGAGATGGTAAAACTCTCGTTAATATTTTTTTTTAATTGTGAGGGAGAAACATACAAAACTCCCGATCATATTTTCTTTAATTGTGAGGGAGAAAAATACAAAACTCTTGATCATATGTTTTTTAATTGTGAGGAAGAAAAATACAAAACTCCTGATCATATTTTTTTTAATTGTGAGGGAGAAAAATACAAAACTTCCGATCATGCTTTTTTTTTTAATTGTGAGGGAGAAAAATACAAAACTCCCGATCATATCCTTTTTAATTGTGAGGGAGAAAAATACAAAACTCTCGAAAAAAAACATTCTCATTTATAAACAGAAATTGAAATATACATTACCTGAGATTGTCGAGACGTAGTGTTTCACGTCAGGTTCACCAAATTGTAGGTGTGAAAGGGATGGTTGGTTGATCAAGCCAACCGCTGGAATTACAGTGCACGCGGGGTGCTTTTAGCATACTCGGGTACGGAGGACACTCAAAGAACTTCACGGCAACGGATCAATTACTTTGCATAGAAAATCAATTAGCATTTAATCTATTCGGATCGCATTTCGCTTGAAAATAAGATGTCAAGATTTTATTGAACTTGCTAGAAATATATCAATTTAGGCAAATCATCATCCATTATACACACATCCATTCCTTTCCAAGTTTGAAACACCAGTGTTTCTTACCAAACCCAAGTTCAATCATAATATAGAAGTTCTATTAACTTTTGAAGCAAACTCAGAAGCAAAGACGACTTGACGAGCCAATATAAACTCAGCAATTGTGATCAGTTCAAAATCAAAACTTGGCTTCCCATAGAAGTCAATAAAGCCTAATCAAATCGAAGTTTGAAACTTCTACTTAAAAAAAAAGAAAAATATTGGGAAATTCACTTTCTTAATAAAAATGGAAATTCATTTTTAACACATTGACCTCTTTTACTTAATCAAATACATCCTTGTAAAACAAATGGACAATTGAAACTTCTAAATGACTTGTAATAGTTCAATAATAGTTCAATCATTTGTGTATACTTAATTTTCTGCAGCATTAGACAGCTCTCTGCAGTTCAGAGATGAACACTCATGAAATGAACACTGGAAGCCTAAGATAGAGCAAGATTGGGTGCCATCTTCTCTCTATCACCAAGCGTGTGATGATAAACAGAGGCAACTTAAGAATTGATTGGAGTTCATGGAAACATTTAATGGTACTTGCTGAAATTGGAACAAACGAGCGTTTCTATCCTCTACTTTTGAATCTGCCTTCTAGTCAACTAGTGTAAGCTCTCAACAACTCTAATCATGTAACTATAACAGCTCTAATCATCAATGTTATTCTGCCATATGAAGCAACAAAATTCATATAATCAATGCCTCTCTCCCTCTTCCACACTATGCATCGCCCAGCATACTCGACTGTGAATCGCTTCCCCAAACTCTAATCATCAGTACAATCCTCTCCCCATTAGTGTGCTGCTTCGGCTACAGTGATTCACCAGAAGAAAGCGAAAACTTTCCTACTTTGCAGTTGTCTGTAGATCATATGCGTCCTCCTGCTCTTCTTCTCCTATTTCACAATCCTAAAGAGGAGTTAGCACCGATATTCAACTATCTTTCAGTGCAGTCGTTGCATGATTTTTCTTCTGCATACGACCGATCAGACGTTGATGGCCATATCAAACTTTTATGTTCCACTTTGATGAGGCTCTCACAGTATAACTTCTGAGTATTCTCTGTCAAAATGAAGCGGATCTGAATAATTTTCATTTTTCCTTTTCTGTTGTTGGACCTCCTTTCTACCGTTAGCGCGAATCATTCCACCATCGTTCCATGTCCACTCTTATGCATATAATGGCCTACTTTAAAAGTTGGGTCTCTGTATATTGAAGCTTTTGATCCTCCAAAATTGTACCTCCGGATTCTGTACCTCTCTTAATCTACTCTGTATAGTCGTCAGTTGTTGTATGTATCCTCCTCGCGTTCTTTGCCTTACTTCTTCTTTCTATTGGCCCCAAGATCTTTCCTACTCAGCATTCTTCTTTGATCGGATCGTCTGACCTTCTCTTTCCCTTTCATCAGCAGTGGCCCAAAGCTTCCTTTTTCATGCAGCCCTCTCAGGTTTGTGGAAAGAGGCTGCTTACCATTGTTGGGAATGATCGGGAATTATTCCACTGCAGACATTGCCATGTTAAGATGGATAGCGTACATTAAGTCGCTAAACCCCAAGTTTGTTCATATAGCTGGGAGGAATAATGTGGTAGCTGATATGCTATCAGGAGCCATATATGAAAATGAAGACTCGATGATTTCTAATGAAGAAGAGATAGGTCTGGACTTTTATGCTTCACATGTACATACTTTGAGATTAGATGAAGCATCTACTGAACTAAATAGAAAAGAGCCTAAGCATCACATTGAAAAGCTTGGGACTCGTTTTGAGTCTTCAAGAGGAGCTCAAAGAAGCTTAGGGAGAGGGAAAGAAATTAGAAGGACAGAAGAAAAACCTTATAATGTTCAACTAGGAATAACAGAAAGATTTAATGAAGACGAATATAAAAATGAGTGGAAGGAAATCGGAAGATATTTAAGTATGAAGTCTCCTGATCCTAGTTGAAGCAAAGAAAAGTTTTGTACCATTCAAAGAAAGTCAAGCAATAACTTCCTAAAAGATGGATTACTCTAGGAGCAAAAGATTGGAATAGGTAAGATACCCTAGCGAGTTGTAGGTTGTAATGAAACGAGAGCTAAGATTATGCGTGAAATGCATAGCTCACTATGGGCCGGACATAAAGGCTTTCAAGGGACCTACAAAAAGATAAGGGAAAGATATTGGTGGCCTAGGATGTATCTAGATATCCAAAATTATGTAGCCACTTGTAAACCTTGCAAGATGCACTCCAATGTTAGACACAGAGATGAGTTGCATCCGACATATCCTCTTCACATCCACTATAAGTGGGTTGTCGATTTGGTTACAATGCAATTAGGGGTGCAACAAATGAGGAATATTATGCTGGCGAGAGAGGATCTAACGAACCATGTTGAAGGAAGAGCTCTGAGGACGAAAACTAAAAGCAATGTATGCAAGTTTCTACTAGAAGAAGTGTTTAGTAGATTTGGCTATGTTGAGAAAATATTTACCGACAGAGGTGAGCTTGATGCTCAGGAAGCCAAAGACATCTTTGAAAAATATGGAATTCAATTATCGCTCACCACTGCTTATAATCCTGAAGCCAATGGGAAAATTGAGCGTGGACATCCTCCGATTATTAAAGCTTTGGCTAAGGCTTGTGAGGGAAAGATAAAGAACTGGTCAAATTACCTTCCCTTTGCCCTTTGGGAAGACAAGATGACATGCACTAGGACTAATGGATATATGTCAGCAGAACTAATGTATTGTCAAAAACTTATTTTGCCGACAGAGTCATATGGTTTAGCGTGGACTTCCTTGCCTTGGGAAGATGAGATGTCAAGAGAAGATCTTCTAGCAGTGCGGATTCTTCAACTAGAGAGAGGAAGAAATCTGGTAGAAGAAGCTGCATTTAAGCTCAGAGCATCTAGAGAAAGAAATAAGGTTGCATTTGACAAGTCACACAGGTTAAGACCAAAAAAACTAAATGAAGGAGGCTAGGTACTTGTTTATGATAGATCATTGGATACGCAATATGAAGCTCGATGAAAACTGGTAAAAAGATGGTTTGGTCCCTATGTGGTATGTAAAGTATTTGAGAATGGAACATACTCACTTAGGGAGTTGGATGGGACCAAGTTAAAGGAATTGATCGCTGAGAAGAGAGTTAAGCTCTTTAAAAGAAGAGAGAATGAGGATTATGAGATGATTGTTGGAGCAAGTCTATGACAAGCCTAAGTATTGGCTTGAGACTCACAAAGTCTTAGAAGAAGCTTTAAAAAGAAGACTATGTAAAGTTCACTTGTGAACTACCTCTTGTAATTTTTTGAAGAGTTTACTTAATGTAAAAGTAAGAGAATCTTAAGTGGTTGAGTCCACATGATCAAAAAGGGAAAGAGGAGCCAGGAATTCGTGATTTGTGGTAGGTAGAGAATCAAATCAATCATTGATTGATTGGAGAGTGATTGAGGGAAGTTAGCCTCCCAAACTCAACTATAAATAGATGGCAGTTTTAGTTGTGGTTAGAGAGACCTATGTGAAGACCTCCAAGAGATGAGCTTTATGCCATATCAAGGTGTGATTACAAGGCACACATATGTACCAGTAAGTCATTGTACTGTACAAGCAATATACTTTCATTTTCACGATTATTTGAGTTCATCTTTCCATGTTCTTGTGAAGTGTACTACTCACTACCATTACTCTCAGTTTTTCTCAGTCAGCTTGCAGAGATGTTTTCTCTGAGCTTGGTGCATCATTTTCAGTGATTTAACTTGATAAAGTTATCTCTATACGTCTACTATAGGCTCACAAATTTGCATGTCATTTGGATGTTGTTATCTTCAGTTATGTTCCGTTGAAGTCAACAGTGTCTGTGCATTTTCACTTGTCTGTCAGGTACCCGACTTTTTCACTCATCTTGTCAGAGCCATTTCTCAGTGATTACTTATCCAAATTCAGTGATTTAAAGCTTGTTGGATTCAGCTTACGGTCTAGTATAACCATACAAATGTTCATAATCATTGGATTCCTAAATTTTGATTCATGTGGATTTGTCTGCTCACTGGTCTCAAACTGTAGCAGCCCGTGAAAATCAGGATGATGTCATCAATTGTTAAAACTCATTCTCAGTGTGTGGTTCATTATTTTTTATGAGATTACTCTTGAAAGTTAGCTCTTTAAGTTACCTAGACTTACCCAAGAGGAATTAAGCTAATTGCTGCTGTGCTCAGAGAATTATGTAAAACACTAGACAGGTGTATGAACCAAGAATAGCAAGTTTTCACCTCTGAGCTAACTCCAACTTATCTGTTTTGATCTCTCTTTTTGAGAGTGATCTTCCAAGGTACATAGGGTGTCTAATACATCCATTCGCAAGCTAAAAGGGCCCACCATATACTTCTGGAGTTCATTTGGCTGGTGTAGATCAAGGATTTTGCAAAACCTCTTCATCTTCAAGCACATACCTATCCATCTCTTCACAGTGGTATCACAGCAAGGTTGGACAACATGGCAGATGGATTTCCTTCATCAATTGACAAATTGGACAGAGGTAACTACTCAGCTTGGTCATTAAGGATGGAAGCTTATCTCCAAGGTAGAAGTTTATATGGTTATGTGGCTGGAGATGAAGTTATGCCAAGTTTCAGGAACAAAAGTCAACCAACACAAGAAGAGCAAGAAAGATTGAGCACATGGTGCTCCAAGGATGCACTTGCAAGGTCTTATCTCCTCAACTCTATCTCAGATTTTTTGTTGCCTCACATTAGAAGTTGTAAGACATCTCAGGAAGTGTGGGATGCACTTGAAGCTTTCTTTTCTTCAAGTACTAAAGCTAGGAAGCATCAACTATGGCTGGATTTCACAACTCTCAAGAAGGCTCCCAAACAAAATGTGACTAATTTTGTCACAAAGCTCAAGGACATAGCGGATCAGTTGGGAAGCAATGGAGAGGTAATAGATGAAGAGCAAATTGTAAGGCAGGTCATCAATGGCTTGAAGGCAGATGACAAGTGGGAAGCATTCACCACAGCTATGGATTTGTACATGGACATGCATGTACCTGATTTCAATACACTCATTGGACAACTACTTACTCAAGAGGCAAAGCTTATCAAAAATGGAGAAAGCTCTAAAGGTAATCAATCTTCAGCTTTATACACTGATAAAAGCAAGTCCAAAGATAACAAAGGAAAGGCAAAGGAAGTGGATGATGAAGCAGGTACATATCAAGCTAACTATGCAGGTAGAGGAAGACATGGCAGAGGTAGAGGAAGAGGAGGTAGACAAGGTAGGGGGAGATCCCAAGACTCCAACTCATGTTATATTTGTGGATTAACTAATCATACAACTGAAAATTGCTTTAGGAATTCCAGGAATCAAAGAGGCAGAGGATACAATAGAGGAAGTTATGGCTACTCAAGAGGAAGGTTCAACAACTACCATGGCAACTACAACAACTACAATCATTCAAACTATCAAGGAGGCTACAAAGGAAGGAGAGACTACAAGAACTACATAGAAGACTCAAACAAAGAGGATTCATTATTGATCATGAACATGGCTATGCCACAAGGTAAATCGGATGAGCATGTTTTCTACATAGATTCAGGTTGTTCAAATCATGTGGCACGAAATGTGGCACTCCTATCAGATTTAGAAGATCCAAGGAATAAGCATGAGTTACAAATAGGAGATGATACAAAACATCCTGTGGAGAAAATAGGCAATGTCAAAGCACCTCATGGAAACATCAACCTACTCAGTAAGGTACTCTATGTCCCTACCATTACAAAGAATTTGATAAGTGTTGGGCAGATAGTAGAGAAAGGGTTGCAAGTCAGGTTCACAAAAGCAGGAGCATTTGTTGAAGATCCAAGTCAAGGATTCAGAAGAATTGCAAAAGGTGAAAAGACAGGTAGATTGTTCACATTTGAATTACATGACACTAGAAACATTGCTCTCTTTAATTATGGTAGTCAGACACTCATAGAATTGGAAGTATGGCACAAAAGGTTAGCAGATATTGGTGAAAGGTCATTAAAGCAAATCTGCAGGGACCAAAGTGTACTTGGACTTCCTAATTTGTCAAAACAACATATGATTTATAAGAGTAGTGCATGTCAATTTGGAAAGTCTCACAGGTTACCATTCATGAAGAAAGGTTATATGCATGGAGATCTCTTGGAGTTGGTTCATACAGATGTATGGGGACCTAGCAAGGAAGCTTCAATATCTGGATCAAGGTATTATGTTTCCTTTATTGATGATTGCAGCAGATGGACTATCCTATTCTTTATGAAACACAAAGATGAAGTTTTTTCATGTTTCAAAAGATATTTGGCTCTTGTGGAGAATCAAACAGGTAAATCACTAAAAAGGCTAAGGTCAGATGGAGGGGGAGAATACTTCTCCCATGAGTTTGATTCTTTTCTTCAAGAAAGAGGAATCAAAAGAGAGGTAACTACAAGGTACACTCCTGAGCAAAATGGAGTGGCAGAAAGGAGGAATAGGACAATTGTTGAAGCTGCAAGGTCTATGTTAAATGAAAAGCATTTACCTAATTACTTATGGGCTGAGGCTGTATCTACAGCCACTTACTTGATTAACATGTTGCCTTCAAAATCCCTTGATGGGATGACTCCATATGAGGCTTGGAATGGAAGAAGACCAAGCTTAGATCATCGTAAAATTTTTGGATGTATTGCTTTTGCTCATGTTCCTTCACGGGTTAGAGACAAGATGGATCCAAAGGCAGAAAGGTGTGTATTTATTGGATATGACAACAATCAAAAGGGCTATAGGTTATAAAACCCTACCAACAAAGGATTCTTGGTAAGCAGAGATGTAGTTTTTGATGAGAACAATTCATGGTATGAAGATTCATGCAGGAAGGTCAATTTACCATATAATCTTGAAGAAGATTTTCCAAAGCTTGGTAGAGAACAACCGAAGATTGAAGAACAAGACACCTCAGAGGATGATGAAGAATCTCATATGGAAAAGATCAAAGCATGGAAGTCTAAAGGTAAAGCAAAATTGCAGGAACTTGGACATGAGGTAGAATCATCACATCATGGCCTAAGAAGATCTATGAGGGAAAAGAAAAAACTAGAAAGGTATGGGTTTGACACCTCATTAGTAACTAAACACTCTATCTACATAGCACAGGATATAAACCAAGAGGAGCCATCATCATTTGAAGAGGCCAAAGCAAAATTAGAATGGAAGCATGCAATGAAGGAAGAGATTGAAGCACTTGAGGAAAACAACACTTGGGATTTGGTGCCCAAGACTTCATCCATCAAGGTAATAGGCTCAAGATGGGTCTATAAACTCAAGAAGAATTTTGATGGTTCAATTAACAGGTATAAGGCAAGGCTTGTGGCAAAAGGCTTTGCACAAACTCAGGGAATTGATTATGAGGAGACCTTCTCTCCTGTGGCAAAGATGCCTACTATTAGGGTTTTGCTTAGTATTGCCTCTTCCAAGAATTGGAAGATACTTCAACTAGATGTAAAGAATGCATTCTTGAATGGTTGGATAACAGAAGAGGTATATATGGCACAACCACCTGGTTTTGAGAACCAAGTTTATCCTGATTATGTGTGTAAACTTAACAAAGCATTGTATGGTCTCAAGCAAGCTCCAAGAGCTTGGAATTTCAGGCTTGTTTCATTCTTGCAGGACAAAGGCTTTCAACCAAGCAAGGCAGATCCTTCACTCTTTATTAAACAGAGTAATTCTGAGGTCATCTACCTATGTGTATATGTAGATGATATTTTATTGACAGGAAATGATGCAGATGGTATGAAGAAGATCAAAGATCAGATGAGAGAAGAGTTCAAGATAAGTGATTTGGGTTCACTTACCTACTTCCTAGGTTTGGAAGTTGTCTACAAAGATCATGGTTTGTTTCTCACTCAAATAAAGTACATTAAGGACATGTTGGCAAAATTCAAGATGCAAGATTGTAAGATTGCAGGTACTCCAATGGAGGTCAATCACAAATTGAGCTCAGATGAAGGTGAACTCATAGAGGACATCACATCATATCAAAGTCTAGTGGGTAGTCTCAACTATGCCACATTGACAAGAGTAGATATATGTTACAGTGTGAGTGTGCTAAGTCAATTTATGCACACACCAAGGAAACCACATATGGATGCTGCCAAAAGGATTCTCAAGTATCTCAAAGGAACCATAAATGAAGGACTTTATTATCCTTATGTATGTGATTTAGGTTTGAAGCTATTTTCTGATGCAGTTTGGGCTGGCTCCAAGGAAGATAGAAGGAACACTTCAGGTTATCTTACCTTTGCAGGTTCAAAGCTTATTTCATGGTCATCCAAGAAGCAACCCACAGTTGCTCTCTCTTCTATTGAAGCTAAATATAGAGGTCTTGCCATAGCTACACAAGAAGCTATGTGGATGAAGACATTATTCAAAGATCTTGGATTGGAGTTTGGAACTCCAACTATTTTTGGTGACAATATGAGTTCTATTCATTTGGCTGCTAATCCTATTTTTCATGCAAGGACTAAACATATTGAAGTTCATTATCACTATGTACAAGAAAAGGTTCTAAGCAAAGAGATTCAAATATCATATGTGTCCACTCATCAACAATGTGCAGATATTCTAACCAAAGCATTGGATGGTACAAAGCTTTGCAAACTCAAGGCTATGATTGGTTTGCAGGTAATCTTGGAAGATTGAAGACGTCAAGCATACTTGGCTTGAGGGGGAGCTGTTGGAGCTAGTCTATGACAAGCCTAAGTATTGGCTTGAGTCTCACAAAGTCTTAGAAGAAGCTTTAAAAAGAAGACTATGTAAAGTTCACTTGTGAACTACCTCTTGTATTTTTTTGAAGAGTTTACTTAATGTAAAAGTAAGTGAATCTTAAGTGGTTGAGTCCACATGATCAAAAAGGGAAAGAGGAGCCACGAATTCGTGATTTGTGGTAGGTAGAGAATCAAATCAATCGTTGATTGATTGGAGAGTGATTGAGGGAAGTTAACCTCCCAAACTCAACTATAAATAGATGGCAGTTTTAGTCGTGGTTAGAGAGACCTATGTGAAGACCTCCAAGAGCTGAGCTTTATGCCATATCAAGGTGTGATTACAAGGCACACATATGTATCAGTAAGTCATTGTATTGTACAAGCAATATACTTTCATTTTCATGATTATTTGAGTTCATCTTTCCATGTTCTTGTGAAGTGGACTACTCACTGCCATTACTCTCAGTTTTTCTCAGTCAGCTTGCAGAGATATTTTCTCTGAGCTTGGTGCATCATTTCTAGTGATTTAACTTGAAAAACGTTAGCTCTATAAGTCTACTATATGCTCACAAATTTGAATGTCATTTGGATGTTGCAATCTTCAGTTATGTTGAGTTGAAGTCAACAGTGTCTGTGCATTTTCACTTCTCTATCAGGTACCCGACTTTTTCACGCATCTTGTCAGAGCCATATCGGAGTGGTTACTTACCCACATTCAGTGATTTAAAGCTTGTTGGATTCAACTTACGGTCTAGTATAACCATACAAATTTCCATAATCATTGGAATCCTAAATTGTGAGTTATGGTGATTTTTCTGCTCAATGGTGTCAAACTGTAGTAGCCCGTGAAAATCGAGATGATATCATCAGTTGTTAAAACTCATTCTCAGTGTGTGGTTCATTATTTTTTATGAGATTACTCTTGAAAGTTAGCTCTTTAAGTTACCTAGACTTACCCAAGAGGAATTAAGCTATTTGCTGCTGTGCTCAAAGAATTATGTAAAACACTAGACAGGTGTATGAACCAAGAATAGCAAGTTTTCACCTTTGAGCTAACTCCAACTTATCTGTTTTGATCTATCTTTTTGAAAGTGATCTTCCAAGGTACATAGGGTGTCTAATACATCCATTGGCAAGCTAAAAGTGCCCACCATATACTTATGGAGTTCATTTGGCTGGTCTAGATCAAGGATTTTGCAACACCTCTTCGTCTTCAAGCACATACCTATCCATCTCTTTAGAATGATGATAAATGAAGACGAACAAGAGGAAAGTGGAGAAGAGGAAAATGAAGATATTAATAAAGAAAATGATTAAAATGGATTATATCATAAGATAAAGTAGGTATATAAATATATATATATATATATATATATATATATATATATATATATATATATATGTACATCAAACATGTAATTAAATAACAAGAGATGAATTAGTCTGGTTGTAATAAATAAGTAAAGTAACAAATAAAATAAATGTATATGTTTTACTTATTCATGACCTTCTATTAATTTTAAATTTTGTTTCTTGTAGGGTACTGACAGAGATTTATGATCAGGTTGTTAGTAGGAAATCCTTTAGAGTTGATTGGACTGCTTGACTATCTTAGGTTTTAGAATGGACAATGAAGATTCCAATGATATATCCATTCTAGAGGGTAGCATTCGTGATAGATTTAGAGAGACATCAAGGAGTGTACCTGAACGAAGAACCTTAGATAGTTCTTTCATATCGACTTACTTGCTCCCTACACCCGAAAATGACGAAAGAATTCCTGCTGAGGAGTTTGTTAAAGATCGCATTACTAGTGAGACTTTGATCTCATCGTCAAACAAAGGGAGTGTATTTAGGTATCAAGCAGCATGAACATATGGAGAAAATGACACTTCAATGGACCGTGAACACTACTACATGACAGTGGACCCAACAGAACTCTTTGTTTATAGTCGCGACTTAGCAGAATATGCAAAAATTTTACAACAACTTGCCTTGTTCCGTAGGGAACGTGAAGGGGGGGAGCCGTCTTAAAGATAAATTAAAAAGTTGTCTTAAAACTATGTGTAAATACCATTTCTTTTAAAAATCAAGTTAGTTTTTTTTATGAAGAATAAAACCAAGAAAGATCTTCGGAAGTCAGCAAGGAGTCAATTAGCAATGTATATAAATAAAACCAGGTAATATTTTCCTTCCGAGTGACTATTTGTATATAAGTTCTTGTGAAATAATCTTCTGTTTTCTGCAGGATGACCAAGTTAGAGATGTTTAAAGAAAGAGTGATTGAAGATGAGAAGTTCAAGTGGTTTCTGACTTTATATTGGTGAGATGTTATTATTTTAGTTATTTTTCCCCTTGTATATATGTGCATGTATGTATATATGTCCATATGAGAAGACTACATGGGTTGGGCATATAACACGTAAAAGAATGCATAATTTAGAAAATTAAGTAGAACAAAAATCTCGTACCACTAATAAGATTACATGTGATGTATAAGGGCTGGGAATAATGACTAAGATTAGAGGACGAACTAGAACTTACGGGAACAAGACCTAGGAAAGTGAAGGGAAGACCTAAACTAAGTATCTGTTTATACTAGTGTTTATGAGACTTGATGAGTGAGGCACTTCGACTTCTGCTCTTGATGTCTCATCTGACCTGATCTTCAGACAGATTATGTCTTGAGAAAAGAGTTCTTATACCAGCCAGCTATCTATGTGTAGGTGTATGTGTCGTTGGGTGCTGTGATGAGCTAGTAGGCGGGTGGAACTACCGTGGTCGGGCGACCAGGGCCACGAGCTGATGCTAGTTGTGTCGTATGGCCTGACCTACATGTTGTTACACGCTCATACGGGTTGATAGGCAGGTGGAGTCACTTTGGCCGGGTGGTCAGAGCCAAGAGCTGACGTTGATTTCATATGAGGCTGACATTGTGCCTCGTGTGCTATGTCGGGTCGGTAGATGGGTAGGCTAAACCTGGTCGGGTGGTCAGGTCCACGAGTCGCATCCGATTTTGGCATAGGCCGATATGTATGGATAAGTAAATAAAGATAAAAACAAAAATATAAAGGCTGAGCTGGGACAGAGAATTAAAATAAAGAAAAATAGAATAAAAATAAGAGAAAAATAAGAAAAGGTCTACTGGAGGTTCGAATGATGGGAGATCAATAGGAAAGCCAAAAGCGAGTTCCATAAATCGAGTTAGCGAGGAATGGTATATGCAAATGCTATGGATAGGCTATTAGATCTAACTGGGTCGAGTTAACGAGAGAGCTAAGAAGTTTTCGATTTACTCATGTGATTTCTAGTCTAAGTGCATTAGTGTATTCTGATATGTTGTATGGGACGCTTTTGTCTACTGTATTCTCTTAATTTATATCAGGTATTAATGTATTTTCATATTTCATGCATCGAGTTAAATTTTCTTTGAGTTGTGCTTATTCGCCATGACTACTTTATGTTGGCTTGTGTTTATTGGTATGTTTGCAGGGTTGATTGGTACATCCGGAGGATGCAAAGGTTTAGAGGGGGTGGATGTGGTCGTGATTTGAAGATAGATTTGATGATCAAGCATGAAGTATTAGCTTAAAGGTCTACTAGGATGGTCTAAAGGGGTTCTAGGACACTATCAAAGAGACTCGGATGGCTACTGTGTGAAAGACACTTTGTATAAAAGCCATCGATTATTCTCTATCCGGTGATCTCTACCCTCGAGAAAAGAACTGTCATTGCATTCCGATGTCTAAGTGGTTGATTTGCATATGTTCTTGAATATTTAGTATAGATTGTTGTCTGTGATCTCCGTTTTTTTTTATGCTTACAAAAGACGTCAATATGGAACTGAAGGGGAAATTTTATGTGTCTATAGAAGCAGGAATGTATACAAAATCATTTATCACTTGTGTGTGCATACGTCTGGTTCTACGTACTTCTTGTTCTAATATGAAGGTTATATTGTATATATCTAATATATAAAGGAAAGGAGGCATGAAGTATTTGACGTAGAAAGCAAAGGACTTACGCATAATGTTTTGTTTGGAGAATATGTATCTTAACCTTTTATGGCAGATTACGGAGATCAGCGGCGGGGGGAGAAGCAATCATGTGGAGGAGAAGTTAAGATATTATCTTAGGAGAACTTCGGGTGAAGGGGGGATTCAGGCCGCTACTGGAGAGGGTATCTACTGCATATGGAAGACAAGCGAAAGAGAGAACCAGAGAGACATCGGACATACAGGGGCTCGACAACAGATATCGAAGAATAAGAGGGAGTTTGTTGCCTGTGGTTTTGCCCATCGTCATTAGAACAAAGCAGTAGGAGATCAATCGCTAAAAGGATGCATCCGTCCGAGCTGGTAAACTCATGAGATACTCAAGATAATAGTGCCATATGCGTTGTCTTCATTGTCAACAACCAGAACGCATATACATGCAGTCGACCGAGCAAAATGTTCTGCTCCAACTGCTGATGGATTCAATATGAGGATTATATGCTGCTCCCAGCAGCATCCGATAGTACTAGCTACTCATGAGCACAAAGCAATCCACTATCTCTGATATCTCAAACGAAGGCAGAGTGATGCTCAAAAGAAGGCAGAGTGATGCTCAAAAAGAAGGCTGATAGCTATTCCAGATATGAGGAATTGGTTCTGTTAGCTCTATGATCCGGCGGGAATACTCAATATGCTATGAGTCACAAGAATTCGGGCTATGATGGAAGAGAAATATGCAACTTATTCATTTTGGCGGCATTTCTGAGTGCTCTCAACATGCATAATAGTGGAGATTTTGGAGATTTTGATGATAGCGTCTTGATGGAGCAAAAGATCACGCTCAGTGCTTGGAGATCAGACACAATTTGAATCAGGGGATGCAAGACTTTTCTCGACTGTTCGTGGCGTTCCTTGAAACACTCTGCAAACTCATAACTCAGGAGTTTCTTCAGCTCTTCACATCGTGCGTGGTCTCGCGGTACAAAAGACCAAGTTGGACAGTGATTGTAGCCGACTCTTGAGGGACATCTTAGATGGCCTGCTTCAGAAGAGATTTGATAATAAACAATATTTAATTCAAGTATGTACAGCTGGCCTCCAGACCCATGCAAAGCTAAAAAATAAAAATAAAAATAAAAAATGAACGCACTTTAGCATATATCTTGGAGCTTTTGTTCTATATAATTTGTCCTACGAAACCAGAGCCTGCGTACATGATGTCAGAACAGCTGATGAAAGTGTTGTGATTATTTTGAGCCGTTTTACAAGCTGACAGCGGACAGCAATATACAACTGTGAGTCCAAACGCTTTTGAATAAATGTGAGCAATTGGAGGGATATATTTCAGGTCTCTTCTTTTGTTGTTCTTAGCTTAATGAGTGTTATTTTCCTTCATTGAAGTTCTCCGCTCTCACCATGAATTGTCTTGAAATACTTTGATGCATCTGACGCATTGTACATTAGTAGTCCACTTCAGGAAAGACTTTGTATTCCATAATGTTAATGAACATGTTACTTTTCCTCCTAAATCAAATTCGATGTTGTTATTTTGAAGATACCGTATAGATAAAATTTAGGTTGTTGCACTAAGTGGGCATGAATTTGGATCTATAACTTGGAGAATGCGTCTGAGGTATACCTATTTAACTTACGAAAGTAGTAAAAATCATAGGAGGCCTTAATGTGAGGTAACTTCAAGTATTAAAGGGTTGGTTCCTATACAAAAGAGAAAAAGGCATCAATTGCTTGTCTTTTAATTGCAAACGTATGTTAAGAACGTTTCTTCATTTATAGGAGTTCTCTAGGGCTTTATCAATTCATATTTTAATGTTGCCATCTCTCTCCTTTCCACAATCTCAACAACACCGCGTCAGTTCGGATGGACTGATGAGTGTCAACTTTCTTTTGACAGACTAAAATCATTGTTAACTTAGGCCCCCATTTTACAAGCACCGAATTGGTAATTGCCATTTCATGTCTTTGTGGATGCATCCGACAGTGCCATTGGAAGCATGTTGATGCATCAGACGGATAAATCGTTTTGTCCAGTATATCATGTGAGCCGCAGATTGGCTCTAGTAGAGCGTAACTATTCAGTTACTGAACGAGAGTGTCTTGGCTTAGCATATTCTGTGAAAAACTTTCGACATTATCTGTTGGGCAGACGCTTCACCTTCCACATAGACCATCTAGCATTGGTGTATCTGGTGCACCAATAGCATTTGGGAGGACGGCTAGCACGATGGGTCTTGCTACTTCAAGAATTTGATTACTCCGTTGTACATCGACCAGGGTCAGCTCATGCTCTTGCTAACTTTCTCTCTCGGTTGGATTCCGATGAGCCTCCAGAGGGAATTGATGATACAACACCAGCCATCTATGCAGCAGAGACAATACAAGATGATCAACAGGAATTACCGGTGTCGTCGAGATTTTCTCTCCTCTCTCACTCATGAAGGCCTACAGGAAACACATTCGGTGAAGGTAGCCTAAATTCCCTGAGAATTTCAAGATGCATCAAGGATGTCAAAGGGAGTTCACATGAAGAATTTGGAAGAAATTGAGCAAATCCAGGGTAGCAATCAAAGCTGGTCAAACTTTGGAAATTAGGGCAAAAATTTCAATGTCTCCAAATCACATGAAAATTCATATACTTGTAAAACCTATCAAAGGCAGTATATAGCCCGAATTTCACATGAAAATGGATTTTCTAGCACATTGATATGCCATGTGCATTTTGTAAAAAATGTAATTTTTCCACTTAGACCCTACAAAATTCTGTATAGGAATTTTTGTTGGCCATATGGTTTGGCATGTATAAAGACCATATATGGCTACATATTTGTACAAAGTTTCAAGGCTATCAGAGCTTCCTAGACACCTTAATGCCACCTTGCAAGCTTCCAAATGTAGTCAAACTTGTACAAGGAAGATTCAGATGGGAGTTTTTTTTGCATATTCCTAAAGGAGGCCTTTCAAAACATAGTCCAACAAACTTTTATCTTCATCAAAGGATATTTGAAGGGTCAAAGAGTTCAAAATCGAGTTTTCAAGGTCACCGCAGTTTTCTAGAATAAGAAAATTGAAGGCTTGAAGGGCTACCCCATGGCAAAATATGATTGAACCATGTTGTACGGTCAAGATGAGCTCATATTCAAGGGCGGAGATGCACTAAAGCATAAAGAAAGGAGGATCCACGAGTTTTTTCATCAAAGAAAACTTTTTTGACAATTAAAGATCAATAATGCAAAGTTTCTCCAAAAATGGAGCTAGATTTGATGATGATCTTGAAAGGGATCTAATAAAGAATGTGAATTTAGTTGACTATGTTCCACATATATATGAGTATGAGAAATTTCATGATTCTGAGTACGAAAATGAATGGAGAGACATAGGAAAGTATTTAAGTACACTAAAACCATTACCTACCTGGACTATGAATAGATTCCATAACATTAGGAAACGAGCTTATAACTTTTTCCTATGTAACGGTTATCTTTGGAGACATGCTAAGGATAAGGTTAAGAATCCACAACGAGTCCTAGGAAAAAGAGGGCTTCAATTGCAAGTAATGAATGAAATGCATGAGACATTATGGGCAGGTCATAAAGGATTTTTTGGAACATAGGAAAAAATTAGAAGTACCTATTATTGGCCTAGGATGTATGTTGACATTAGTAGCTATGTTTCTACATGTTCTACTTGTCAACTTCATTCATCAGTCAAACATAGAGATCCGTTGCATCCTACTTATCCACCTTGTATTCACTACAAGTGGGTAGTAGATCTTATAACTATGCCTAAATGTATTGACAAAATGTGTTACATTGTAATTGCAAGAGAAGACCTAACTAATCATGTAGAGGGACGTGCACGACAATCTAAGACCACTTACAATGTTTGCAAATTCTTGCTTGAAGATGTCATAAGTCGCTTTGGGCACATAGAGAAAGTAGTTGCCGATCATTGAGAGTTAAATGCGAGAGAAGCTAAAGAGTTCTTTGAGCGTCATTGTATTCGTTTGTCTCTCACTACTGCATATAATCTAGAGGCCAATGGTAAAATAGATAGAGGGCATCCACCTATTGTGAAAGCCATATTTAAAGCATGTAACGGTGACATCAAACAATGGCCTAGACTCTTACCTTTTGCACTTTGGGCAGATAGAATGACATGCACACGTACTACTGGATATATGCCTGCTGAACTCATGTACTGTAAAAAACCATTGTTTCCAATTTAGTCTCATATTTTTGCATGGTCAAATTTGCCTTCGTCTGAAAACATGTCTACTGATGATTTTTTGAGTTTGCACATTAAACAGTTAAAACAAGGTAAATTAAGACTTGATGATGCCGTTGAAAAATTAAGAGAATCTAGAATGAAGAACATGCATTATTTTGATAAAACTCGTCGATTGCATCCTAAGCCAATTGAAGTAGGAGATTGGATGCTCATTTATGATAGTACGTTTGACTCTCAATATGATGCACACAAAAAGCTCACTCAACGGTGGTTTGGGCCATACATTGTATCAAAAGTCAACAACAATGGTATATATGCTCTTTGTGAATTAAATGGTGTTGCACTAAAAACTTTGATTGTAGGTAAAAGGATAAAGCTATTCAAGAAACGTGATAATAACGAGTACATTTTGGATGATGAAATTGAAGAAGATGACAACAATGAGGCCGATTCATAAACAGGAGTATCCATGTTAAAAAAAAAAGTAAAATAAAAAAATGAAAATAAAAAAATAAAAAACATTATAAAAATATCATTAATTTTTCAAGTTCGTGTTGCTTTGTTTTTTTCATTCTATTTTTTTTTTCGTTCTTGTTTCATGCATGTTTGTTTTCAGTCTTTGCATTGCATTGCTATCCACATCACTTGAGTCAAAAAAAACAAAGCAAATGATGATTTCTCTACTTGTGTAAAATTGTATCTTAAGTAGTAATTTATTTACTAAGAAATCGGTTATAATCTAGGATTATGGAAAGATAGGGCATGTAGATTTGGAGGTTTATTTTGGTGACATGACTTTCATATATAAACATGCATATGTATCCTGTTTCGAAAGCATAATTGTTGAAGTTCTAGCTCTTACTACTACATGTTTCTACATCCTTAGTCCACCGCATAGCACTTGTATCGGAGTTTAAACGACTGTTCTCCATCATAAAAAATGGTTGTACCTTGTATCGGGGTTTAATTTTTCTCCGTCATCAAAAAAAAAAGTTGCTACATGTTACCAGGAAGTTTACACTTTCTTCCATCCCAAAAAAGTGATTGTAACCATAAAGTTTCCAAATCATCATCATCATTCAAAAAAAAAAAGAGAGAGCAAGCCAAAGGAAGATAAAGAGGCATAGTAGAATAAATAACGGGATATATAGGTAGATTTATGCATTAGTGGAGTTTAATTAGATTTCCTTGCATGCTATTAGAGAAAGAGCATATTCATATTTATGTAGGAAAGGAGTTGATCTAAAATAAGCTAAAGATGAACGATGTCTCTTGAGATCCTAAATCTTTGTTTATAATCGTATTTAAGGTAGATTGCTTTATGAAATAGGTACAAATTTTTCTTCAAGATGAGAGGAACTGATGCTTAAAACGACTCAATACATCCACTTCCACTTCATATTGATGCTTGTTTGTTGTCAATGTTGCTTGTTCATTTGCATATATGTTGCCTATTTATTCATGCATATTCATGTTGCGTGTTTCAATTCTTTCTTTCATGCAAATTTTGCTTCATATCACGTTGCCTACTCATTCATGCATATGATCATTTTTTCCTTCCTTGTATGTTGGCTATAAAACAATTTGATGCCTCGAACATTTTGTTTTTCACAGATACTAGAGTGGCGCTTCCGGAGGAATTGCAGGTTTAGTGGGGGCGAATGTCGTCGAGATTTTCTCTCCGCTCTCACTCATGAAGGCCTAGAGGAAACACATTTGGTGAAGGTAGCCAGAATTCCTTGAGAAGTCCAAGATGCATCAAGGATGTCAAAGGGTGTTCACATGCAAACTTTGGAAGAAATTGAGCAAATCCAGGGTAGCAGTCAAAGCTGCTCACACTTTGGAAATTAGGGCAAAAATTTCAATGTCTCCAAATCACATGAAAATTCATATACTTGTAAAGCCTATCAAAGGCAGTCTATAACCCGAATTTCACATGAAAATGGATTTTCTAGCACATTGATATGCCATGTGCATTTTGTAAAAAATGTAATTTTTCTACTTAGACCCTACAAAATTTTGTATAGGAATTTTTGTTAGCCATAAGGTTTGGAATGTATAAAGAACATATGTGGCTACATATTTGTACAAAGTTTCAAGGCTATCCGAGCTTCCTAGATACCTTAATGCCACTTTGCAAGCTTCCAAATGTAGTCAAACTTGTACAAGGAAGATTTAGATGGGAGTTTTTTTTTTGGATATTCCTAAAGGAGACCTTTCAAAACATAGTCCTACAAACGTTTATCTTCATCAAAGGATATTTGAAGGGTCAAAGAGCACAAAATCCAGTTTTCAAGGTCACCGCAGTTTTCTAGAATAAGAAAATTGAAGGCTTGAAGGGCTGCCACATGGCAAAATATGATTGAACCATGTTGTACGGTCAAGATGAGCTCATATTCAAGGGTGGAGATGCACTAAAGCATAAAGGAAGGAGGATCCACAAGTTTTTCCATCAAAGAAGACTTTTTTGACAGTTAAAGATCAATAATGCAAAGTTTCTCCAAAAATAGTGGATTATCATATCCAAATTGATGTCAGCACTGATCCGACGGTCCATATCATCCCCAAATCCAATGGTGGAGAATGAAGGTGCCTAAATTTCACTCCTTTACACTAGATTTGATAGAAAAAAAAATTCCAAGCCATTGATTTGATTAATCAAATGGTTGTAATCAAAAGTAGTGATCCTAGAGTTGAGAGTTGGTTTCTCTAGATCCAAGGGCCCAAATTCATTCAAAAAACTATATAAACCCCCCTCCAAACTCCTAGAGAATCATTTTTAGGCATCCATAGGGCTCTTGCTAGCTTAAGCTTTCCTTGAGACAATCACCCTCGGTTGAGCGAGTGAGGATCCAAGGTGGGCTAGTATGAGTATAGTACCTAATTTCAAATTTAAGTTAGAACTCCAATCTAGGATAGGCTCTTGAAACTAGCATCTCTATCTTGACTCACCCTCCGTGGAGCGTGTGAGTGAGTTAGAGCTGGTTTTAATGAGTCTTGGACTTCTTTAGTTAGACGTTACAAGCCTAGACATACATAGGGTCAATGAAGTAGAACTCATCTTCTTACGTGTGACATTCGGTTGAACTTTCATGGTTTGAAGGTCGGAACCGCCTTTGATTAGTAGACTGCTTAGCTTGACCTATCAGGAAAATCTTATACATGTATCTTAATTCAAATCCTTTTTATTCATGTCACTTGTCACTTGTCTCTTGTTTCTTGTCTCTCAGTCTCTTAAATATTTTTACATGTCTTCTATTTTCTTCTATGTGTGAGAAAGCTCCGCAGTATTGCGTTGAACTAGTGAGGATGTTTCATTGAGCTTGTGATTAAACTCTATCATCATAATTCACTTGCATGCATATAATCCATACATACCCATACATATTGATTAGTTTCTGAAAGTGTATAAGAAGCTCCAATATTGGACCATTCTTCCTTTTGAAACTGATTTATGTGTCTGGATTCCATCTATTCTCCTCATGCATACATGTCATGTAAGGAAGACTATGCATATGGATTAGAGTTAGGAAGTGTTTAAGAAGCTCCTTCAATAGACCATTCTTCCTTCCAAATTTGATTCATGTGTATGGTTCTCTTTCATTCTTATCAGTCATGTTCATAAATCTAGCTTGCACTCCTACATTCCCATTCCCATAATCATTTCAACATCTCTCTCTTTTCCATACTCAACATTAATTTCACTTTCATGTGTTTAAACCTTCTAACATTCGTTAGCTTCATACACCCTGTGTGTGCCACGACCGGACCCGATCCACCCGGATTGCGATCACCTCCACACCGGTACCCTCTTCTTACTATGACACCTTGGTTTTGTTCTTCACTAGTGGATGTCCGCCTGGTATGATTTCTTCAGCTGCTTGACGAAGACTCCCCACGTACAGTCGACACTTTCAGTTGATTGTCGGACAATTATATTACATGGACCACTCAAGAGTATTACTCATATGTGTCCCCCCACATAAAATTGCTTCAGTCCTTACCATGGCCCATAGTGCCCCAATCGAAGGACATTTTGCGACTGACCTGACTCATCGGAAAATTCTCTGGAGTGGATTGTGGTGGCCCACTATGTATCGTGACGTCACCAAATATGTACAATAGTGCGATGCGTGTCAGCATTCTGGTCAACCTTTACAGCGACACTACTTCCCTCTCCAACCCATTGTGCCTCTGGAACCCTTTCAGAAATGGGGTTTTGGATTTCATAGGACCAATTACACCTCCGACAACAGTCACCAATAATAGATATATTCTGACATGCATTGATTATGCAACGAGATGGGTCGAGGCATGGGCTCTCCGATCAGCTACAATGGCTGCGATTGTTAAATGCTTAATGAAGGATATCTTTCTGCACTATGGGTTACCCTTGGAGATAGTAACTGATCAAGGTATGCACTTTGCAAATATGTTAATGCAAGTGCTTACGAAAACATTCCAGATTGTGCACACATTCAGTTCTCCCTATTACCCACGAGCAAATGGACTTGCTGAGAGTACCAACAAATCTCTTTTAAACATCTTGAAGAAATTGGTGTTAGATTACCCAGAGAGATGGGACCAATTTCTACCTGCTGTACTATGGGCTTATCGTACCACATACAAAGTGGCGACCAGAACAACTCCTTTTAAGTTGGCATATGGATTGGAAGCAATTGCTCCGATGGAACTCATGGTTCCCAGTCTGCGTATGGCCCTTGAACGGAAGCTATTATCGAAGAATTTTTTCCTTTTCGATTGGAGGCTTTATGGTCCTTGGATGAACAGTGTCTGGAGAGTTTCCTGGTGATGCAAGAAGTGCAGTTGAGACAAGATAAAACCCATGATCATTTCCTCAAAACCCTTGTGTTATTAAAGTAATTAAAGAATGGCCTAAACCTCAATCAGTGGATGATGTCCGTTCGTTTTTAGGATTAGCTAGCTTTTATCGAAACTTTGTAAAGGGATTTGAGCAGGTGGGCATCTCAAAAGATGATTGTGATTGTTATGTCTCTACTAAGCCTGATGTTAGGTCTGATTGCTCAAGCCTGCATCTTCATGAGTCACTCTATTCGTTTGTTTGCCGAACAAGCAAGATAGGGAATTGTCCTCAGCCTTTTATTGTTAGTCTTCCTTAGTTGAGAGCATCAGGTTTGCATCATGATTTCCCAAGATGGTATCTTTACTTTGACCATTCTACACTTATCATGCACCTCGTAATAAGAATCAAAGAATCAAATTTGAAATGATATATTTATTGACATCATTAATTATTTGTATTATTTTTATATCAAGTAGTTATTCCACCATTTTTGCACGTTGGATGTATTTTTCCAATTTCATTCAAAAAAGGCTTTTTTTTTTATCATTCACTGGAGGACTGATAGGGTTGCAATTTGGATCCATTGATGATCATTTATAGCAGCTATTTGGATAATGTAGCAAGCTAGAAAGACCCTAGTCTGCATAACTCATGGATCCAAAATGGACTTGTCCATCTTAGCTTCAATTTACCCATCATGTGTTTCATTTTGGAATGAAAAAATAGCACTATTTCACTGGGCCAAACATTTTTTGTCTACAAAATCCTATCATGCCATTTTTTTCTAATCTACACTTCCTGCAGTAATAGGAAACTCATATACCCATGTTCATCTAGTTGGCATAGCTTATCCATCTTGTATGTGCAAGAGTCTTCTAGTAATAGATGCTTTTGTACCACAATCTGGAGACTCGGAAGAACAAATTCAAATGGGAAAATTGTTGCTTGGCTGTAATAAATTTTGAATGAAGTACTTCCCACAGAAACCTTATATGAAGTATGTGTTGGTGCATTTTACCCAAGCCTACATGCTTGATATGTTTGATATCATCCTCAATTGTAAGTCAGATGAGTATTCATGTGAACACCTCTAGTAAACGAGTTCATTTTTATCTCTTGTAATTTAAAAAAGAAAAAATGAAAAGGATGGCTTACCTCATGCATGATGTAAAAGAAAATTCGTGGCTATAACTATCAAAATCATGAATTTTTGAGCTGAGGGAATATTTCCTAACTTTGGGGATCACTTTTAGGTGGAGCCATTCGAATTCGAATTCAAAACTCCCTCCAAGAATAGCTTTAAAAGGAGCAAGAAGGAAGAGGCGATTAGCAAGCCTTGTACGTGACCACTTCATGTCATTTTGTAGAGATTGAAGAGCTTACTCCATAGCTCTATCATTCTACTCCCATTGTGCAAAGATTCATTGCCAATGTGGTTGTAATCATATGTGAATCTATACATCTATCACCATTTACTTCTCTGTTTTGTTCTCTGCTATACTCACTCAGAGCACTACCTTCAGAAGGTCATATCTAGAGTTCTGCTCATCCTTTTTCAGTGTTTTAATGTGCGTTTGATAGCTCTCACTATCTTATTAGTACTTATAAATTATCATGGTCATTAAAGTACTAGTTTTGAAGATATCTGCAATTTACTGCTCACTGGTCTATCTCTGCAGAGCCCCCAAAATGGTGGGCATGTTCCAGACTTTGTAAAATTTTGTTCTCAAAGCTCAGTCCATCATTTGAAGTGTTTTAGCTTAGATTGGGAAGCTTTCTAAGTTATGTGCTATGCCCAAAAGGAATTTTTCTAATTCCTACTAGGTTCAGAGCACTGTTTATTTTTTCCAGCAGGTGTATGTCTAAAAATAGCAAGTTTTGGGAGCTAGTCATCTTGCAACTAGTTTGTCTTGACTTAAACTTTTGGGATACATGTTCCAAAGTACTTGGCTGATATTTTGGTGGATTTAGGAAGCCTAAATAGTCTACTAATCAACTCTGAAGTCTTAGTTGGCTGGTGTGAAGCTGGTTGTAGCAGCACCAACTCATGTTTGGATTGCATCCAGCATCTCT
This sequence comes from Ceratopteris richardii, assembly GCA_020310875.1. Taxonomy (NCBI): domain Eukaryota; kingdom Viridiplantae; phylum Streptophyta; class Polypodiopsida; order Polypodiales; family Pteridaceae; genus Ceratopteris; species Ceratopteris richardii. Next base: position 131,538,946 of record CM035413.1, read on the forward strand.
CTTCACAGTGGTATCAGAGCATAGTCAAGAAACATGGGAGATGGATTTCCATCAACAATTGACAAATTGGATCAAAACAACTACCCGGCATGGTCTCTAAGGATGGAGGCTTACCTTCAAGGGAGGAATTTATATGGATTCATATCCGGAGATGAATCAATGCCAACCATGAGGAACAAAGGGCAACCATCACATGAAGAAGTGGAAGGACTTTCGAATTGGTGTTCGAAGGATGCACTTGCAAGGTCCTATATTCTAAACTCAATCTCTGATTTTCTTTTACCTCATGTCAAGGGATGCAAGACATCAAGAGAGACTTGGAATGCACTTGCTTCTTTCTTCTCTTCCAACACTCGAGCAAGGAAGAACCAATTGTGGATGGAGTTCACAACAATGAAGAAAAGGCCAAAGCAAAATGTGACTGATTATGTCACAAAGATGAAGGAGATTCCCGACCCACTTGGGAAGCATTGGAGAGGTAATTGAAGAGGAGCAAATCATTAGACAAATCAAAAATGGAATCAAAGCAAACGACAAGTGGGAGTCATTCACAACAGCCATGGATTTATACATGGATATGCATGTACCCGACCTCAACACACTCATGGGCCAACTCTTCACTCATGAAGCAAAGATTAACAAAGGTGGTGAGTCCTCAAGAGGTAATCAAACTTCAGCCTTATATTCGGATAAAGCTAAGGTCAGGCACAAGTCCAAGAATAGGAAGAATGAAGATGAAGGTAGCTCTTTCCAAGCAAACTTTGCAGGTAGAGGAAGAGCTAGAGGAAGAGGCAAGGGTGGAAAGCAAGGCACGGGGAGATTCCAATCATCTCAAGCTTGCAATATATGTGGCTTATCTAACCATACTACTAAAGAATGTTTCAGGAATCCAAGGAACTCAAGAGGAAGATGATCCAATAGAGGTGGCTATGGATCAAATAGAGGTAGATACAATGGAGGCTACAACAACAACAACTACTACAACAACAATTACAACAACAACAACTATCGAAGTGGCCATAGAAAAAGAAGAGATTACAATAACTATGCAGAGGACCAAAGTCAAGAAGATTCATTATTGATTATGAATCTATCAGCGAAGAAGGGTAAGGATGATGATCACATATTTTACATTGATTCGGGATGCGCAAACCATGTAGCAGGAAATGTGGCTTTACTGATTTGGAAGATCCTCATAACAAGCATGAAGTAAAGACAAGAGATGAAACAAGGCACTCAGTGGAGAAGATAGGTAATGTGAAGAGATCAGATGGGAATATGAACCTCTTAAGCAAAGTCTTGTATGTCCCTACAATTACCAAAAAATTAATAAGTGTTGGACAGATTGTTCAAAAAGGATTGCAGGTTAGATTCAACCGATTTGGAGCATATGTTGAAGACCCAAGGCAAGGCTTTCGAAGGATTGCCAAAGGAGAAAAGACAGGAAGGCTTTTCACTTTTGAAGTGGAAGATACAAAGAACATAGCTTTGTTTAGCTATGGATCTCAAACTCCAACAGAGTTGGAGATATGGCATAAAAGGCTTGCTCACATTGGTGAGAGGACACTCCAACAAATTTGCAGGGACCAAAGTGTACTTGGTTTGCCTAATATCACAAGGCAACACATGATTTGTAAGTGTGAAGCTTGTCAACTAGGCAAGGCTCATAGACAACCTTTCAATAAGAAAGGATATATGTATCAAAATCCTTTGGATCTAGTGCACACGGATGTGTGGGGTCCAAGTAAGGAGCCATCTATATCAGGCTCAAGATATTATGTGTCTTTCATAGATGATTGTAGCAGGTGGATCATTCTGTTTTTCATGAAGCACAAGGGTGAAGTGTTTAATTGCTTTAAGAAGTATATTGCTCTTGTTGAAAACCAAACAAGTAGGACTTTGAAAAGACTCAGATCATATGGTGGAGGAGAATACTTCTCTTCTGAATTTGATGCCTTCTTGCATGAAAGAGGCATTAAAAGGGAAGTCACTACAAGGTATACACCCAAACTCAATGGTGTAGCAGAGAGGAGGAACAGAGCTATTGTCGAAGTTGCAAGGTCCATGCTCAACGAAAAGGGATTGCCAAACTACCTATGGGTAGAGGCTGTGTCTACAGCCACATATCTCATAAATAGACTTCCATCTAAGTCACTAGATGGAACCACTCCATATGAAGTGTGGAATGGAAGAAGACCTAGTCTAGAGCATTGCAAAATCTTTGGATGCTTAGCCTATGCTCACATTCCTTCTCAAGTAAGAGGGAAACTGGATCCCAAGGCAGAGAAGTGTGTATTCATTGGTTATGATCAAAACCAAAAAGGATATAGATTGTACAATCCAACCAATAAAGGATTTTCTGTGAGTAGAGATGTAATTTTTGATGAAAACAAATCATGATTTGATGATGACAGGAAAGTGAAGCTGCCTTATGACTTGGATGAAGACTTTCCATCACTTCAACCAAAGGAACCAAAGCAGATTGAAGAAAGTGATTCGGAGATTGACCTAGAAGACGTGGAAAGACTAAAGCTATGGAAGAACAAAGGTAAAGCAAAGATGCAGGATGCTACATATGGACCCGAGAGCTCACATCAACCACTTAGAAGGTCTTCAAGGGAGAAGAAGAAACCAGAGAGGTTTGGGTATGATACTTCTTTGGTCACCAAGCACTCCATATACATTGCAAAGGATTCAACCAATGAAGAACCTACCACATTCAAAGAAGCACAAAGCAAGAAAGCTTGGAGAGATGCAATGGATGAAGAAATGGAAGCCTTGAAGGAGAATGACACTTGGGAGCTTGTACCTAACAAGCCATCTATGAAGGTAATTGGATCTCGATGGATATACAAAATCAAGAGGAATCCAAATGGAAGTATAAATAGACACAAAGCAAGGTTAGTTGCTAAAGGGTTTGCTCAAACCCATGGTATTGATTATGAGGAGACTTTCTCTCCTGTTGCAAAAATGCCTACAATTAGGGTTCTCATTAGTCTTGTTGCTTCTAGAAATTTGAATCTCTATCAACTTGATGTAAAGAATGCTTTCATGAATGGATGGATTTTTGAGGAAGTGTATATGGCACAACCTCCTGGATATGAGGATGCACATCATCCTAACTATGTATGCAAACTAAAGAAAGCTTTGTATCGATTGAAGCAAGCTCCAAGAGCTTGGAATTTCAGATTGGACTTATTTGTAGGACCAAGGATTCAAAGATAGCAAGGCGGATACGTCTTTGTTCATAAAGAGGAATGGATCTGAAGTGATCTATTTATGTGTGTATGTTGATGATATTATTATCACAGGTAATGATCTTGAAGGAATCAAACAGGTAAAGAGTCAAATGAAGGAGGAGTTCAAAATAAGTGACCTCGGACCACTCACTTATTTTCTTGGATTGGATTTGATCTACTCAGATTCAGGTATATACATCACACAAAGGAAGTATGTGCATGACATGCTCGTCAAGTTCAAGATGGAAAATACCAAGTGTGCAGGTACACCTATGGAGCAAAATCATAAGCTTAGTGCTTATGAAGGAGAGCCAATTGAAGACATCACAAGCTATCAAAGCTTGGTTGGAAGTTTGAACTATGCAACACTCACAACGGTGCATATATGCTATAGTGTTAGCATATTGAGTCACTTTATGCATAAGCCGAGAAGACCACATATGGAAGCGGCCAAGAGAGTCCTCAAGTACCTAAAGGGGACCATGAATGAAGGTTTTTTTTATTCATTTACTTCAGATATTGAGCTAAAGGTCTACTCAGATGCAGATTGGGCCGGATCTAGAGATGATAGAAGAAGCACATCCGGGTATATATCACTTGCACGTTCAAAAATCATTTCTTGGTCATCGAAGAGGCAACCAACCGTGGCATTATCTTCTACCGAAGCTGAATATAGAGGTTTGGCTAATGCAACTCAAGAAATCATGTGGTTAAAGTCTTTGTACACAGATCTTGGACTTCATTCTTCAACACCTCACATTTTTGGTGACAACACAAGCTCACTACATCTAGCAGCTAATCCGGTATACCATGCTAGAACCAAGCATATTGAAGTCCACTACCATTATGTAAGGGAGAAGCTAATGAGCAAGGATATTCAACTATCTTATGTCTCTACAGATATGCAATGTGCAAACATGTTGACTAAAGCTCTTGATGGTACAAAGTTAAGTAGATTCAATTTGATGATTGGCTTGCAGGAAATCAAGGACAATTGAAGACTTATTTGGAGGCCAAGCATGTTAGGCTTCAGGGGAAGTTGTTGGTGCATTTTACCCAAGCCTACATGCTTGATATGTTTGATATCATCCTCAATTGTAAGTCAAATGAGTAGTCATGTGAACACCTCTTGTAAATGAGTTCATTTTTATCGCTTGTAATTTAAAAAAGAAAAAAGGAAAAGGATGGCTTACCTCATGCATGATGTAAAAGAAAATTCATGGCTATAACTATGAAAATCACGAATTTTTGAGCTGAGGGAATATCTCCTAACTTTGGGGATCACTTTTAGGTGGAGCCATTCGAATTCGAATTCAAAACTCCCTCCAAGAATAGCTATAAAAGGAGCAAGAAGGAAGAGGCAATTAGCAAGCCTTGTACGTGACCACTTCATGTCATTTGGTAGAGATTGAAGAGCTTACTCCATAGATCTATCATTCTACTCCCATTGTGCAAAGATTCATTGCCAATGTGCTTGTAATCATATGTGAATCTATACATCTATCACCATTTACTTCTCTGTTTTGTTCTCTGCTATACTCACTCAGAGCAGTACATTTAGAAGGTCATATCTCGAGTTCTGCTCATCTTTGTTTAGTGGTTTAACATGGGTTGCATAGCTTGCACTGTCTACTTTCTACCTATAAATTTTCATGATCATTGAATTAATAGTTTTGAAGATATCTGCAATTTACTGCTCACTGGTCTATCTCTGCAGAGCCCCGAGAATGGCGAGCATGTTCTAGACTTTGTAAAATTTTGTTCTCAGTGCTCAGTCCATCATTTGAAGTGTTTTAACTTGGATTGGGAAGCTTGCTAAGTCTATTTGCTATGCCCAAAAGGAATTTTTCTAGTTCCTACCTGGTTGAGAGCACTGTTCATTTTTTCTAGCAAGTGTATGTCCAAAAATAACAAGTTTTGGGAGCTAGTTATCTTGCAACTAGTCTGTCTTGACTTAAACTTTTGGGATACATGTTCCAAAGTACTTGGCTGATATTTTGGTGGATTTAGGAAGCTTAAAGGGTCTACTAATCAACTCTGAAGTCTCAGTTGGCTGGTGTGAAGCTGGTTGTAGCAGCACCAACTCATCTTTGGATTGCATCCACCATCTCTCTTCACAGTATGGTATGTCGAAAGCACTATAGGAATTATGATCTGCCATTGATCTATAAAATAAAGCAGCATTTTCTGCAACATGTGCAAATGAACTTTATTGGTACTCTCCAGTAATCCATTGGCCCGGGGATAGTAAGGGGAACTAAATTTATGTTTTATTTGGTAGTCGATCGTCAATTTCTATATCAATTGATTCAAAAAATGCATGCCTCGGTCAAACAGTAATTTGAAAGGTAATCCAAAAGGTGGAAACATTTCGTTCTAAATTTTTTGAGCTATTGTCCATGCCATAGCATTTTTGGTAGGCTAGACTTTCGCCCATCTAGTACAATAATTTGTACATGTTAGAATATGGAGTGCTCGAGTTTTAGCTACTAGTGGTTGAACTAGGGCAATAAAGTCTAGACCCCATTTTTGGAATGGTTTCAACAAAAGGATGGACTCCAAGCTCCTTGTGATAGAGTTGTCCCATGATGAGGCTTAACTAACGGCTACAAAGTCCAAGCTTTTTCCACACTACTAGCTGCAAATAGGAAGGTGTGGCTCCATTTTCCAAGAATCTAAGCATTTCTTCATACCAAGTTGGAAATATGTGTGAAGCATCTTCAAATTCTACAACCTTGAAAAGTCAGCATATGAAAGATTATCATCTATGCCTGCTGCTCGTTCCTCATGATAAATACCAAATAGAAAGTTAGTGATTACATGGCTTGCTCCTCATTAATGTACAATATCATATTCTAACTATTGGAGTAATAAAACCCATCTAGCTGATCGGCCCACCAGATTCTACTACATTACCAAATAAAGGAGTGCACTTTTGTCCTCATGAAAAGTGAAAGACTTACCCAATAAGCAATGCCATAATTTCTTAATTGAGTTAATTAAACTAAGGCATTCTCATTTAGTAGTTTAGTATTCCTATTTTGGGGAATATAATCATTTAGTGGCATAATTGATGGCTCGGAACCAATTTTGCCCCTCCTTCTGCATGAGCACATTTCCAATGGCCTTATCAAATGCATCTACAAATACATGAAATGGTTCCTTTCGGTCTAGTGCTTTCAAGATAGGTTCTTTGGCGAGCATCTTTTGTAATCCTTTAAAAGCTAATTGGTCCTTCTCTGTCCACTTGAATTCCCTTTGTTGAACATGTGCTAATTTGTTAAGAGATATTGCAGTATATGCCAGTCCTCACAAGTGCCACCCATGCCATTATACTTGGCCTAGGAACTATAAATCCCCTTAAGGATTCCAAGGTGCTGGCGTCTCTAGTATGACCTTTATGTTATCCGGATCAACGACAATACCATTACACAAAATGATATGATCGAGTAATTTTCCACACTTTACTACAAATGCTAATTTATTAGGGTTAAGGTAGAGCTGCATCTTCTAGCATGCATCAAAACCTCCCTGGAGATGTTTAAAATGTGCATCCATTTTTCTGGAAACCAAGAAATCATCCAAAATAATGTCCATGAAGGACGTAAGGTATGGGGCGAACATTTGTCTCATACGTCACTAGAATATACTTGGTGCATTCCTCAGTTCCAACCACATTAGTATGCACACTAATAACCCCCCAATGTTCATAAATGTTTTATTTGGTATATCCTCATCCAACATGTAAACTTGATTATAACCAATGAAATTGTCTAAGAATGAATACATCTCTCTACATGCCACTTTGTCTAACATTCTATCTAGGAACGACAACAAGAAGGGATCTAGTATTGTAGACACATTCAGCTTCTAGTAGTCCACACAAATCCGTAACTTCTTTTTTTTCCTCGGTACAATTATTATCCGTGATACTCACTCCAGGTTTTCAATAGGAAGAATATATCCTACTTTAATTAAATGGTCCAACTCATGCTTGACCTGTTCCACAAAATTGGGATTCATGCAATACCGTTGCTACATCACTGGAGTGGCATCTGGTTTGAGAAAAATTATGTGATCTTATGATACGGGGTTTAAACCTTTCACGTTTGTGTAGGTCCATGCAAACACATCTTTATATTACTGTAGTAATGCAATCAAGGCCATCTAGAATTCTAGAGCAAGATCCACACAAAATCCTACGGTCTTAGGTTCTTCAATTCACAACTTCTAGTGAATCTTCTTTGACACATATTTTTCCAATATCCATAGGGTCTTACATCACCGGATTTGCATTTTTATCTTCCTCTATTTCCAAAGGCTCAGTGTAGATAGAGGCCTCCACAGACTCAACTAACAACTGGGTTGACATCAACAACTTCAATGTCAATAAGTCTCTATTAGCTTCTCCGAATCGTTGCTCTTCATTCTCCTCTAGTCCATCCATCATATATAGGGGTTCTTCTAATAGCAGTTTATTTTTTGGAGAGCAATATTTCTCATCCTCTAGCTCAACCAAAACCTTTGCATGTCCCTTCCAGAATGTAATTGTCTTTGCATCCGACTTTTGTTGTACCTTGGCATTCCGCAACCAAGGTCTTCCCAATACTAATTATAATCCAAGTTCTTTCCTTTAAGTTCAAGTACAAAAAATGTAATTAGGAATACCACCTGAGAAATCTTGATTGGTTTGTCTTTAATCAACCCCATGGGCTCCATGAGAGTGATCAGCCATCCGCACTAAAAATGGAGCTAGTTGGATGCTATTCTAGCCCACATGCTTACACGTAGTTATAGAAGCAATGTTGATGCCTGATCCACCATCAATCAAAACCTTGGGGATAGCCTTGTTTTCTTACCGTATATTAATAGTATGGAGTGCATAATCGGCTACCCTCTTTGTAACATCTTTTACCATACTAACTATGGGTTCTAGAATCGGGTCCGAAGAATATCTCTTTAGCAATTGCTTTTGTAACTTCTCTCGAAAGGTCCGAATGAGTTCTAGAAAGGCACCCAAGGGTAATTGAATTTATGAATTATGCATTAGATGTCAGGATGTACTATATACTAGAAGAGACCTACCATTGTGGTTTCTTTCTTCTACAAACATCTGCTCCCATAATCTGCTACCAAGCCCTTGGCTACTAGGAGTTTACATTTGGGTTTCAGGAACTGCAAACTTGGTTGAGTGTTCTGTGTTTTCCCCTTCTTGTTGAGTTGCTCTATATTCTTGAGTTGGTATACTTTGAAGATTCTTCTTACTCATTTTACTATGCCAAACTTTACTCTCACCGACCTCTGGAATAGGCTTAGGATCAACATAGTATGGTGGATATTCCTGATCCCACTCAACTTCTTTCTTTGGTGGTTGCTTTTGCTCCACTAGTGCGTAATGAATTGGTTTCTACATATTGTGGTATTCGTGCTATGACCTCATAACAACTCAAAGAATTCATGTAGTAATTCTTTGGAGGCACATCCTTTGTCCAAAAAGTGTCTCATTGTGGATCAAAAATCTGATGCATACTATTCCACCATCCCTTTCCAAATCATGTATTGTAAAGTAGCATAAAGTTTTGAAATACTTTTAGCAGTCTCAAATCTTTCCAAAAATGTCTCTTTCAAATCATCACATTTTGGAAAATGATCAAGGGGATGCTCGATCAACCATTTGACCACATTGCCAACCAAATTGTCTTGAAATACCTATAACTTCTAATCTTCATCTTGCAACTATTAGTGATTACAAGCATACTAATTTTCAAAGATCAACACATGCACATCCGGATCCTCATTTGGTCGTCCATAGAAGTGGGTGTAATTTATCCCGGAAGTGGATTCCTATTCCATATGCTATCTTTAATCTCATCTTCCAATATTTGGAGTTTAGTGCAAGGTACCAATGCTAAAGCCCAATCCGTTTGGGGTTTGTCGCTCCCACTTTGCCCTAAGTCCGTAGTGCACTCTTCTTCCTGCTATGGGCTCTGCTAGTCATTTCTATTGAATTCCCCTTGCGAGGAAGCTTTGCCTACTTTTCCATTCCTCCACTCAAAGATCCAATCCTCCAAGATAGCTAGTGGTAAAATGCCATTCTCTATCCATCTTAACATTCCTCTTGAATATTTGTGGCTTTTGCAATTGAGATATCTTAAGATTTATGAATTCTAGTGTTTGCTGAATAAATTCATCCCAATACTTGTTGCATTGATCATTGTGCAGGTGCTCTTTACTACTCACTAACGACATAATTTTAAACTGCACTACATTTCAAAACAAACCCCATCCCATCATGGTCGGCAAAATTTGTTGGTTGTCTCCTCTTTAACAAAATAGCACACTATCCAAACGTTGGGTACGAGAATGGGGATTATGAATGCACTACCGCAATCACAACATGCGTTTGGATTTGTCAACTTAATAGTACACACTTATAGACTTCTCATAAACAACATCACATAGTGAGAATTAAAGTACTTCAGATTAATTTCAGAGTTCAAAACACATATCTATGGAAAATTGATCAATGATCATTACATACAGATTTGGTTTACTGTCTGCAATCTGTACATCACATTTTAATACTTCTGTGAGACTTTTCGAAATACACCATTCTACATAGATAAATATCTCTAAATACTACACCATTCTCCTTCCTTCTCTCTTGATACTACTTTGCAATGTTCCAAACTTTGGGATTAAGAAACACCATATTTTCAAAAATTCATGAAATCTCCGTAGAAAAAAAACCCTCTACATTACAAGCTAATTTACAAAATCGTGGTCAGTCCATTGCAACGGCTAACAAGACGATTTTATGGATAGAGATGACATCTTCTTCTTTATGGATTTGATTCAACCAAAGAGAGGGAACAACTCTATATAAGAAGTTATGCATACGTGTCTTAATTGTAGTCCCCTAGTGTTGTTGACACAATGAACTTGTTCCCGAATCTTGCGCCTGTTTTAGATGATGCATGAAGGGTCTCCCTAGATCATTTCATATTTTCTTGCCTTTCCAAATTGACATATACCCAAGGTATGTTCAAACTCCATAACATAGGTTGTAATTGTGACATTTTCCAATAGGCCCAATGGGTGTTTAACATGATGATCTACCAATTTTAGATTCTTTATGTTGAAGGTGGCCCATATTGATTGTGCGAAGGCCGATGAGCAGATTACTGATGTCTAGGACAATAGGATTCATATCTATTTTGATATTTCTATGTGTGTATTGATTTGATTGTTGATGATCTCTTTGATACTCTAGTTGAGCCTATTGATATTGTTGAATTTGATGATTATAAGACATGTGAATACTCTTTTGCTAACTTACAGCTTGATTTTTATAGAAACAGTCAGTGATGGCATCATTATTAATATTCTTTTCCATGTCAAATAAAAAGATTCTCCTCAATTCGGTTGTGCCCTATAGGATTGATCTTGTGTGGATCCTACCATGGAACTCTGCCTATATTATTATCTTTTTGTGCCCGTCCACACACTCCCTCTACTGATTGAATGCTCCCAACCGTATCTTTTGTGAGTGGCACACTTGCCTCCATCTTTGCCGTTCCTCACTCTAATGGACAAGTATTCCGACGACTGTTCACTTCTTTGGAGATCTTTTGTCTACTCACTCTTATCCAAGGGACAGGAGTGCACATGAATCCATTCGGAATGAGAAATGTTTTAGAATATATATTTTATTGTAAAAACCACTAGTGGTTTTTTGTACGATCTTAATCCTTCTATTTGTTAACTTTAATCCGAAAAAAATTAAGCATCTTAGGACGGGCCATGTAAGGTTTCTAATTTCTCATATATATATATATATATATATATATATATATATATATATATATATATATATATATATATATATATGTATCTACGTACATAGTTTTCTGTTTGTACGTATATATGAATGTATGCACATTTTTATGCATGTATGTAAACATGTATGCATATATACGTGTGTTTATGCATGTAAGTATGTACCAATATATAGTGTGAAAATATTGGATGATTATGGATAAGAACTTAATATTTCTGAATAAATATAGAAATTAAAGTTTATGGTAGTTGAAGATGTACTACTTAGTTCCAACTGTGTAAATCAGCCTCATATTCATCAACTTGTTATTGATTGCACCTAAAATTTGGATCCATGCTTCTTTGAATATTTTGGATCCATGCATTTGCACCTTAGATTTTGCACCTAAAATTTTGGATCAATGCATTTCCAGCTTACAATTTTGCACGTACAATTGTCAGCTATAGCCTATGACCGTGAGAGATCACATCGCATGACACATTAAAAATTAGAAGAAATTAAAAAAAACAAAGAAAAATGCCAAGTATTTGAGTGAGACTTCACGTCAAATAATTAAAAATGCCCAAAAGAGAAAAAAGAGGACGCATTTAGTTGCAAAAGCGAATAAAAAGAAATAGAGAGGACCAGGTCACTCAGACTAGAGAGTTCGAAAGCTGAACTTCCTCTTTCGGAAAGCTGGTCGCCTTCCATGTCTTCAAATGAAATTTATGAATCATATGATGAACAAATGCTTCTGTCATGTATGGCCGATATTCTCATGTATAGTAGTTTTACAATTATACAATTATACAATGGTTTGTATGCACTATGACACCAAGAACTAGAGCCTTGGGAGTCATGCAAATTTTATAAGTCTCTTGGAGTCGATCGATATATGATGACTCCACTCGATTGTGTTAACCCCCACGTAGTCGCATAAAGAAGATGGCTCCACTCGACCTGCTTTAGCAATAGTATTGTACTTGGAGACTTAAGTGTCCTTGGAGACTTAAGTGTCTTTGGACACTTTAGTGCCCTAAAAAGGAGACCTTATTTGAGGAATTGTTTAGATTACTATAAGAAACCGTTTATAATTGTAACTATGGAACATGTTAGCATAAGCATTGAATATTTCTAGAAAAATATAGTTTTCATTAAAGGATAGAGAAATTAAGATTTATTCACTAACTTTACAATGTTAATTTCAGTCTTGGTGCAGAAACTACAATGATGTCAATTAGTGGTTATTTTTTATTAAGACCATGATGTTTAAATTTTCATTGTTCTAAATGCAATGAAATCTCATACTGTATATATGTCAACACTGTCTATCCATAATTAGATATTTGTAAGGATTTTTACTAGGTTTATGGCTTAAAAGCAATGTCATATGTGCCATGACAATGTTATCATCTATCAATTATTTTGCAAAGTGATGGTATGAATACGATCACTTTTTTTTATCAAACTACTATTTGAGATTATTAAAACTAGAAATATTTTTTGAGAACCTTAGGAGTCGAATTTCTATGTCGTTTCTTCAATTTAAACAATACTTCTGTTTTTCTGTGCTAACAAAAGGTCATTTGATGAGCAATTATTGCATATGCTACATGATTAAATTTAATATGCTAACTTTTTCTATATAAAGTAGTTTATAATGTTTATAGAATTATTTTGATTGATATTATATACCTTATATCATTGAGAAAAGATGACTTTTAAGGATGAATTTTTATTCCCGATAGAGTGGAATATGGCTATTCAATGAAATACTGAGATTGTTAGTAGTATGGGAGATAGGTACGAACATTACTGGTTCAAAGACATGTTACATATTTTTATGATAATATATGATGGCTTTTGAAATAGAACACCAACCGTTTTTTGTTGGTATTTTTAGGTAGTGATGTGTGTGAACACAATAGGACCGCCAAGGCACATTTTTCCCTCTTTAGAAGGTTTCTTCCCCAGCTTGTGCATATGCCTATTGCCCTAAGAGGTCACTCAGCTTTATAATTTCTAGTGTTAATACATTTAGTATTTTGTGTTCTGGTGGAAGCTTCCCCTTCTTCCTTGTGTTGTTCGTGTGCTTCTCGAGATGCCTAGCTCCAACAATTGGTATCAGAGTAGGTCGCGGCTTCATTTAGGGCATCATCAACACCCCTTTGGTTGGAGTCTTAGAATCGCACAAAATTTGGTGAGCATACTCAAGGTGATTAGATATGACAACAGCTTTGTTGGTGGTGCTGAAATCATGATCTAAGCTCAATTCAAACTCCAAACACACTATTGTAATGCTTGTGTAGGCTACTTTGTCTTTTTGTGCCAAAAATACATATAGGTTTCGGTTCGTGAGTATAAGCATCTTGAAGTTTGTTACAAGTTCGGCAAAACTCATTCATGTAGATTTATTAAATGTTTTTAGATATAGTCATTTTTCTACATTCGGGTATTTTAGTCAGTGGCCATGGCTGAAAGTAGTGATGTATTTCATACGTTGGTTGTTGAGGATAATTTGGATGGTACGAGTTACTCATTATGGACGTATATGATGCATCATGTATTGGTCGCAAAGGGAATGTGGGATATTGTATAGGGTGTTGGAAAATGTCCTATTACACCTGCAAATACAAGTACTAAAGCTAATGCAGTTGGCATCAAAGATGGTGATATTTTGTACATTCCTATTCATGTTGTGGTTCCTGTTGCACTTACTATAGAGAAAACTCATTGGGATGGCACAGATGCTCAAGCACATGCATCGATAGCCTTGTATGACAAATGTGCCATTATTCCTCATATTCGCTCTTTTAGAAAAGCTAAGCTTCCTTGGGATACACTTACCACCTTCTACCAAGATAGGAAGGAGGCTCATGTGGCTTACCTCTGAAAACAGTTCAAGAGTGAGCATATGAATGAAGGTGATTCTATGGCGAGTTTTCTAACAAAGATCAAGGACTTGAAGGAATAGTTGATTTTTGCTGACGAAGTCCTTCCTCACAGTTCACTTGTGTAGACTGTTCTGAATGGTCTTCTCAACTCCTATGAGAGTTTTGCTTCAACTCTTTGTTTGATGAGAAAGGAAATCCAAATACCTTAACATTTGAAGAGTTAGTTTCTATTTTGTTGCAGAAAGATTAGTCTAGGTAGAATAGTTCTATTATGTGTGTTGTGGATCAAGATTTCCTGGCTTGTCAGAAGGGCAAAGGTAAATGGAGCTCATCTACTAGTAAGTAGAGATTTGCAAATGCTGCACATTCGAAGAAGCAAGACAATGATGATAAGAAATCAGAAAAGTCCAAATTGTTTTGCAAATACTATTAAGGAAATGATCATGTCATTAAGAGCTGTCAAAAACTAGCTGCTAAAGAGGCAAAGAAAAAAGAGGCCGAAATGGTTGTAGGAGAGATGGGCCAAAACTACAAACAGTAGTAAATGTCCACTCTTCATTTTGCACAAGATTAGAAGACTTTGTTTCCAATGTGCGCAGTCTTTATCTGCAATAGACTTAGATGTTTGCAATATTTTGATAGTGGGGGAACCAAACATATTACCTCATAGTCATGTTTCCTCACTTCACTCAAGCCTGCACCTACAGGGATTACTGTCCTATGCACCAATAAGTCCTCTTATCATATCATGGGAGTTGGTAGGATCGTTTTGAATATTGCTAATGGCATTTCTTTTACATTGTCAGATGCTTTTATTTGTGCCAAGGATCACGAAAAATCTGTTATCAATTTTTGCATTAGCCAAGATTAGCTTTGTTGTGAAATTTGTTGATGATAGATGTATAGTTCATGATCTATCAAATGATAATGTGATTACTACTTCTGGCATTTTATGCCGTGGGCTATACAGGCTCATAGACTATGAAAAATCTATGAATGATTTAGCATGTGCAGTAGATGATTCTCAAGCTATGTTAGATACAAAGCTTTGGCATGCATGCTTTGGTCATTTGAATTTTGCAAGTTTTCTATGCTTGCAAAAAATCTAAAATGTTTTCCTCTCTGCCCAAACATGAGGCACCTGGTAAACATGGTTGTGAAGGTTGTACTTTGGGCAAAATACAACATTCTTTGTTCCCAAAAGATGGTTCAATTCGAGCTACTCAGAAATTGCAGCTTGCTCACAGTGATATGTGTTGTCCTATGCAAACACCCTCATTGGAAAATATCCTTACTTCATTACTTGAATGGGTATATCCATTGAAAGCAAAGTCCAAAGTTTTTATGTACTACAAATAACTTTTGGTTTTGTCTGAAAATCTATCACCATCTAAAATGGGCACCCTTCATTCTGATCGAGGGGGCTAATGTATATCTTGTGACGTTAATGCATTTTTGGTTGAATGTGGGATAAAACATCTGTGTACAGTGTCGTATACACCTCAATAGAATGGAGTTGTTGAATGAAAGAAGAGGTCAGTCATGGAGATGGTGAGATGTATGATCAAGAGTCAGGACTTACCACATAGTTTCATGCTTGAGGCTATCATGTGTGCAACATATGTACTTATCATGTGTCCCACTAAAGAACTGCAGTCTATCACTCCATATGAATCTTGGCATGGTCAAAAGCCAACTCTTGCTCATCTATCTGTTTTTGGTTGTTTGGTATATGCATTAGCGCGTGAACAACATTGCAGGAAATTGGATGATAAAGCACTAAAATGTATTGTTGTTGGGTATAGTTCTGAAAGCAAAGACTATCATCTGTATCATCCATAGACTAAATGCATGTTGGTTAGCTCTGATGTTGTTTTTGTGGAAGATTCTATTCAGTCTTTACTTTCATGTATGAACGAGACATTTGTTAGCTCCAAAGACATGTATGATACTTTGCTGCCTCTTTTTACAGGTGGACAGTCTAGTGCTAGTCCTAATGAGGCAACTTCTCAGCCTTTGTAGGTTTCATGTGATGATCGAGATCATTCCATTTCTAATGCAGATTTACATGATGCACTTGTTGATGAGAGAGCTAAAATTGAAGAGCCAGAAACTATGCCAAAATGATTGGTGAAGACTTTGCGTGACATCAAATTAGATACACCTCTATCATATTGCACTTGTTCAGGCCCTCATAGTGCCTCTTTTGCATTAGATTTCTATGCTATCGTTGTGTCTATTCTTTATCATGAGAATGAGCCTGTTTCAATTGATGAAGCCAAAAATTCAAAAAATTGGATGGCTGCTACGAAATTTGAATATGATGCTCTAATGAAGCATGGTACCTAGTCTTTATGTGAATTGCCTCCTAGCAAGAAGGCCACTAGCACTTATTGGGTATACAAGCTAAAGTGTAAGCCTGATAGAACAATTGACATGTATAAGACTAGGCTTGTTGCAAAGGGTTATGCACAGGAAAGAGGCATCAATTTTGATGAGACCTTTTCACCTACATGCCGAATGACTATTGTTCGTAGAATCCATGCACTTGCCACTCATCATGGTTGGAATGTACATCAATTGGACATTCAAACAACATTTTTGAATGGTGACTTGCATGAAGAAGTGTATGTTTTTCAACCTCGTGGCTTTGTGTAGAAAGGTCATGAAAACAAGGTGTGCAAGTTAAAGAAGGCATTTGATGGTTTAAAGCAAGCACCACATGCTTGGTATGAAAAGATACATGCCTATCTGATTGCACATGGTTTTGAGAACATTCCAACTAAGAGCACCTTATATGTTAAGTCTGCTAATGATGTGCTTCTGATAATTGTTGTGTATGTTGATGGCATGCTCCTCACTAGTCCTCATGAGAACCATATTGCTGATTTTAAGGCTGATCTGCATGCCTCATCTACGATTGAGTTTTCATGATGCTATAGATACATTTGATGTTGTTCTCTTTGAACACGTTGTTGGGGGCTTGATTTACTAATGCATTGCTAAGCCAAATATTCAGTTTAGTGTCTTATAGATGAGCTAGTTTGTGCATTCCCCAAGTGTCGAGGATTGGCACGTGGCTAAGCACATCCTTCATTACTTGAGTGGTACTTGACTACTTGGATTGTTTTATCCCAAGGGGGGCTCACAACCACCAGATTTGCATGTTTTTTTTTACAGTGACTGGGTTGGTTGCTATGACACTCATGTGTCCACTAGTGGATTTTGCTTCATGCTTGGTAGCTCATGTATATCTGGTTGAGCAAGAAGTAGCCTATTGTGGCCACTTCCAGTTGTGAAGCTGAGTATAGGGCAACTTTCACAACAACTGTTCAGTGTGTGGAGTAGATGCCTTATCGTTGATTTGGGTGTTGGTGATTCTTCTACCACCACCATGTTCACTTACAGTCAGAGCACATTGGGAGTTGCAAGGAACCGTATGTTCCATGCTTGCACTAAGCACATTGAGGTGCATTATCATTGCGTCAAGGAGAGATTCTCTACTAGAGAGATCAGCTTGGCATATGTGCCCACACAGGAGAACATTGTAGAACTTTTTACAAAGGCTCTACCTAGGGAGAAGTTTGAAGCTTTCCACAAAGCTTTGGGATTACTGCCTTTTGTGGATAAATTCTACATACCTTGGCACTTCCTTATACATGAGTGCCAGCTCCTTGTTCACTACATCACTCCTATAGAAGAAGTGTTATATATTTAGGTAGTGATGTGTGTGAACACACTAGGACCATCGAGGCACTTTTTTCCCTCTTTAGGAGGTTTTCCCCCCTGGCTTGTATATATTCATATTGCCCTAATGGGTCACTTATCTTTGTACACTCTAGTGGTAATGCATTCAATATTGTGTGTTGTGCTCCAAGCTTCGCCTTCTTCCTTGTGTTGTTCGCGTGCTTCTACAGATGTCTAACTCCAACATTTTTATGTTTTTATGCATCAATATCATATAGAAGGCTGCTAGAGTGTATAAATATATAATGAGCATATAGTAAATTTCTTATCATAAAAATGAATTTTCTCATTCTTAAGACTTGTCTTAAATGATTTTATGACTTTAAGTTAACATTAGAAAAATTACTCTAATAGGAGGAAAGTTTTGTTCATGAAGATATTTTTTTCTTTTAATATATATGTCTATAGAAAAACTATTTTCCTTAACCATATTCAATCATTTATATATTTTGAGTTATCAGAAAGATTATTTTTTTTTAAATATATATTTTTTAGAACATCTAGGTATAGGTCTTTAGGGGATATGACGTTTTCTTGTGTTAATGTCTTTGCTTATTTAGCCATGCTGTATGACGTCTTTTTGGATTTTGAGGAGCATGTTCGATGCTTAGAGACTATATATACTTCTTTGATTTTGTGAGGCTTCATGGAACCATTAGATGAATTTAGTTGTTCAGCAAACAAATGATTGATAAAATATTCTATTTGTCGTGGAAGGGGGAGACTTTTTTCCCAAAGCATCTAGTGAAGCTATGGTTAAAGAACTTGGGCTACCCGTGTGTGGCTGAAATTACTATATGTATCCAATGAGTCATAAAAATGCGAAAGTAAACCAAATAAAATGGTTTTAGAGAGCATTTCTCTCTAGGTAATCTGAATTTTTTCAGTAAGGAGAATTAGAATTGGCTTTTGCAAAAGAGTATGACTTCTGCACAATTGACTTCTAATTGAGCATATGACTGTTCGCTTCTTGGGAGATCTTTTGTCGTCCATTCACTCTTATGAAAGGGATAGGAATGCACATGAATCCCGTATTTCTGAATAAATATAGAAATTAAAATTTATGGTAGCCGAAGATGTACTACTTATTGCCAACTTGTTACTGATTGTGACAGGCTGCTTTTTTGCTTTTTCTCTGCTTTTTTTTGCTTTTTCTTCTTTTGCTTTTTCTCTGCTTTCAATATTGCTAGCTTACATTTTGCACTTAAACTTTTGGATCAATGCACTGCCAGCTTACAATTTTGCACGTACGATTGTCACATCACATGAAATAAAATCTTGAGATAAGTGAAAGAAATGCCAAAAAGACAAAAAAGAGGACGCATTTGCAAAAGTGAATAAAATGAAATACAGAGGCCGCAGGTCACTCAGAGTATTTTTTTTTTTTTAATATAAAGGAAGTTCGGCATTAGCCTACTGTCCCGGACTTGAATTAAATAAAGAAAAGTACAAGAGAAGGGGGCTAGTGCCCACGGGACCCCCCAAATCCCACAAAGCAGGGGAAGCTTTTACAGAGCTTAGATGGCATTACAAAGAAGGTTAATCACCCTCTCATCACCCTCATGAGGGGCCCACTTGGGTTTAAGCTTTTTATTGATCAAAAGGAGTACTTGATGATGCCTGAAGGGGGGGGGATTTCTTACAGTTAACAATCCTTTTGCCAAGGAGGAACAACGATTTCTCAATTGATCACTCTTTGGGGGATTCACCGAAGTTGAAAGCACATCTTTCCCGCCAGATTTTCCATAGGACCTCCCCTCTGATGGCGTTCCAGAGAGTCGCGGAGCAGCCGATCGCTTCTCCCATCAGGGCCTGCTGCCAACTAAGATGTTTCTGAAGTCTAATTTTCTTTCCAACCGTTGTCGGCGCAAAAGCGACGGTCGGTGGATCAAGGCGACCGCCGGAAATACAGCGCACGCTGGGTGCTTTAGCAAACTCAGGTACAGTGTACGACTTAGAGATCGTAATTGCAAATTCATATCAAGAATTTTCGGAAACACAAAGACATGGTTATTTGTTTCTCATATTTGATGATATTGTCATCATGATATAATGATGCATTAAATAATAATGCGATTTGTTCTTACTTCTTCAATCGATTACCTCTCTTGATTGATGTGGATAGATTTCCGATTCGATTATGTAATTAAATAATCAAAATAAATTTGCTATTCAATGAATTCGAATTTCTTCGGCAAAGAATGCTTTGAAACCGATGTGGAAAAACTTGTATACGTTATGAATGTTAAAGCAACTCCAAATCAATTCATGCACATAGATATAAACAAACAGAAAAAATTGTTTTAATTTAGCTTCTGTTTCCCTTCACCATCGCTTCTAGTCGCAAAATTATATCATGTCTCTAGACAAGTTATATAGGCAAGTCCCCTTATCTCTGATTCATCCGACAATTTCATACTTCAACACGTTATTATGTTTTCAGAACTTCAAAAGATCCAACTACACTTTAACAGTCAATATGTTAATTGAAAATGCAACGTTGATGGCTTACAGAATCACACTCTCAGTATTAATTCGGAATTTTGTCTGCAGGAGGAAACAAAACATGAAATGTGGTATCATAAAAACAGACACAACTCAAGCTTTGATTCAAATCACACATCTACGCACATCCTTCAAATGTCGTGAAGCGGTGACAGAGAAGTGTGATCATAGACATTAAAAATATTGTGATTTGTACGAGCATAGTACGACGGTGGTTACTGTTGCAATAGCCTCAATAATTGCACTCTCTCTATTAATTGAAAAGCAGGATAGAAAACTTTTAATAGAGCAACGCAGAAAACTGATGTTGACCATGTGGTGCAATCATAATAGTTAACACGCTAGTCGAAGACGTTCTTCATAGATGTAACAAATAATGAGCAGAGATTCAACATAATGAATGATGTAAATGGAGATGAGCTAAGCGCAGTGATGTCAGAGTTTGATAATGAGCACAACTATCAGAGAAAGATGATTACTTAACAAGCGCAAAATTCAAAATAGATTTCTAACTGATTATGGATGTGCGTCGACAACACCTTCCTCTAGCGATCGTCTCTCTATTGACTGTTAAAGTTTCAAAGACAAAGGCTGATTTTTCACATTCTTTGAACATATTTCATGTATCAGTAGAGAGCGCAAGATCAGTTCTTCGTCGGTTCTAGTAGATTAGCGTGTGCTCAGAATCTTGTGAGAGTTTTGATGTTTGTGTGGAACCATGGACGTTGTCACTTTATTCGCAGATTAGCTTCCTTTCTCACATCATCTTCTAATGTCAGCGCCTTCCTCAGATCGAAAACAACAAGATTGAAGTGGCTATTCCTCTTTTGTCGGCCCGTCCAAATCTAATGTTCCTTAAAAATCAGAGCGCAACCTTCTGATGAGGAATTCCAGAAGTGAACATCTGCACCAATAACGGGATTGCATCTGAGGCACTAATCACAAACTTGTTCAAAGCAGGTGCTGACCATCTTTCCTTCAGAGCCGCTGCCGACTCTCTTTTAGCTGCCGAACCCCCCTCCGATGAGGGCGAGAAGACCCCGAAATAACAGAGAGGACCCTCAATCAGCGTGCCTCTTTTTTGCATGCTCTCCCCCTTTTTCCACATCAGCCATGCAGAACTTCCGATTGTCCATCTCTTTTCTTATTATCCTCTGCATGTGCCACTTTCTTTATCCAAAAGCTACCCGTCCACTACATGTCACTCCTTTTGTTTTTATAGAATTGAAACTCTATAATTAGAGTTTGCCAAAAAAAATACGTAGAACTAATGTGCCTCATGACATGTCCTCCCTTTGGATAATATTCATATACTATTACCTCATTTTTAATTGCTCTGCCAAATAAAAAGGTGTAAAGCTCTTGCATTGCTCACTTCAATGTTAGCACCATGATTTAAAAGAACATAACAAGTTCCAGATTTCCTACTCGAAGTAGAGATCAAAATTCTCTACGACATCCACCCCCACCAAACCTGTGCATCCTCCGGATGCGCCAAACGAAACCTGTTTTCTGCTTAATAATAAAAATTGATTCCATAGCAGAATATGTGCATGGGTTTCAAAGACAAAGTGCCTTATGCATGGCTGCGTAATTAGCCCTATTTATGTGCACACTTTGAATATGCATGTATAAAATTAATGGTGTAATCAATAAAGAGAATGGCTTCTGATGGTGAGGCTTGTGCACTCACTCTCATACATAGCAATGTGGCATTACATGAATCCTTACAATCACTCTTATGTGCAAGGGTTTACTCGATTTGTGCCTCAATGCATGGTCATGTAGTGTGACCCTACTATGCATACTTTCAGTGCATTTTTTAAAACTTTATGGTGCATAAGGATAAGAGCTTTTGATGAAGAGGTTTCTATCTCCTATAGTTCGACTTTACTCGCAGATTTCATCATGCATTTTACAATTGAGATAGGTGCAAATGGTCGTGCATCTAAGGGAAAAATTCAACATGTGTTCATACATAATTTAATGCATACTTTAAATGCAAAGTGAAACAAAAATGGTGCAAAATTGGAAGTAAAAGGTTATTCCTATGCTTGAGGAAAAACTTGGATTACCAATGGCTCCTTTTCTTCATTATAAACCTGAAAAGAATAATTCATCTTGGAAAAAAACTCGTGAAAAACATAAGTATTAGTACATTTAAACCAAATATTTCAGTTCAAAATAAGACTTCTAGAAAATCCATCTGTAAAATTGAAGTAACATTAAGTCAATTTTTGTAGCGTCTATCAAATCATCTTCTCTTGCTTGACCTGCATTAAACCACTCAAAACCTTGATTAGAAAAGCCATATACATACTTTTTTGATGAGGAAGTAGGTTGTAACTCCCATATAAATCCTTTTTGATGAGGAAGTAGGTTGTAACTCCCATATAAATACCTTTTTGATGAGGAAGTAGGTTGTAACTCCCATATAAATACCTTTTTGATGAGGAAGTAGGTTGTAACTCCCATATAAATACCTTTTTGATGAGGAAGTAGGTTGTAACTCCCATATAAATACCTTTTTGATGAGGAAGTAGGTTGTAACTCCCATATAAATACCTTTTTGATGAGGAAGTAGGTTGTAACTCCTATAAATCATTATCATAAATTCATAAATTTCACATTAGTTTTTTCAACCTTTGAAAGAAAATTCATAAATTTCAGAAAAAATCATAATGTTCATAGTTTAATATATTCATCATATTTGTTGTAAACAAAATCAATTTGATCAAAATACTCATCATTTCATTCATAATTGTTCATCATAATAGATTTCTTCCTATTTATGAAAGAAAGAAAATCATAAGCATAATGTAAAACTTCATCATAAGCTAGCTTTTCCAAGCATAAAACTTCATAAAATAAAACAATTTAGGTATTTGTTTCTCAACTTTAGGAAAGCAGCATACATGCAATCTCAAAATTTGAAAAGTTTTATCTTCAATAAACACTTCCATCACAATAAAACTATTTCTCGTAAATTCTTCTCTTTTTTCTTAACTTTAGATGAGTTTTTAATATTATTTTCAATCTTCCATATGGCTTCTTGTACCCATTTTCCCATATTCTTGTCATGTTCTGATTGAAGTTGAAGATTTTCGTCTTCAGATGTTTGTACTATTCTTTTATCGGTTTTATTTTGATCACATTTATTGTCATTTTCTTTGACTTTAGGTTCTGTTTTATCCACATATACGTCTTCATTTCCATTAATTGATTGTTCATTTTCATCATCTTTTATCCTTACATCTTCTTCTTTCTTAATCTTATTCAATGTATCTTGATCCTTAAATGTAGTTTGAATATCAATGTTACTCATAGATTTAGGTGTAAGAAGGTTTTGATCATTGTCCAAGCATTTACTTTTATTCACAACCTTGTTCATAGAATGTAATTGACATACATTACTTTTCTCATTATGACTCTTTGGTTTCGATTGTTTTTGAAGTTTGATTTTAGGACTCAATTTTGTTTGATTAAAATATTCTATCATCCCTCCTCGACCTAGGTTTAATTTCAAAGGTAGTTGTGTTTGATAATCACAAATCTTCAGGTTATGTGAAATGACTAAGTGATTTTGACATGCATTACTATAAGCAACACAATCCTCGTACCTATGACCTAGTTGGTCACACCAAAAGCACCTTACAGTTCTCTTTGGTCTTTGATATAATGCCCTAGGATCAAATCTTCGATAATCGGGTAAAGGGTTTTGGTCAATAGAAGACATAGATCTACTTTGAACTTGTACTTGATATTTATCTTTGCATTTACATGTAGCACTTTCTTGTATTTGATTGTTTAATCTTGCAATGTTCTCGTTTAAACTTGTAATTTCTTGACCTATAGTTTTGAAGGAAGAGATTTCTTTTACATGATTTGCCAATGTTTCCATCTGTTCAGTTAAATTTGAAAGGTCGTAATGAAGCATTCCTTCTAAGTTCCTAAACTCGTGATCGAATTGAGTATCTATTGACTTAAGATTTGCATTAAAATCAGATACTATTGTAGTTAAAATTGAAATAAATGAGTTTAAGGACTCAAACTTGGAATTAAGCTTTAATTCTATAGATGAAACTAATCGTGCTTCCATTTCATGCAGAAGGTTTTCGGCATTCGAATTCATGTTTGCTTTTAACTATGTGCAAACCATGAAAATTTAAATATAAATACCTGGAAATGGTTTCCCGTCCGATGTACCTGAGTCGCAATGCCGATTTGTTCACGTCGGGTTCACCAATGTCGGCGCGAAAGCGATGGTTGGTGGATCAAGGCGACCGCCGGAAATACAACGCACGCTGGGTGCTTTAGTGAACTCAGGTACAGTGTACGACTTAGAGATCGTAATTGCAAATTCATATCAAGAATTTTCGGAAACACAAAGACATGGTTAATTGTTTCTCATATTTGATGATATTGTCATCATGATATAATGATGCATTAAATAATAGTGTGATTTGTTCTTACTTCTTCAATCGATTACCTCTCTTCATTGATGTGGATAGATTTCCGATTCGATTATGTAATTAAATAATCAAAATAAATTTGCTATTCAATGAATTCGAATTTCTTCGGCAAAGAATGCTTTGAAACCGATGTGGAAAAACTTGTATACGTTATGAATATTAAAGCAACTCCAAATCAATTCATGCACATAGATATAAACAAACAGAATAAATTGTTTTAATTTAGCTTCTGTTTCCCTTCACCATCGCTTCTAGTCGCAAAATTATATCATGTCTCTAGACAAGTTATATAGGCAAGTCCCCTTATCGCTGATTCATCCGACAATTTCATACTTCAACACGTTATTATGTTTTCAGAACTTCAAAAGATCCAACTACACTTTAACAGTCAATATGTTAATTGAAAATGCAACGTTGATGGCTTACATAATCACACTCTCAGTATTAATTCGGAATTTTGTCTGCAGGAGGAAACAAAACATGAAATGTGGTATCATAAAAATAGACACAACTCAAGCTTTGATTCAAATCAGACATCTACGCACATCCTTCAAATGTCGCGAAGCCGTGACAGAGAAGTGTGATCATAGACATTAAAAATATTGTGATTTGTACGAGCATAGTACGACGGTGGTTACTGTTGCAATAGCCTCAATAATTGCACTCTCTCTATTAATTGAAAAGCAGGAGAGAAAACTTTTAATAGAGCAACGCAGAAAACTGATGTTGACCATGTGGTGCAATCATAATAGTTAACACGCTAGTCGAAGACGTTCTTCATAGATGTAACAAATAATGAACAGAGATTCAACATAATGAATGATGTAAATGGAGATGAGCTAAGCGCAGTGATGTCAGAGTTTGATAATGAGCACAACTATCAGAGAAAGATGATTACTTAACAAGCGCAAAATTCAAAATAGATTTCTAACCGATTATGGATGTGCGTCGACAACACCTTCCTCTAGCGATCGTCTCTCTATTGACTGTTAAAGTTTCAAAGACAAAGGCTGATTTTTCACATTCTTTGAACATATTTCATGTATCAGTACAGAGCGCAAGATCAGTTCTTCGTCGGTTCTAGTAGATTAGCGTGTGCTCAGAATCTTGTGAGAGTTTTGATGTTTGTGTCGAACCATGGACGTTGTCACTTTATTCGCAGATTAGCTTCCTTTCTCACATCATCTTCTGATGTCAGCGCCTTCCTCAGATCGAAAACAACAAGATTGAAGTGGTTATTCCTCTTTTGTCGGCCCGTCCAAATCTAATGTTCCTTAAAAATCAGAGCGCAACCTTTTGATGAGGACTTCCAGAAGTGAACATCTGCACCAATAACGGGATTGCATCTGAGGCACTAATCACAAACTTGTTCAAAGCAGGTGCTGACCATCTTTCCTTCAGAGCCGCTGCCGACTCTCTTTTAGCTGCCGAACCCCCCTCCGATGAGGGCGAGAAGACCCCGAAATAACAGAGAGGACCCTCAATCAGCGTGCCTCTTTTTTGCATGCTCTCCCCCTTTTTCCACATCAGCCATGCAGAACTTCCGATTGTCCATCTCTTTTCTTATTATCCTCTGCATGTGCCACTTTCTTTATCCAAAAGCTACCCGTCCACTACATGTCACTCCTTTTGTTTTTATAGAATTGAAACTCTATAATTAGAGTTTGCCAAAAAAAATACGTAGAACTAATGTGCCTCATGACATGTCCTCCCTTTGGATAATATTCATATACTATTACCTCATTTTTAATTGCTCTGCCAAATCAAAAGGTGTAAAGCTCTTGCATTGCTCACTTCAATGTTAGCACCATGATTTAAAAGAACATAACAAGTTCCAGATTTCCTACTCGAAGTAGAGATCAGAATTCTCTACGACACCGTCTGCCAGAGTCTGATGGAGTTGGGGCACGTAAAGAAGATGTGTGGAACATCTTCGATAGATCGGTAGCAGCGTTTGCTCCAAGGAGGAATCCCACAAAATTTGCTAGCCTTGAGGTTGGTGCAGATTCCATGATGAAGAATTTTCCATAAGAGGATAGACTTTTTGATTTCTATGAGGGGGTGCCAGATAGCCATGAACTTCATGTCCCACCGAAGCCTCGTCCATGACAGGCACCACTTCTTGTTGAGGAGGTCACTCAGAGTATTATTTCTAGAGTATATTATTTCTTTAATGGTATTTCTAGAGTATTTTTGGAGCCTTGGGAATCATCCAAACTGGAGCCTTGGTAGAGGATGATGACTCCACTCGATTGTGCTAACCCCCGATTCGTCGCATAAAGAAGATGACTCCATTCGACGTGGTAACTCACCCTTTAATGTCGTGGCTTATTTAGCCATGCTGTATGACGTCTTTTTGGATTTTGAGGAGAATGTTCCATGCTTAGAGACCATATAGTTCTTAGATTTTGTGAGGCTTAATGGAATCATTAGATGCATTTAGTGGTTCAGCAAACAAATGATTGTTAAAATACTCTATTTGTCATGGAAGGGGGAGACTTCTTTTCGCAAAGCATCTAATCAAGCTATGGTTAAAGAACTTGGGATACCTGTGTGTAGCTGAAATTACTATATGTTTCCAATGAATCATAACAATGTGAAAGTAAAATAAAAAAGAAATTTGGTTTCTAGAGAGCATTTGTCTCTAGTAGGGAGAATTATAATTGAGTTTTGCAAAAGAATATGAATTCTGCACGAAATGGCTTTGTCTCAAGCCCTCTCTTCTCAATGTCTCAAGCCCTCTCTTCTTAATGTCTTTTCCAGCATTATTTCCGGGAGAATCACATCACTCATGCCAATCATTGCCGGGCACAACAGATTTTGTTAGCTTTGCCAAAGAATAATAAAAAACGCCAAAGAGAGACTAGAGAGGGCGAATTTAGTTGCAAAAGTGAAGAAATGAGACCTTGAACTTCCTGTTTCGAGGAGAAAGTATTGAGCAGTGACACCTAATCATGATCCTCACAAAAAATAATTGCCAACAGAATTTCTTACCACTTGAAGAGGTGGCTTAGTGAGGACCAAAAACGATTCATAAATAGTAGATCAATACGCGAATCCTCAAGTTTCTACAGCGTCTCCCTTCTTCATAATATACATGCCATTTGCAAGTTTATAGAGTATCTGGAAATTACTTTTGAAAATCATGCAAACTGTATACGCACCTTTGGAGTCTCTTTTATTATATATATATATATATATATATATATATATATATATATATATATATATATATATAATATCAATACTTTATCTTAGATCGATATGTCTATGGAAGAGGACGATTCATCCTCTCATGATTAGCGTACGAAGGTCACGCAGATGCCAATACGATGAGTGACAGATGCACTAGAGCAAACAAAGAAGATGACTGCACTCAACGTGGTAATTCATCATTTTATATATGTTCTTATTTAGTGATGCACTAACAATTTTCGAACCAATGCTGCATATGGTGGTAGAAAGGAAGAATAGATACATAGTTGAAGTGACTAGCGCTTTGTTAAATGAAATAAACATTCTAACTCTTATTGGGCTGATGCAAAAAATACATCCATATGTATTATGAATATGTATCCAACCTCAGGAGTACATGGAGTTACACCTTATTAATTTTTGTGTGGTAATAAACCCAACCTTTCACATCTCAAAGTATTTGGTTGTGTGTGTTATATTCACATTCCTCAAGAATTTAAACACAAGTTAGACCCGAAGGTAGATAGGTGTATATTTCTTGGACATTCCTCAAAGAAAAAGTTTTTTAGATGCTATAATACTTGTAAGAAAGAGCTTAAGGTGTCGAGGGATGTAATATTTGATGTTTTTCTACCTTGATATGGTAGAAAAGATCTGTTATAGGTTGATGATGCATATGAAGTGAAGCAGAAGTTCAAAGAGCAACAATAAAGCATGGAGATTAGTGGTCTAACCACTTCAAGCACATTATTAGAGAAGATTACTATATTATCTTGGTATGGAAGGAAAAAGAATGAAGCTCATTCAAGTTAAAGAAGTAGCAATGGAAAGAAAAAGGAAAAGGATGAAAGACCATCGATTGGTAGACATGGAATCTATAAGTGATGAAGATATGGGAAAATTAGAAGCTCTAGGACTTAAAGCATCTAAACCAAGGAAAAGGAGATTCCTTCCACCTGATTGTGAGGTATGTTCATCCAATAGGGTTAAATACCCTATTCAAAGGTTAACTTATGATTCATTCAGTGCAAGATACTATGCCTACATGAGTCAAGTTATAGCATGTGAAGAACCTAACCTTTTTGAAGAAGTAATTAAGCATACGGAATGTATTGGAACCATGGAGGAAGAAGTACTATATATATATATATATATATATATATATATATATATATATATATATATATATATATATATATATATATATATATATATATATATATATATATATATATATATATATATATATATATATATATAGTCTTAGATCGATATGTCTATGGAAGAGGACGGTTCATCATCCATTGATTAGCATACGAAGGTGAAGGAGATGCCAATACGACAAGTGGCAGATGCACTAGAGCAAACAAAGAAGATGACTACACTCAACCTGGTAATTCGTCATTTTATATTTGTTCTTATTTAGTGATGCACTAACAATTTTCGAAATAATGTTGCATATGGGTAGAGCTTCTTTGAGTCATTATTCTAGATGAAGTAGAAGATTCAAATGTTGCTAAGAAATGTCTAGCCTCAACATTTCGTAGCAACATTTGAATCTTTTACTTTATCTAGAATAATGACTCAAAAAAGGTTCGCCCATATGCAGCATTGGTTCAAAAATTGTTAGTGCATCACTAAATAAGAACAGATATAAAATGACGAATTACTAGGTTGAGTGCAGT
Organism: Ceratopteris richardii; assembly: GCA_020310875.1. Lineage (NCBI taxonomy): Eukaryota > Viridiplantae > Streptophyta > Polypodiopsida > Polypodiales > Pteridaceae > Ceratopteris > Ceratopteris richardii. The sequence continues at coordinate 131,568,502 of CM035413.1, forward strand.
CATCTTCTTTTTTTGCTCTAGTGCATCTGCCACTCATCGTATTTACATCATTGGCATGCTTAACATATAAGGTGCTCTCAGCTGGACTCTTCTCAAAACCATGTGCAATCACATAGGGATGTATCTTTTCATAGCAGGTGGTGTTTGTTTCAAATCATATAAAACCTTTCTCAACCTACACACCTAGTTTTCATGCATGTTCTGCACAAATCCAGAGGGCTGAAAAACATACAATTCTTCATGCAAGTTCAGAAATGTATTTTTAATGTCCAACTCATGCACATTCCAACCATGATGAGCTGCAAGTGTAGAGATGCTACAAACAGTAGTAGTCATTCAGCATGTCGGAGCAAAGGTCTTATCAAAATCAATGCCTCTTTCTTGAGCATGACCCTTTAGTCAAGCCTAGCCTCATACCTATCAATTATTCCACCATGCTTATGCTTCAGTTTGTATACCCACTAGTCCCAATGGCCTTCTTGCCATGTGGCAAGTCACATAAAGAACACATATCATTTTTCATGATAACATCATATTCCAATTGCATAGCAGGCATCCAACTTTCTAGATTTGTGCTTCATCAAATGAAACAGGCTCATTCTCATTACAAAGAATAGAGGCAACCATAGCATAGCAATCTGATGCAAAAGAGGCGCTACGAGAGCCATAACGACTATGATATGATAGAGGTGCATCTAATTTCTTGTCATACAAAGTCTATACTAGGTATTTTGGCTTAGTTTTTGCCTCCTCAATATTTGCTCCTTCATCAACAAGTGCATCATGTAAATCTACGTCATAAATGTAATGATCAGCATCATCTCAAATGAAACCTATAAAGGTGGAGAAGTTGCCTCATTAGGACTAGCACTAGATTATCCACCTCTAAAAAGAGGAAGCAAAGTATCATACATGTCTTTGGAGCTAACTGATGTCTCCTTATCACATGAAATTAATGAACTAATAGCATCTTTCCCAGAAACAACATCACTGGTAACCAATATGTGTTTAGTCTATGGATGATACAAACAATAGCCTTGGCTTTTAGAACTGTACCCAACAAAAGTACATTTCACTCCTATAATCCATTTTCTTCCATTGTTGTTTAGGCACTAATGCATATGCCAAAGAACCAAAAACACGTAGATGAGCAGCACATGTCTTACAACCATGCCAAGCCTCATATGGAATGATAGACTACAATGGTTTAATGGGACATCTATTAAGAGCATATGCTACACACATAACAACCTGAATCCAAGAACTATGTAGTAAAGTCTAACTCTTGACCATACACCTCGCCATTTCCCTGGGTGACCTATTCTACCATTTGGAAACTCCATTTTGTTGAGGTGTATATGGAACTATACACTGATGTTTTATCCCAGGTTGAACCGAAAATGCATTAAAGTTAGAAGACATATATCCCCCCCCCCCCAAAATCAAAATGGACGGTCACCATTTTACATGCTGATAGATTTTTAGCCAAAACCAAAAATTGTTTGAAGCACGTAAACACTTCGTACTATTCTTTCAATGGATATACCCATGCATGTCTAGAAAAATCATCTATGAAAGTCATGAAGTAAAGATAGTTTCCAAAAGAAGGTGTTTGCATAGAGCTAGCGATATCAATGTGAACAAGCTACAATTTCTAAGTATCTCAAACTGAACCGCCTTTGGGAAGGAGGAATGCTGCATTTTGCCCAAAATATAACCTTCACATACATGTTTACCAAGTGCCTCAAGTTTGGGCAAAGATGACACCATTTCAGTTTTCTACATGCATAGCAAACTAGCGAAATTCAGATGACCACAACATGCATGCCAAAGCTTTGCATCTCACATAGCTTGAGAATAATGTACTACACATGCTAAATCATTCACATATTTTTCATAGTCTATGAGCTTAGACAACCTATGACATAAAATGCCAGAAGCAATAATAACATCACCATTTGACATATCATGAATTGTACATCTCTCATCAACAAATTTCACAACCAAGCATTCGAGAATGTAAAAGAGCTTCCATCTATAGTAGTAATAATGATCTTACCAACTCCCATGCGAGGATAAGAGGAATTGTTGGTGCATGTGATAATATTCTCTCCAGGGGTAGGCTTAAGTGAAGTGAAGAAAATGTGCTTTGATGCAATATGTTTGGTTGCCCCACTATCAAAGTACCAAACATCTGAGTCTACTATAGACATACACTGCTCATGAGAAGATGGGTCAAAACTACAAATAGTAGTAAATGCCCATTCTTCATTCTACATAAGATTAGAAGACTCTCTTTTTGGTGTAGAGGCATCTACAACAACCACTCTGGTCTCTTTCTTCTTTGCCTCTTTAGCAGCAAGTTTTAGACGGCTCTTAATGACATGATTATTTCCTTTACAGTATTTTAAAAACAAATTTTGCTTTTGTGTCTTCTTGTCATCTCTGTCATCCTTCTTTGATTGTGCAGAATTAGCAAATTTTTGCTTACTTGTAGAAGAGCTCCAATCACCTTTGCCCTTCTGACTAGCCACATAAGGCTGATCTGCAACATGCATATATGGACATGTTCTGCTTAGAGTGATCTTCTTGCAATAGAATAGAGACTGACTCCTTAAATATTAAGGGATTCAGATTTCCTTTCATCATCAAACGAAGAGTAGAAGCAAAGCTCTACAATGAATCAGGAAGAACATTCATAACAGTCTACACAAGTGAACTATCAGGCAAGACTTCATGAGCAAAAAATTAATTGTTCCTTCAAGTCTTTGGTCTTTGTCAGAAAACTATCCATAGAATCACCTTCATTCATGTGCTAAGTCTTCAACTCAATTTGGAGGTGAGCAATGCTAGCCTCATTGCTAGATTGGTATAAAGTGGTAAGAGTATCCCAAGCATCCTTAGCTATTGTGCAAGAGTGAATGTGAGGGATAATGGAACGTTTGACATACAAAACTATCAATGCATGTGCTTGAGCATCTCTGCCATCCTAACACATTTGCTCTACAGTAGGTGCAAGAGGAACAATAGGACGAACAAGAATCTATAGAATATCACCATCTTTGATGCGATATAGGCTTTGAATGCAATATAGGCGATATAACCATAAAATTATGATGGTATGATTATGGAAAAACTAATCACATAGGCTTTGAATGTTGGTACAAAAGTAATGAATCAAATCAAAGGAAGGAGCAAAACTATGAAAGTTGATCAAGTGGAAAAAAATGACTAAATTCTAGTAATGAGACATGGTTCCACTATGGTAGAGGAATTTTAGACAAGGTGGTATATATATTTTAGTTGTTCCAATCTTACATCTTCCCAAGAAATCAAAGGTATTGCATGTCTCTTTAATCATAGAGAATTTGATTTGGGTATGCCAAATAGTAGAGCATTGGTTGTAGGTCACCTCCAATGAAAGAGTATGCTTCATTAGAGACATAAAGGAAGGAAAAATATTTCTACTAGAAGAACTCAAGAAATACAGGCTCTTTACTTAGGAGATCTTACCTTGAACAAGCAAGGTATTCTATATTATATTTGAAATTTGAAATATTTCTGATATACATAAGAATATGAGAGAGTAGGGCATTTCAATGTTTCTAATTTTAATAATATGATAATCTTTAAAGTTCTAAGCCTCCTAGTGAGTTTTGAAGCAAATTATCTACATGAGTTTTTTAAAGCTTTTCAATGTAGAAACAAAGTTGGAGGACGATTCAGGATTAGTGCCTAAAAAGAGAAATTAAAAAGAGTTTTTTGAAGGGATCTATTACCTAATAATGAAGAAATTAAAATTTACAAAAAAAAGGAGTGTTCTATAAAACAAAAAAGAATGTAGAGCGAAGCTTTGCAAGCAATAGGGAAAGGCCAGTATCAAAAGGTCTCACTCAAACACAAGATCTAGATTATAAAGAAACCTTTAGTCCAATAGCTAATAAGGTGGAAATCACACTTTTAGAAGTTTTATTCCTCTAAAAAGATAGACCATGTACCAACTTGACATCACCAACGCCTTCTTGAATGGTGAGCTTTAAGAAGAATGATCTATATGATCTTAAGAAACCTCTACGGGAATAGAAGTATAGACTTTTGGATGAAATATACTGATCACTATGTAGATAACCTCATCTTAAAAACAAATGATCTTGTGAGTATAGAATAATTTAAAAGTAGGCTTGGAAAGGGGTTGAAAATCTTTTATTTAGGAGTTATCAAGTGTTTTGTGAGTATAGAGATCGTTTATACAAAAGCACTCATCTATGTACTTCAAACAAGGTATTGTTTGACATTCTAGATAGGTTTGACAAGTCAAATTGTAAGAACTATTAGAATCTATGAATTGAAATGAAAAGCTAAGTTTTAAAGGTGGAAAGAAGCTTGATGACTTCAAATTATATGAAAAACATGGCTAACGCATTCACATATGCAACCATAAGACAAACTAATTTAAGTCATTCTCTAGGAGTATTAGATTAATTTATGCATATAACAACAACTCAATATCTTAATGCAGAAAAAAGAGTTGTTAGGTGCCTGAGATACTGTTGACTTGATCTTGCAGATGCACATACACAAAGATAGTACAAAAAATGACATCTCATAAAAACATACACAAAATCGAGAGAAACAAGAAACTGAAAACAAGATTGGGTACAATCTCCCCCGACATACGCTATTTTGACACTCCATAGAGTGCATGTATCTATAGAATTTTTCATTAGTTCAAAAATAGCGAGATTCTGAGATGACTTCAAAAACCATGCATGAAAGTATAAGTTGCTCTTTTTTGTGGAGAGCCTTTTCTATTATTAATAGAGATCACGGTCTGTAGCGTTCCTTGTGATAACCACTAATTTTACTAACTATGCCTAAAAATAGAACCGTGTACATGGGTTTATTTACAAATTATATAAAATATAAATCTGAATATTGGTGTTCGCCCTTTTATGCCTTTCATGTCGTCATGAAACTTGAGCTCATGTATCAAAAACATCAAAGCACATTAATTTAAATTAATAAATTAAAACTCCAAAAAATCATTGTTCAACACAATCCATAATTCATAAAATGCCCCTCAGTTGAAAAAGCAACTCACCTTAGAGGATAAGAAACAAATAAACATGGATGGCTAGTCACATGTTCCATCACTAAACAAAAACGAGCATGTTCCATGTAGAAACACATGCATGGAAATGTTCATGGAGGTGTTAAATTATGAAGATTATTTATGAGGTGTTAAGATAGTCTCTAAGTAAGTCAACAAAAGAACATTTATTACTAACTATTCGAAAGTTTTCTTTTTCCAATCATTCATGGTCTCGAATATGCTCAAGATATTCTTATTTATTTTGTGAATTTTAACTAAGGGATGCTACTACATACTAAATTCTATGTGTAAATGCATCACATATAAAGACATAGAAGATTAAGGAAAAGCTAAAATCAAAGTTTTGATGATCAAAGGAATTTAGCCTAATAAATAAGTTGTTGTTGTTGGCTTGCCTGCTGCAAGCTCATCATTTTGATAATTTATTGATACTCTTTCTTTGCATCATGAGCAAAGGAAATAGCTTCACGATCTTAATCACCATCTTAATTCATGCTCACATAGAGGATATGGGTGTTGAAAAAAAAACATAAAATAGATATGCGAAGAGACTAGACAAAATACAAGATTGGGTTCAATATCCCCCCACGCATTCTGTTCTGATAGTCCACAAAGTGCATGTATTTATAAGATTTTTCACTACATCCTCAATAGGAGATAGAAGAGGGCGGCGCTTGGAAAGGCATGCATGTATGAAAATTTTCTTTATTTACAAATTGTGGCTTTCTAAGAGATCTACTATTTCTACATAAATCTTGCTTCCTAAGCAATCTACTATTTTTACACAACATATATAAAATAGTATTTCTAGATATCTTCAAAAATATCTGAATAAATTTGTGCACATTCATACCCTTATGATTCTTCACCTTCTAAGTCAAAATGCAATCACATTTAAACCCTCAAGGCATTGAAATCCATTTAACATTCTAGTGTTCCATAAAGCATAACATGCCTCCTAATTAACAAGCAAGTAACCTCAGTTGATAAGAATAACACAATGATGCCTAATTAAGCTACCTATTCCAACAAGTTATCATGACAATTACTGGAAGGTGTGAGAAATTTTATCCAAGTCATTTTGATTTTTTTGGAAAGAGAGAAAGAAGAAGAAGAATATATGTATATAATCATTTCAAACTTTTGAGATACCTTACATGTATTGAGACAAGCTCTATGAGAATCGAAGCCTTAACTTATCAAAGTTAAGGTTTAATAGGGTACTTCAATTTTTTTTCTATCTTTTCAAAGCATTCTTGGAGTAAAACATAATATAACCACTAGATATTACATGGTATCAACATAGGTATGTGGATTCACTAAGCTTCCATTAATGACATTTCATCTCTAAAAGAAAACATTTATGTTTCGAATAGGACTAAGTTGACATCTTTTTTACATATTCTCTTTAATACTCCTTTCTTGAAATGTATTTCTTCATGCATAATTTTGAGCTACTATACTGAATATAACGAGTTTCTCTACTCAACTAGGTGCTTCAAACTTGAACTAACGTATTCTAACTTGGTTGAGATGATCTTTTCCTTTGAACCTAGACTTCTTCATTTTTATATCATTTTTTATGTGAAGGTTATGGTCTTCATTTTTTATGTGAATGTGAGAGTATACACCTTCTTCATTTTTATATCGCTCATTTCAATGGTTAAACTAAATAAGCACAAAATTTTAAAAGTTGGATGGTCTTTATCCAATTAGAATATGATGCTATTATGAAGAATGGTTCTTAGTATTTATGTGATTTGCCTCTAGACAAAAAGGGAAATGCGCTAAGTGGGTATGCAAGCTCAAACTTAAGCTTGGTAGAATAGCTGAGAAGTATAAGGTGATGCTTGTTACCAAAGGTTATGCTGAAGAGGGAGGCATTCATTTTGATAAGACCTTTTATCCTAATGGCATTTGTGAACTTTTAGCTCATCATGGTTGGAAGATTTGATATATTTTGGTAGTGATGTGTGTGAACACACTTAGCACCATCAAGACACGTTTCCCTCTAAAAGAGGTCTCTTCTTTGAGCTTCTATATATGCGTATAGACCTTATAGGTTATGTATGTTTGTACATTCACTTGATAATTTAGTCATGTTGTTTTCTAATCCAAACATCTTCTTCTCCCATGTGTGGTTTGTGTGCGTTCAAAATCCAACAATTGATATTAGAGAAGGTCTTCACTTTAGCTAGGGTGTCATCAACACCCCTCCATTTTGCAATCTCAAAATCCCATGAAAATTGGTGAACATAATCAAGGTGATTAGGAGTTCAAAACCGCTTCATGCTATGGGATCAAAATTTTGATTTGGGCTCCTTTTGGTGTTCAAATACACTATCACAATACCTTTGTAGGCAATTTCATCCTTTTGTGCCAAACATATATATAAGTTTTGGTTTGTGAATATAAGCACCTTGAGGTCCCCTACAGGTTTAGTGAATGGCAATGGCTAAAAAGCAATGACGTATTTTGTACATTGGTTGTTGAGTATAGGTTGGATATTAGTAATAAAATTTTTTAGACAGGCACTCTTAGTAAAATAGGCAAAATTTCCAATTTTGGCAATTAGACATAGTTATCTTGTGAAGGCCATAACTTGAGCTTGTTGGAATGCTCTTCTCTTCTATTTTTATCTTCTAAATGATCATGAGAAAATAAACTTTGTCCTAAGAGAAATTAGCAAAATATGGAAGATATGTAATTTCAATGTTTAGAAAGTTCTAAAGAAGTAAAGTTCTTGGTATTGGCTATCATTTCTCAAAGTTTGGAGTGGCAATGAGATAATGGTGACAATAGAGGTTGTCTAGTGTCACATTCATTCATTTCTTGTGATGTTTCACACATCAAAAAGTGGTATCAGAGTTGAAGGGTCCTAGAGAGCAGAAGGCGGAAAAGGTACAAGACGTTTTGGAAGAGTTTTCATTAAAGTTTGAAATTTTAAGCATTGTAAGACTCAAGGCATTGGAAGTTTACCTCAAAAGTATCTTCATACACAAAGAACTTCAAAAGTTATTATTCTTTCACCTTTGAACTCACAAGCTGAAGCAGAAGCAAAGAATTATGGCAGATCATATCTCCATTGATAAATTGGATAGAGATAATTATCGTGCATGTAATGAGAATAGAAGCTTTATGTAGGATTAAGGATCTCATGGTGATAATAATAGGTGAAGAAGAGAAGCCATTATTTGAAGATGAAATTAGACCAAAGAAAGAGGAACTAGATGCTTTAAAGCATTTGCAGAAGAAGGATGCAAGTGCAAAAGCTTACATCTATAATACAATCTCAGATAACTTGCTACCACACATCAGAGGATTGGAATGAGCTAAAGATATATGGAATGCATTGGAATATAATTTCCAAAGTACTACAAAAGCAAGGAAATCAAGTCTATGGTTAGATTTTACAACATTCAAGAAGAAGCCAAGTCAAAGTATTAGTGAATATGCCACTAAGATGAAGGATCTAGTAGATAGTCTTGGATCCACAGATGGAGATGTTGAAGATTACAGATTGATTGCTCAATTGCTTGCAGGTTTGAGAGGAGATGAAAGGTGGAAACCTATTGTCTTGTAAAAATAAGTTTCTTTGAATCATTCTGTTCCATAATTGAATCAATTTCTTGATTTGATGCTAACATTTGAGCAAGACTTGAAGGGAGATGGAGATAAAGGGAAAAGTTCTCCAATGTACATGAAGAACAAGAAGAAAGGAGATAAAGATAAAGCCAAGGATGAAGAGGAGTCGAGTTCTCAAGTTTATTATGCTAGAGGTAAAGGCACTGGCAGAGGAAGGCCAAGAGGCTTTAGAAGAGGAAGAGGTAATCACAATAGTAATAAGAAGGCTTGTTGGATCTGTGGATTGAGTAATCATTTGGCTCATGATCGTTGGCACAAACAGTAATGATCAAATCAAAATCAGAATAACAATAGTAGAGGCAGAGGTGGAAGATATCTAAGTAGCTTTTAGAGAGGTAGACAAAATCAAAGAGGAGGTTATGGTAGAGGTGGAGGAAGAAGTTGGGGATAGAATCAATCCTACAACACCATCTACTACATTTATGAAAATGATATACAGAATGAAGGTCATACATCATTGATGATAAACTCAATCAGCACATAAAATAAAGAAGATCTAAAGGTATTTTACATTGACTCTAAATGTTCTAATCATTTTTCAAGAAACATAGAATTGATGTCAGAATTAGAAAAAGGCATTTCTAGTCATATAGTTCAAACTGGTGATAATACAAGACATAGTGTACATTCAATTGGAAAAGTGAAATGCAAGAGTGGAGCAGATTTGCTAACCAATGTTTTGTATGTTCCCACAATACCTAAAAACTTGATTAGTGTGGGATAGATAGTTGAAAAAGGTTTTCAAGTCAACTTTACAAATGAAGGAGTATTTGTTGAAGATCCAAAGAATGGATATAATCAGATTGTCTTTGGTAAGAAAGAAGGTAGACTCTTTACTTTAAGAGCACATAGGAACATTGGTCAAGCTTTGCTCACACATGGTGAAGGATTGATTACAAAACTTGATCTCTTACATAAGAGATTAGGTCATTTCAATCAACGAGGAATTAAAGCTATGGTTGCAAATCAGTCTATACTAGGACTATCAAATGTGTAGAGTCAGTATATGGTTTATAAATGTGAAGCATGTCAAACGGGTAAATCACACTAGTTACCATTTCAGAAGAAAGGATTCAAACATGATGGATTACTAGAGCTCATTCATATAGATGTATGGGGACCAACAAAAGAAGGATATATTAGTGGCTCAAGGATTTATGTTCTTTTCATTGATGATGCTACAAGATGGATAACTCTATATGTTTTGAAGAAAAGATCAAAAGTATTTGGAGCTTTCAAGCATTTTCATGCATATGCAAAGAGAGTCAAAGGTCAAAATCTTAAGAGACTGAGGTCTGATGGAGGGGCAGAATACTTCTCCCAAGAGTTCAATGATTATCTTTAGAATGTAGGTATTAAGAGAGAAGTAACCTACAGGTACATACCACAACAAAATGGTGTAGCAGAAAGAAGAAACAGGACTTTGGTTGAGTTTGCTAGAGTATGCTGAAGGAGAAGAATTATCCAAATTATCTTTGGGCTGAGGTTGTAAATTCAGCTACATATCTTGTGAGTAGATTACCATGTGCATCTCTCAATGGAATGACTCGATATGAAGCATGATGGGGTACGAAACCAACACTAGATCATTGTAAAGTGTTTAAATTAATTGCATATGATTATGTGCCATCACAACTTAGACATAAACTTGAACCAAAGGCAGAAAAATAAGTGTTCATTGGTTATGATGAAAAGCAAATGGGTTACAGGTTGTGGAATCCTCTAACCAAACAATTTCTTGTTTCTAGAGACATTATATTTGATGAACAGAAAAGTTGGTATGCAGATCAAAGTCATACAGTTGAAAAATTTAAAGAAGAGGTAAGAAGATGTGAGAAAGGAAAATCAATTGTGGAGGTAAATGAAGATGAAGAATATATGCAAGCAAGTACATCTAGAGGTGAATTAAAAAGAAGAAATCAAGAAGTTCCCATATTTGATGAAGAAGTGTATGTAGACACTTATGAAGAATGTGAACCAAGAAGGTCAAGCATGACTAGAAGGCAACTAGAAAGGTATGCTGATCCACATTGGATTGCAGGTCAAAGAGTCTCAGATATATCAAAAGAACTATAAAGGAAGGATTATATTATCCTTTTACTTTAGATTTGAAGTTGGGAGCCTATAGTGACTCAGACTAGGTTCGTATCCAGAATGACAAAAGATCAATTCATGGCTACATGATATACATTGGTGATAAGCTTGTAAGTTGGTGTTCAAAACTGAAGCTGAGTACAAAGGACTTGTAGAAGTACCTAAGGAGGTCATATGGATGCAGACATTGTTCAAAAGCTTGGCTATTGATCAAGGTATACCTACAATATATGGAGATAATTGAATTGACTTTATCTTGCAGCAGATCTAGTATTTCATGCAAGAACAAAACATATAGAGATACATTATCATTTCCTGAGAGAAAAGGTAATGGAGAAAGAAATTGAAGTGGAGAGCATTTCTACAAAAGATCAAATAGTAGACATAATGAAAAAGATCTTGGATAATGTGAAGACTAGCAGATTCAAAAGCATGGCCGGAGTAAAAGAAAAGAAGATGATATGAAGAAACAGAGAATGTCAAGTAGTGAGTGAGGGGGAGCTACTAGAGAAACAATCACTAATTGGACATATATTTGAAGGTCAAAGCTTTAGAAGAAAACCACATGCCTATGCGAATGGACAAATTCACGTGTATTATATTTGTAAAGTTAGTTCACTCTAGTTCTAGAAGTTTTCTAAAAGTGATGAGATTGAGAAAAACTATATAAATTAGTTTGTATCAATAGACGCATTGAGGAAGAGAGAATGAAGAGAATGGTAGTTGAGAGAGTGAGTTAGAACTCATTTTGTATGAATCAGAAAAGTTGGGCTTTTTTGCGTGAGAAAGCACCTGTGCATTTCTGAGGTTTCATAGTTATGAAAAGAATTGATTAAACTTCTGTGTATAAGGCTTTCTTCTCCATCTCCAGAGTTTGTCTTTTATGTAATGATTTCAGAAGTTGAATTTTTCAAGTAAGTCGATTCTTGGCATCGAATCTCTACTGATAATTCATATTTTCATTTATCTATTTCATTCAGTGCTGAAGTGTTTGCAAATCATGACCTTGTTGGAGCAACTCGATGCCTAGCATCACTTTCTAGTTGATAAGTGATATTTTAAGTGTGCATGAAATCATTTATTGTTTTGGCATATGAAAGGTTGAGGTTTTATGCGGGAAGTCCTACCTAC
>CM035413.1:131585484-131595484 GCA_020310875.1 Ceratopteris richardii
GTATGTTTATGTTACAGTTAAAGTTAGTCAACAGTTAACGTTTTCTCAGTAAATGCATTTTCGGTCAGTTACAGTTCTTACAGTAAACGAGTAATTTTCCGGTAGAACAACGAAGTATATCTCGCAGTAGAATTCGAAGTTTTGTGTGAGAGCTAGCTCATTTTGTAGCTAGACATCTCTACTTTCAGTTGATCAAAGTTTCCGGTGAAAAGGATATCTATACAAGGCACAAAGTGTGGCCGGAAAGAGGTTGTCTAAACTGGTGGAGTTTTTTCTTTTAAACTTCAGAAAGGGTTTAGTCAGTGAAGGAAGTTCACGTACCACTTCCTTACCTCTTGTATACTCACTTGAAGTTATTATAAACAGAATTGAAGCTCATTCCGGTACAATTTTGGCGACGTCCCAGTGACAGTCCGGTAAAATTCCGGTGGAATTTAAGTCGTAGTTTAACACAGTAAAGCGACAGTAATCCTGCTAAGCTACTGCTGATAACAGAGGGTTTCTATATCACTTTAGCTTAGTTCTTTATTTGGCGGCGTGGCAATTTCCGCAGGCCTGACAAGGTTCAAGCCTTGCCGCGACGACCATTATCGGCGATATCTGAGCGAAAGTTTATCGGCAACAATTGGTATCAGAGCAGGCATATCTATCAGAGCTGGTTAGTCCCACGAGCGGCATCAAAGCCAAAAAACTCTCAAAGGCAACCTAAAGCAAACAAGAAAATCATGGTAGATCATGTCCAAATTGAGAAGCTGGATAGAGATAATTATTCCGCATGGGTAATGCGCATGGAAGCCTTACTTATGAGTAAGGACTTAATGATGTATGTGATCGGAGAAGAAAAGAAGCCGACCTTCGAAGATGATAGCCAACCAGAAAAGGAAGAGTTAGAAGCTTTGAAGTTGTGGCAGAAGAAAGATGCAACGGCAAGAGCCTACATCTACAATACTGTTTCAGATCATCTACTACCGCACATTAGAGGTCTGGAGAAATCAGAGGACAGATGGAGCGCATTGGAAGACCACTTCCAAAATACTACGAAAGCTAGAAAGGCTAGCTTATGGTCCGAGTTCACAACCCTCAAAAACAAGCCGAGTCAAAGCATTAGTGACTACGTCACTAAAATGAAGGATCTAGCAGATAGTCTTGGATCCATAAATGAAGATGTCAAAGATCACAGATTGATAGCGCAACTGCTAACAGGTTTGAGAGGAGATGAAAGGTGGAAACCTTTCGTACTCTCAACTGAACTTTCCTTAAATCACTTTGTACCAGATTTAAATCAGTTGCTTGGTTTAATGCTCACATATGAGCAAGATCTGAAGGGAGATGCAGATAAAGGACAAAGCTCTGCAATGTACATGAAGAACAAGAAGAAAGACAAAGGTAAGTCAAAAGACGAAGAAGAGTCAAGCTCTCAGGCCTATTATGCAAGAGGTAAAGGCACTTGCAGAGGAAGAACAAGAGTTTTTGGAAGAGGAAGAAGTAGCCAGAATACCAACAAGAAAGCTTGCTGGATTTGTGGACTAAGTAATCATCTGGCGCATGACTGTTGGCACAGCCAAGAGGGATCAAATCAAAATCAGAACAGTAATAGCAGAGGCAGAAGCGGAAGATATCAGAATAATTTTCAAAGAAGAAGACAAAACCAAAGAGGAGGCTACGGTAGAGGTGGAACGAGAAGTTGGGGACAAAATCAATCCTACAACACCACCTACAACAACTATGCAAATGACACGCAGAATGAAAGTCATACATCGTTGATGATGAACTCAATCAGCACATCTGATAACGAAGATCTAAAGGTATTTTACATTGACTCTGGATGTTCAAATCACTTGTCAGGAAATATAGAACTAATGTCATAACTAGAAAAGGGTAGTTCTAGTCATACTGTTCAAACAGGTGACAATACGAGACATAGCGTACATTCAATTGGAAAAGTGAAATGCAAGAGTGGAGCAGATTTGCTAACTAATGTTTTGTATGTTCGGACAATACCGAAAAATTTGATCAGTGTGGGAGAGATAGTTGAGAAAGGTTTTCAGGTCAGATTTACAAACAAAGGCGTATTTGTAGAAGATCCCAAGAACGGATACAATCAGATCATCTCTGGTAAGAAAGAAGGAAGACTCTTTACCTTAAGAGTACAAGGGAACATTGGCCAAGCCTTGCTCACACATGATGAAAAGGTGATTACAGAACTTGACCTCTGGCACAAGAGATTAGGTCATTTCAATGAAAAAGGAATCAAAGCTATGATAGCGAATGGGTCTGTACTGGGATTACCGAACGTACAGAACCAACATATGATTCACAAATGCGAAGCTTGTCAGATGGGAAAAGCCCACAGGTTACCTTTCCAGAAGAAAGGATACAAACATGACGGTGTGTTAGAACTCATACATACAGATGTATGGGGACCAACAAAAGAAGGATCAATCAGCGGATCGAGGTACTATGTCTTATTCATTGATGATGCAACAAGATGGATAACTCTTTATGTTTTGAAGGAAAAGTCAGAAGTGTTTGGAGCTTTCAGGCATTTTCATGCATATGCTGAAAGACTCACAGGTCAAAAGCTTAAAAGACTGAGGTCTGATGGAGGTGGAGAATACTTCTCCCGAGAATTCAATGACTATCTTTGGAATACAGGAATTAAGAGAGAAATAACCTGCAGATATACACCACAACAAAACGGTGTAGCAGAAAGAAGGAACCGAACTCTAGTTGAGTTTGCACGAGCTATGCTGAAAGAAAAGAATTGTCCTGATTATCTTTGGGCTGAAGCCGTAAATACAGCTACATACTTGGTAAACAGATTACCATGTACAGCATTAGAAGGAATGGCCCCTTATGAAGCCTGGTGGGGAAAGAGGCCAACACTTGATCATTGTAAAGTGTTTGGATCACTAGCATACACTTATGTACCGTCTCAACTGAGACATAAGCTTGAACCAAGAGCAGAGAAATATATGTTCGTCGGATATGATGAAAAGCAGATGGGTTACAGGTTATGGAATCCTTTAACCAAACAATTTACTGTTTCCAGAGATGTAACGTTTGATGAACAGAAAAGCTGGTATGCAGATCAGAGTCATACAGCTGAAGAATTTGAAGAAGAGATAAAAAGGAAAGAGAAAGGAAAATCAATTGTGCAGGTGAACAGAGATGAAGATCATATGCAGGCGAGTACGTCCAGGAGCAGATCAGGTATGAGAAACGAAGATGAAGACGTGTATTCAGATACACATGAAGAATATGAGCTAAGAAGGTCAAACAGAGTAAGAAGACAACCCGAAAGGTACTCGTATGATACATCGTATATAACTCAGAAAGATTTTGCATATGTGGTCAAAGATGATGATGAACCTCAGAGCTATGATGAAGCTAAAAGCAAGAAGCAATGGCAAGAAGCAATGGAAGAAGAATTCAGCGCACTGGAAGAGAACAAGACATGGGAGCTTGTTCCTATACCAAATGGTAAGAAAGTGATCGGAAACAAATGGGTTTTCAAAGTTAAGAAACTTGCAGATGGAAGGATAGCCAGACATAAAGCGAGACTAGTTATCAAGGGCTTTGCTCAGACGCATGGCATAGACTATGACGAGACGTTTAGTCCGGTGGCAAAGATGTCAACTATAAGGACAGTGATTGCTATAGCAGCATCAAAAGGATGGAAGCTAACTCAGCTAGATATAAAGAACGCATTTTTGAATGGATATATATCAGAAGAAGTCTATATGGAACAACCGGAAGGGTTTGTAAGTTCCAAATACCCAAACTTTGTTTGCAGATTAAAGAAAGCACTTTACGGACTGAAGCAAGCTCCAAGAGCTTGGAACTACAGACTTTTGAAGTATCTCAATGAACTTGGATACCAAAGTTCGAAAGCAGATACAAGTCTACTCATCAAAAGAACAGAAGAAGGAATGATCTACATTTGTATCTATGTAGATGACATAATAATTACACGAACCTCAGATGAAGGAATCCGAGAAGTGAAGAAACTGCTCGAAAAGGAATTCAAAATCAGTGACCTGGGAAAGTTATCATACTTTCTAGGTATGGAAATAACATACACAAATCATGGTGTATATGTGTCACAAGAAAGGTATCTCCTAAACTTACTAAAGAAGTTTAATATGGAGAACTGCAGAGAAGCTTCAACACCACTTGAAGTAAATCATAAACTCAGCAAATATGATGGTACAGAGTTCAAAGATATGAAGAAGTATCAGTCGTTAGTAGGAAGCTTAATTTACGCTACGCTAACAAGACCGGATCTCAGCTACCCGATGGGAGTTCTTTCACAATTTATGCATTGTCCGACAGATCAACATTGGGTTGCAGGACAAAGAGTTCTTAGATATATCAAAAGAACTATAAAGGAAGGATTATATTATCCTTTTACATCAGACATAAAGCTGAAAGCATTCAGCGACTCAGACTGGGCAAGAAGTCAAAATGACAGAAGATCGACACATGGGTATATGATATACCTAGGAGATAAGCTAGTAAGTTGGTGCTCAAAGAAACAGCATACAATAGCGTTATCGTCAACAGAGGCCGAATACAAAGGACTCGTAGAGGCAGCAAAAGAAGTAATATGGATGCAGACCTTGCTCAAAAGCATGGGTATTGATCAAGGTATACCAATTATACATGGAGACAATATGAGCTCTCTATATCTTGCAGCGAATCCGGTGTTTCACGCAAGAACAAAACACATAGAGATTCAGTATCATTTCCTGAGGGAAAAGGTAATGGAGAAGGAGATAGAAATAGTCTACACTCCTACGAAAGATCAGATAGCAGATATCTTGACAAAAAGCTTGGATGGAACGAAGACAAACAGATTCAAAGAAATGGTAGGTATAAAAGAAAGAAAGATATATGAAAAACCGCAAGAGGTCAAATTAGTGATTGAGGGGGAGCTGTAGGAATCACTCACGAATTTGACAAATGGACATAAAAGAAAAAGAAGGAGAAGGCGGAATCTTCAGGAAATCAAAACCTTCAGGCACGCAATATGCATTGTTAGTACGCGGTGAGCGCATTAACAGAGTAACAGAGCAACAGAGCAATAAACCGCGGTGTGCGCATAACGCTCACATTAAAGAATAGGAGCGTGGAAGAGCGCCGAAAAAGTGTATATAAACACCAAGCATTAGAAGAAGATGAGCCCCTGAAGAGATGGTGAATAGAATGAGAGACTGAGAGTTTTAGTTACGAAGAAGACGCCAGAGATAGCATATGTAGAAGAAGACGCCAGAGATCGCGTATGTATAGATGAATAACAGAAGCCTGAGATATCGGGTATTCATCTAAGAGAGATGGTAATAAGAAACTACTCAGTATAAGAGAGTTTCTGTAGCTTGAACAAGAAGAGGCCAAGCTCACTTGTACACATCTTCTCTAATAGAAAACACATGTTCATGTGGACGTTTGTGTGTACTGTTTGTATATGGAAGAAACAGAGTATGTTTATGTTATAGTTAAAGTTAGTAAACAGTTAATGTTTTCTCAGTAAATGCATTTTCGGTCAGTTACAGTTCTTACAGTAAACGAGTAATTTTTCGGTAGAACAACGAAGTATATCTCGCAGTAGAATTCGAAGTTTTGTGTGAGAGCTAGCTCATTTTGTAGCTAGACATCTCTACTTTCAGTTGATCAAAGTTTCCGGTGAAAAGGATATCTATACAAGGCACAAAGTGTGACCAGAAAGAGGTTGTCTGAACTGGTGGAGTTTTTTCTTTTAAACTTCAGAAAGGGTTTAGTCAGTGAAGGAAGTTTACGTACCACTTCCTTACCTCTTGTATACTCACTTGAAGTTATTATAAACAGAATTGAAGCTCATTCCGGTACAATTTCGGTGACGTCCCAATGACAGTCCGGTAAAATTCCGGTGGAATTTAAGTCGCAGTTTAACACAGTCAAGCGACAGTAATCCTGCTAAGCTACTGCTGATAACAGAGGGTTTCTATATCACTTTAGCTTAGTTCTTTATTTGGCGGCGTGGCAATTTCCGCAGGCCTGACAAGGTTCAAGCCTTGCCGCGACGACCATTATCGGCGATATCTGAGCGAAAGTTTATCGCCAACATATCTATCTATCTATCTATCTATTTACCAATCTATCTATATATATATATATATATATATATATATGTTTTTATCCAATTACCTATCTATCTATCTATTTGTCTATATATACATCTATTTACCTACATATCTATCTATCCATCTATCTATCTATCTATCTTTCTTTCTATCTATCTATCTATCTATATATCTATCTATCTATCTATCTATCTATCTATCTATCTGTAACATTGAGTCACAACAAAGGAGAACAAAGACATGTTCTCGATTCCTTTTTACCTAAAGACCATGATATCAAGCAATAAAGTGGGCATTTTACAATATCTAGAAAGCATCACTTGTTCTTGCTTGTAAATATTGACTAGAAGCTTGATCCCATATCCCAAGTAGTCAATATAGATATGTTAGAATACTTGGTGCCTTGAAAACTAGTTGTTCAACACGATCAAGAATCTTACATCATGATCTTTGACAAGAGATTAGAGTTGAAGGTACAAGTATGAATTGGGGAAACTCCTTCATTACATATATAACCTCAACAAGCACAGATTATAGCTGATTAAAAGCCACTCAAAAATTGCAGTACATGTGTTGAAAAAATCAGAACATTTTAACAAGGCAATTAAGATCATTCCCTTTGTATAGTTAAGATCCTCATTGAATGTTGGTCCATATTCATAGCATATGAAATAAATTTCACAAAAGCACTCCCAAGAGAAGATTATAATCAACAAAATTATACTAAGAAACATTCACATATTCATCAGAGAAATGCTCAAGATAAGTCAAGCTTAACACAAAGTGGAAGTAGAACTCGACATTATATTTCTATTAAAATGATGTTTTACAGCTCATGTGTTTTACAAGAATAATATGAATCTACAATAGAAGCTGATCATAGCTTTCCTCAGGCTCAAGCATAATGGGATCCCCTAGAACATTAGAACACATCTCCTGCCTCTCTTGCTCCAAGATTGGCTCTTCAAGGTCAACCATGTCCCCCGATTCATCTGCAAGTGGGGCAACAGGCTCCCTTGAAGCCGGTTGGAATCTCTCCATGTTTGCAATGTGCTTCCTTCCAACCTCTTGGTCTTCATCTGGGCATTCATTCAGCCCATTGATTCTCATTCTAATGAAGCTCACTTGAGCATCATCCTTCTCCATAGCTATGCAGTGCTTTAACATCTTTAAGGAGCAAGCCAGAGTCACTCGTGAAACAGAAGAAAACCACTTAGAGGCCAATCAACATCATGGCTAATGAAAAATGTTAAAATTGAAATTACTTGTGCCCGAAAAAAGGTCTAGGACCCAGTCATCATCATTAGAGAATAGTTGAAGCAATCTCATTATGAGTTTTGTGGCTTCTGATAGGGGTTACCAATGTCCTGTCTCCAGCTACATGATGAAGTTTCTTGGTAACGGCTGGGAACATGAGCACATTTGAGATCCCATTCTCATTGCAATGCTCCCTAACTCTCCTTTTTCTTACTTCATCATAATAGCCAACTGTAATGCATTCAGTGGAGCTCACAAACCTATGCAAAGGAGTGTGATTGACGTTTGTCTTCACCCTGCCAACAAGAACTATAAGTGATAGAGAGCATCATTAAAGCCATGGAGATAGAAAGAAGATTACTTACCACGTGAGGCACTCCACAACATGACATCTTGACTTTAGAGTAGTTGAAACAGAGAAAGATTGGTCTCTATTATGGAAAATTACTATCCTCCAAAGAGGAGACATATTCAACTCAGCAAAATCAGTGACCATCTTCCGAATTTGAGGGTGTTTGAAGGGTTCATCGTCATTAACTAATCCCAACATCCTAAATCCATAGGGTATTTCTGCTATAAGAAGGGAGAAATACTTTCTAGGCACAACAGTACAAATATTATTTACATCACTACATAATACATTGTAATATACAGGCCTAAGGGGGTCTAGGGGATTGGACAAACATTTCAGATCAGGTTCATCATCAAAATCAATCTCCTTGGCTTTTATTCTGGATTTCACATGCCTTGCTCTTTGAATGTGAGCCAAGAATGCAAGGGGCAATCATCTACTAGCTCGGCAGACTTACGTTTCTTTGGTTTCTGTAGAATAAAGTGGAAAGACAATTAAATGAGCTCTTCAATATCCCAAAGGAAACATAAGGAATCGATGCATGGCATTGATTTTGTGTGTGGGTCGATGCCAGGCATGGATATCTCGCATAACTCGATGCCTGGCATCGACTTATGCCACCAGGTCGATGCCACGCATCGATGTATGCCCCCAAGTCGATGCCAAGCATCGACTTATGCCATGAGGTCGATGTCAGGCATTGACGTATGGCAGTAGGTCGATGCCAGGCATCGACATTCAGCAGTAAGTCGATGCCAGGCATCCAGTTCCTATTAAAAGCCTGGCATCGAATTGGTTAGGTGAATCAAGGCATCTAGTCTAATAGCAAACCAGGCATGCTCTCTAAAAGAGAACCTACCCAATCACGAAAGAGGATAAAATATTCTGAGAAAGCTTTGTAGGATGATGTGGTTGCATAGTCTGCTTGGACCTTTGTCCAAGAAAAGCAACCCTGCCTCTTCATCATCACCTCCTAAATCTTCATGTATACTTTATGACTACAATCATAGAAATGAAAAAGAGACTAGGTTAGACTAGAAACATGGGAGGAGGGAAAAAGGATCTGAGAATAACATACATACTTATTGAGCTTAGTCACCATCTCCTCCAGGCTTAACTCCTTGGAGATTACCCTTGACAAAGTTGATATAATCAATGTATCATCTATGATTTTAATATCTAATCCAATTGGAACTCAACTTGGATATATTTTGATTCACTCATAATGCTAAGACTCAAGGACTCATATCTAGTTTGAAATTAACTGTGTATCTCATCTTTCAAAAGTGAATCAAATCTTTTGGTTCCCTTATTAGTGTATATCTGAGTAATTAAGTACTTTAATTTTAGGCTTTAAGTGCTTTAATGTAATTTGATGTTTAATGCACTTTAATGTACTTTAATAAACTTTTGATTTCATATCTACTTGATGTGTGAAATTTGATGTGACATCTTCACTTCATCTCGGATTTCTACTTATTTAAAAAGGCAATTCATCTTCAGTCTTCTTTGAACTGAGTGAAGATGAGCTCAATCTTTTCAATGGATGCTTGGGCATCAGCTTCCTCTGCTCATATTGATATGGTTTTGGATTCATTGTTCTCAGTTGATCCTTTCCTCATAAGTGATGATCCCTATAGTTTAGAACGTGGTGATGATTCTATGTTTTCTGTTGAGTCATTTAAGTTATCCAATTCATAGTGCAATGCTGCTCAACCAAATGCACCTCTTGATCTCCCATCTGATCCAACCATTGATCTCCCTTCTGACTCAAGTGCATGTGGAGCAACGGCAAGGCAAAGCAAGCTCAATCTACATTTTAAAAGAAGGCCTCGTGAAGTAAGTCAAAAAAGATTTAAATTTCTTACTTCAGATAGACACATTGCATTGGATATTGTGAAGCATTGTTGTGGTTTGAAATGTTTGTACAATTTAGGAATGAAGAAACTAAAGCACCTAAGAGAGAAATTCCTCCATTTAGAAAGTGAAAGGCATGATATATACCTTGTTTCTCACATGCAAATGATTGAGGATAACATGGCAGTAACACGTGTTGCTTTTGAATATTTCTTTAGTCAAGGGATGCGATGTTGTAGGGCTGCATTTAAAATTGCAATGGGTGTGGGAAATTTTAGAATACATAGGGTTCAACAGCGGCTTATGAATGGGGATCTCATTTTGGATACGTTCCATGTTGGGACCAAAGGATCTGTTGGACGTCATGCAATGAATTGGATGATGAACTATTTTAGCTTGCATTGTGAGGTTA
>CM035413.1:131600484-131605484 GCA_020310875.1 Ceratopteris richardii
GCTAATAAGTCATTTTTTCATTCTGTGTGTGTTAACGGTTGTTGAATCTTCTAAAAATATGAAGTTTGTGGAGCAACTCGATGTCTGGCATCGAGTTCCAGCATAAAATGGATGCCCGGCATCGACTTCTAGCATATAAGTCATCTTCTTCATGTGTGTGTAAAAGAAGCTGTTTCTGGTGCACAAAAATAGCCAAAAAAAGCCCAAAGTCGATGCCTGGCATCGACTTGGACTGAAATTCGATGCTAGGCATCGAATTTTTTATTTTTGGACACCAAGAATACTAAAACAGGCAAAGTTTCCAGTTTTGGAACCTCATACAGTGTCATCTTGTGAAGGCCATAACTTGAGTTCTAGAGCTCCGTTTGATGCATATGATAGCTTGTTGGAAAGCTCTACCCTTCTAGTTTCAGCTTAGAAAGTTTCATGGAGAAATAATACTTGAGCTAGGAGAAATTAGCAAAATACTGAAGGTATGTCATTTCAGTGACTAGGAATTTCTGTCAAAGCAAAGTTCTCACTTTAGGCTATCATTTCTCAAAGTTTGGAGTGGAAATGAGTTAATGGTGACCATAGAGGTGTTCTAGTGTCACCTTAATTCATTTCTTGTGGTGTTTTATACATCAACAAGTGGTATCAGAGCAGAAAGATTCTCGAGAGCAGAAGACGACAAAGGTACGAGAAGTTTTGTAAAGTTTTCCATTAAAGTTTGAAAGGTGAAGCATTTGAAGACACAAGGCATCAAAAGGTTACTTCAAAAGTATCCTCATACACAAAGAACTTCAAAAGGTATTATCCTTTATCCTTTAAGCTCACAGGTTGCAGCAGAAGGAAAGAACTATGGCAGATCATATTTCCATTGACAAACTGGACAGAGATAATTACCCCGCATGGGTAATGAGAATGGAAGCCTTACTTATGAGTAAGGATCTCATGATATATGTAACAGGTGAAGAAGAGAAGCCAGTATTTGAAGATGAAAGCCGACCAAAGAAAGAAGAACTTGATGCTTTAAAGCATTGGCAGAAGAAGGATGCAAGTGCAAAAGCCTACATCTACAATACAATCTCTGATCATTTACTACCACACATCAGAGGATTGGAATCATCTGAAGATATATGGAATGCATTGGAGTATCATTTCCAAAGTACTACTAAAGCACGGAAGGCAAGTCTATGGTCAGAGTTTACAACATTCAAGAAGAAGCCAAGTCAAACCATTAGTGATTATGTCACTAAGATGAAGGATCTTGCAGATAGTCTTGGATCCATAGATGAAGATGTTGTTGGTTTGATGCTCACATATGAGCAAGACTTGAAAGGAGATGGAGATAAAGGACAAAGTTCTGCAATGTACATGAAGAACAAGAAGAAAGGAGATAAAGGTAAAGCAAAGGATGAAGAGGAGTCTAGTTCTCAAGCTTATTATGCAAGAGGTAAAGGAACTGGCAGAGGAAGAGCAAGAGGTTTTGGAAGAGGAAGAGGTAATCAAAATAACAACAAAAAGGCTTGCTGGATCTGTGGATTGAGTAATCATTTGGCTCATGACTCTTGGCACAACCAACAAGGATCAAACCAGAATCAAAACAACAATAGCAGAGGTCGAGGTGGAAGATATCAAAGTAATTTTCAAAGAGGTAGACAAAGTCAAAGAGGAGGCTATGGTAGAGGTGGAGGAAGAAGTTGGGGACAGAATCAATCCTACAACACCACCTACTACAACTATGAAAATGACACACAGAATGAAAGTCATACATCATTGATGATGAACTCAATCAACACATCAGATAAAGAAGATCTAAAGGTATTCTACATTGACTCTGGATGTTCTAATCATTTGTCAGGAAACATAGAATTGATGTCAGAATTGGAAAAAGGCATTTCTAGTCACACAGTTCAAACTGGTGATAATACAAGACATAGTGTACATTCAATTGGAAAAGCGAAATGCAAGAGTGGAGCAGATTTGCTAACCAATGTTTTGTACGTTCCCACAATACCTAAAAACTTGATTAGTGTGGGACAGATAGTTGAAAAAGGTTTTCAAGTCAGGTTTACAAATGAAGGAGTATTTGTTGAAGATCCAGAGAATGGATATAATCAGATTGTTTCTGGTAAGAAAGAAGGTAGACTCTTTACTTTAAGAGTGCAAGGAAACATTGGTCAAGCTTTGCTCACACATGGTGAAGCAGTGATTACAGAACTTGATCTCTGGCATAAGAGATTAGGTCATTTCAATGAAAGAGGAATTAAAGCTATGGTTGCTAATCAGTCTGTACTAGGATTACCAAATGTGCAAAGTCAACATATGGTTTATAAATGTGAAGCATGTCAAATGGGTAAAGCACACAGGTTACCATTTCAGAAGAAAGGATTCAAACATGATGGAGTACTTGAGCTCATTCATACAGATGTATGGGGACCAACAAAAGAAGGATCTATCAGTGGCTCAAGGTACTATGTTCTTTTTATTGATGATGCTGCAAGATGGATAACATTATATGTTTTGAAGGAAAGATCAGAAGTGTTTGGAGCCTTCAAGCATTTTCATGCATATGCAGAGAGAGTAACAGGTCAAAAGCTTAAAAGACTGAGGTCTGATGGAGGGGGAGAATACTTCTCCCAAGAGTTCAATGATTATCTTTGGAATGCAGGTATTAAGAGAGAAATAACTTGCAGGTATACACCACAACAAAATGGTGTAGCAGAAAGAAGGAACAGGACTTTGGTTGAGTTTGCTAGAGCTATGCTAAAGGAGAAGAACTGTCCAAATTATCTTTGGGCTGAGGCTGTAAATACAGCTACATATCTTGTGAATAGATTACCATGTGCAGCTTTGAATGGAATGACTCCATATGAAGCTTGGTGGGGTAAGAAACCAACACTAGATCATTGTAGAGTGTTTGGATCAATTGCATATGCTTATGTGCCATCACAGCTTAGGCATAAACTTGAACCAAAGGCAGAAAAATATGTGTTCATTGGTTATGATGAAAAGCAGATGGGTTACAGGTTGTGGAATCCTCTAACAAAACAATTTATTGTTTCTAGAGATGTTACATTTGATGAACAAAAAAGTTGGTATGCAGATCAAAGTCATACAGCTGAAGAATTTGAAGAAGAGGTAAGAAGATGTGAGAAAGGAAAATCAATTGTGCAGGTAAATAGAGATGAAGACTATATGCAAGCAAGTACATCCACAAGTGGATTAACAAGAAGAAATGAAGAAGCTCCTATATTTGATGAAGAAGTGTATCCAGACACATATGAAGAATGTGAACCAAGAAGGTCAAGCAGGACAAGGAGACAACCAGAAAGGTATTCTTATGATACTTCTTACATAACTCAGAAGAACTATGCATATATGGTCAAAAATGATGAAGAACCTCAGAACTATGATGAAGCTAAAGGTAAGAAGCAATGGGAAGAAGCAATGAAGGAAGAATTCAATGCACTGGAGGAGAACAAGACATGGGAACTTGTTCCTAAACCAAATGGTAAGAAAGTAATTGGAAATAAATGGGTTTATAAAGTGAAGAAGCTTGCAGATGGAAGTATAGCCAGATACAAAGCTAGATTGGTGGTGAAAGGCTATGCCCAGACCTATGGCATAGATTATGATGAGACATTCAGTCCTGTAGCTAAGATGTCAACTATAAGAACAATCATTGCTATTGCAGCTTCAAAAGGATGGACTCTAAGTCAATTGGATATAAAGAATGCATTCTTGAATGGATACATATCAGATGAGGTATACATGGAACAACCTCAAGGATTTATAGATTCCAGGTATCCAAATTTTGTTTGCAGGTTGAGAAGAGCATTGTATGGATTGAAGCAAGCTCCAAGAGCTTGGAACTATAGACTGGTGAAGTATCTCAATGATCTTGGATATCAAAGTTCAAAAGCAGATTCAAGTCTACTTATCAAAAGAACAGAGGAAGGTACAATCTACATTTGTATTTATGTAGATGATATTATAATCACAGGTACTTCAGAAGAAGGAATCAAGGAGGTAAAGAGATTACTTGAGAAAGAGTTTAAGATCAGTGACCTAGGAAAGTTGTCATACTTTCTTGAAATGGAAGTTACTTATACAGATCATGGCATATATGTGTCACAAGAAAGATATCTTCTGAACTTGTTGAAGAAGTTTGATATGGAAAATTGCAGAGAAGCTTCAACTCCACTTGAAGTTAATCACAAGCTCAGTAAATATGATGGTGCAGACTACAAAGATATGAGGAAGTATCAATCTCTTGTGGGTAGTTTGATTTATGCTACACTAACAAGACCTGATCTTAGTTATGCAGTGGGAGTTTTGTCACAATTCATGCATTGTCCAAAGGACCCACATTGGATTGCAGGTCAAAGAGTTCTCAGATATATCAAAGGAACTATAAAGGAAGGATTATATTATCCTTTTACATCAGATTTGAAGTTGAGAGCCTACAGTGACTCAGACTGGGCAGGTAACCAAGATGACAGAAGATCAACACATGGTTACATGATATACATTGGTGATAAGCTTGTAAGTTGGTGTTCAAAGAAACAACATACAGTAGCATTATCATCAACTGAAGCAGAGTACAAAGGACTTGTGGAAGCAGCTAAGGAAGTCATATGGATGCAGACATTGTTCAAGAGCTTAGGCATTGATCAAGGTACACCTACAATACATGGAGATAATATGAGTTCACTTTATCTTGCAGCAAATCTAGTATTTCATGCAAGGACAAAGCACATAGAGATACAGTATCATTTTCTCAGAGAAAAGGTAATGGAGAAGGAGATTGAAGTGGAGTACATTTCTACTAAAGATCAGTTAGCAGACATAATGACAAAGAGCTTGGATGGTGTGAAGACCAGTAGATTCAAAAGCATGGCAGGAGTAAAAGAAAAGAAGATGATATGAAGAAACAGAGAATGTCAATTAATGATTGAGGGGGAGCTGTTGGAGAAACAATCACTAATTGGACATATATTTGAAGGTCAAGTCTT
>CM035413.1:131648639-131653639 GCA_020310875.1 Ceratopteris richardii
CGATATGAGCCATCCAAAATTCTCCGATTACCCATATCGCTTGCATCGGTCGTGTCATAAAAACTTCTCTATCCTCTTCACATTTAACTTTTCAACATGAATAAAGCAAAAAGCACCCAAAATAGACATTTTGATGATAGAAACAATTCAATTTTTCTAGAACCATGCAATGAAGTCACTTTTACTTAGTTCTCAAGAGGATCAATTCAACATTACATTACTCAAGGCATATAAATATAGTTACAATGACTATCTTCCAGATGAAGATTGGCATAATTACATACAATTTGTACATCAATAAATCTTCCAACATATGTTGGTTACACATTAGATTACAATCTTACATTCCAAAAATATAAGGGCATATTGCATGTTCCATAATGGCATTTATTGCTCTCTCCTTGATCAAGATGACCCAAGCATATGGATAGTCTGACAAGTTCAACTCAAGGTTGTAAAACCTGTTTTCCAAGAACCTTACTGCATTTGCAATCACTCTCCAGTCACATGAGGTGTTGTATTTCTGTAATGGCACATGTATTTGAATGTATCCAAACCTTTTTTCTTCTTTCAATAAAGGAATTCCTAGAATGTTTTGATCAATATTCATTTTGAGGAGCTTAGCAGCACTGCAAGGTAAACTTAAATTTAGAATGGATGACAAGGCTTTAAAATAGAACACAACAAAACGTATGGCGAGGCTTACACTTTGGAGTTTCCATGTTGTGATTGGAGAGAATTCCTTGCTGTCTTCTTTGTCCTAGCCATAACCTACAAAAAAAAGATTATTATCATCAGATAAATAGGACTTTTACTAGAGAAAAACAAATCATGGATCAGTAAGGATTAATATTAGGACATGGATCAATTACACAAAAAAAGATTACATCCTTCATATTTGCAATGTCTTGTACCCCTTTGGGCAATAAATATGTGTATCTATGTACATATCATGAGTAATAAGCTTTGAAAAGAAATATATTTAATAGAAATAACTCGAAACACAAGCAGAAACAAAGCATGAGACACGACCAATCCAAGCGATTAGGGTCATCAAAGAATATCGGATGGGTCTAATCGCTTGCATTGGTCCTAGTTGCTTGAACTGGTCATGTCCAAAGGAGGTCATCTTGAAGCTTAGATTGCATGTGAACTTTTTTATCTTATTATTGGTTAAGAATTTTAAGAAAATAATGCAACCATTGCGTACGGAACGTGCCAAAACCCTAAGATTGACTATCTATTTGCATGATTTTGATACCCGGAGGTCTTGATAAGCCTTTTTGTATTGATTTCCACACACGACCGATGCAAGCGATTAGGCCCATCCAACATTTTCAGATGAGCCTAATCGCTTGCATTGGTCGTGTCCTACATTCATGCACAAATAGGCTCATCAAGACCTCTCAATATCAGAATCATGCAAATAGATAGTCTTTCTTAGGGTCTTGGCACGTTTCGGATGCAATGGTATCATTAGTTTCTTGAAATTCTGAGCCAATAGTAAGATAGGGAAATTCATGACCGATGGAAGCGAAATAAGCCAACTTGCACAAAAAAGAGTTTAAAAGCTTGGAACAAATTTTAAACGCAGAAAAACTAATTAAAAAAGCTTTCACAAAGCACTCAAGAAACATGACCGATACAAGCGATTAGGGTCATCGGGAAATCCTTGAATGTCCTTAATCGCTTGTATCGGTCGTGTTGTAAAATAATTGATCATGATGACCCTAAACCCTCACACAAAATGTGGTCTATGGAAAGTTTTGAAAAGCATGTAAAAACGCGAAGACAACGGCAAGTTGATGGTAGCAAGGAGTTTCACAAAAAATGAAAAAAGTGAATAGAAGAGCTTAAATAGGTCTCTGGGATAATTTGATCGTTGGTGACACGTGGCAATGTGTGATTGGTCCATGTCATCTAGCCGTTGTGAATCCCAACGTTACAATGCCACGTGGCATCATTTGAGTGGGCCACATCATCTAGCCATTGTGATTCCCAACGTCTTTTGCCACGTGGCACTCACTTATTGGTCCACGTCATGTGACCATTACCCGGTCCTTCTCGACTATAAATACGGGTCCCGTTCACCATTTCACATTTTCAACCTTCATAGAATTTCTCTCTTCATCACCCATCCATACTTGTGCTAGATACCCGATTACGACTGATACAAGCGATTACACGCGTTTGACCTACCTTTGAGTAGCTTATTTCGCTTGCATCGGTCATGAACTTCCCTATCTTACTATTGGCTCGGAATCAAGAACCTAATGCTACCATTGCATCCGGAGGAACATGCCAAAACCCTAAGATTGACTGTCTATTTGTATGATTCTGATATGGAAAGGTCTTGATGAGCCTATTTGTGCATGAATCTAGGACATGACCAATGCAAGCGATTAGGCTCATCTGGAAATATTGGATGGGCCTAATCGCTTGCATCGGTCGTGTCTGGAAATCAATACAAAAAGGCTTATCAAGACCTCTGGGTATCGAAATCATGCAAATAGACAGTCAATCTTAGGGTTTTGACACGTTCCGGATGTAATGGTAGCATTATCTTCTCCAAATTCTTAACAAATAATAAGATACAAAAGTTCACATGCAATCTAAGCTTCAAGATGACCTCCTTTGGAGACAACCAATTCAAGCGATTAGGACCATCCAAGCTTCCTTGATGGGCCTAGTCACTTGAATTGGTTGTGTCCAATCAAGTATCATATTTATAGCTATATGAATGAATGCTCCATATAGAACAACTAAATGTGTTTATAAATATTATTTTCAACATTAATTATATGTTTCTATAAAGTTAAGGATGATAAATCAAACATGACTGATGCAAGCGATTATGCCCATCGGATATTCTCTGATGACCCTAATCGCTTGGATCGGTCGTATCTCATGCTTTGTTTCTTCTTCTGTTTCCAGTTATTTCTATGACTTTAAAAGACCTTTTACTTTTTCTAACCTAGATTTTCAATTTTTTCCACAAATATCTATATTGGATGAAGACAACTACATTGGGAGGGGGAAGGGAACAAGGAAAACCATAGAGAAGAAAGGAAAGACAAAGATGGATATTCATTCAGTGATCCACTATCTTCCAAAACTGAATCCAAAATTACTTTGTGTTATTCATAAGCAGTATAGTGAAGAGGCAGATTTTTCACTATTCTCCTTGAGGACTCTTTCAAGATACATGGGTTTTACTTCGATACCCTTTAATGCATACAGAGCTTTTCTACTTGAAAGAACAGGTGCATTAAGAATTTTTGGATATGCCCCAGGATTCAATGCTTCAAGGGCAGGCTACTTCCTTTGTTACTCAAGCTATGCAATGGTTGTAGGGGTGTCATATGTTCAAAGTATTATTGTCTACAGGAGAAAAGAGTACCTCGGATATAGAGGAGATTTGCTAGAGACAAGTTCATTCAAAAGGCTCAAGAAGGATTAAATATATTTCTATTCAAAGCTTATTACTCATGAAATGTACATAGATACATTGTAATATATTTATATGCCTTGAGTAATGTAATGTTGAATTGATCCTCTTGAGAGCTAAGGAAAAGTGACTTCATTGCATGGTTCAAGCAAAATTGAATTGTTCCTATCATCAAAATGTCTATTTTGTGTGGTTTTTGCTTTATTCTTGTTGAAAATAAATGTGAAGAGGATAGAGAAGTTTCTATGACACGATCGATGCAAGCGATAGGGGCAATCGGAGAATTTTGGATGGCTCATATCGCTTGTATCGGTCATGTCACCTAGTCTTTTCCATTTTTTCATACCATCCATTTTTTCATATGCAAGTTCCTGTATAATCATTGCACCATTGAGACCTCATCAAAATGTTGAGATTAAACAAAAAAATTGCCAATCAGAATATAGTCCATAAAAAGCTATAATTGAAGTGATGTAATGTGTCACATTCTTAGTTACCATCCTGCAAAAGAAAATCAATGGAAGTATGGAAAAAGGTTCTAAAAGGGGAGATATATTATGTAAGAATTTCTTGGTTTATGTTCTTGAATCACCTAGAATTTACTCATGCAAGTTCCTTTATAATCATTGCACAATAGAAACCTCATCAATCTTGAAATTAAACAAAAAAATGCCAATATGAATCTAGTCCAAAAAAAGACATAATTGAAGTGATGTAATCATTCACATTCTTAGTCACCATCCTGCAGAAAAGTTAAATGTGAGGAGGATAGAGAAGTTTTTATGACACGACCGATGCAAGCGATATGGGCAATCGGAGAATTTCGGATGGCCCGTATCGCTTGTATCGGTCGTGTCATCCAATCTTTTCCATTTTGTCATATGCAAATTCCTGTATAATCATTGCACCATTGAAACCTCCTCAGAATCTTGAAATTAAACAAAAAAATGCCAATATGAATATAGTCCATAAAAAGACATAATTGAAGTGATGTAATTAGTCACATTCTTAGTCACCATTCTGCAAAGAAAAATCAATGGAAGTTTGAAAAAAAGCTTCTTAAAGAAGGAGACTTGTTACAATCTTAAGGGTTGCAACTTGATGCAAGATAATGTTTTTTCTCTAATCTAATGTTAACTATTGCATCATCAATTGAGAATTTGAATTGTGATGATGCCTCATCAAGGTATTCTAGAGCTCCCTTTCTAGATTGAAAATCTGGATGAATTAGTACTTCTGGACAGCTCTCCTCTGAGTCCAAGGCTATCCAAAGTCTAAGCTTTCTTTTCCACCTTTTGTTGAATGATCAGAAGCATCCCAATCTAATGAAGAGATGCAAGGACTAGGCAAATGTATAAGATTTCCATAAGAGCTCCTCGCTAATGGCAACTGATAATATGAAAAATGGACAAATAACTCTGTGCTATTGAAAACTTGAGCGGATTTGTCTGCATACATAAGCTCTGCATATTCCTTACGAAGAACTCTGAATGTTCGTGTTAAACATTCAAGAGGTTGCCACTCTAAAATATTGGAAGGAAAAATATCTGCA